>CM068298.1:49117662-49645811 GCA_034768395.1 Linum lewisii | reverse complement strand
GCAATACACCAAGGGTGCGGGGAAGGAGTGCGTTCCCGGACGGAAACCTCCGCGACAGTATCCTTTGTCCACCACAACGCCAACCCTCCGATTCGTCCTTCCGGCTCGACATATGTTCCCATTGAAAATCTCATCTTCTTTCGTATTCTCTCCATGGTTTCCCTTTCTTGTTTAGTTTCCATTAAGAACACCATGGAAGGACAGTGCTTGATATGAGGTCATGCAAGTGTCGAACTGTAGGGGACTGTCCCATGCCCCTACAGTTCCAACTGATGATCATTTCGAGTTAGGTGGCAATTGGCTTGCCACCACCGCCATTGTAGGATCAGTCAATCCTTGTTCCTGTTCCCCTCTTCGAGCTTTGTATTTGGATTTTGTCCCTCTGCCCCAACTCCTTCTGCTTGCTTCCCCTACTGCAAACTCCTTCTCTTCCCAATTGAAACATGGTTGGCTAGTAGTTTCCTCCCTCTCTGCTTCTTAGCTGGGCCAGGGTTTTCTTCTTGATTCATCAATCTTTTCTGGATGTTGGGTCCCTCCTCCATTTCCCCAACCCCTTGTGAAGTACACCATGAATCATCCATTCGGACAGGAGGCTGAAGCCCCATCCTTTCATTTCCTCCATGCCTCAGAACTCCATTTTGAATAAGTGCTTCATTAATTTGTGGATTGTGCATATCCATCATCATTCTTATCAACGTAGGTGTAGATAAGAACTGCATATTATAAGGAGCCATAAAAGCTAGATTTATAGCTATACTTTCAATTCTTGCTCTTATGCCGTCATTAACCACTCCAGCATTGGGCCATTGGTTCACTCGATCTATTTCTGTCAAGGAGAATGGTTGAACCGAGTATCCTTGCTTGCAGCCAAATAAATTGCCCCAACTCATTGTAGGGCCTTGGTGGCCCATAAGGTTAAGAAGGCCCATACCTCCATAGGTTGCCGCATTTGAGTGAGTAAACCCTAGCGCCGCCTCCGTTGGAATGGGCGGGAAGCTTTCCTCGACTGACGCGCTCCCCCACAAGCCCCGAGACAGAAGCATCTGTCACCGGAAGTCGGAATCCGTGTGGTATACTCCCCACCGGCGGTCGTCTTTTCACTTTGCTACCTCCTCTTCTCCCTTCCCATTCTCTAGATCCTTCTACCCTCATATGGCTTCCATACTTTGTCGGATTCTTGTCAAAGAAATCCACATGCTTCATCCTTAACTCACAAAACGAGATTGTATGCCCCATATAACCATAGCAGTAGCAGAAGTCAGGAATCCCTTCGTAGGCAAACTCAATCTTGTCTACTCCTCCTCTTTCATCCGGGCTTTGGAATCCCGTCGGAAGTGGTTTTGCAAGGAACAGCTCCATCTTAACCCTTACAAAACTCTTCCACTCCCTCATGTCTTTCTCGTTTTCCTCATATTTGACCAATCCTTTAAACATCTCTACAATCTTCTTCATGTTCTCCGTACTTCTCATATCAGGAGCCAATCCCCACATTTAGACCCATGCTTCCGTTGAGTCAATTATAACATCCTCTGGCCTTCTAAATTGCTCCCAGCCCTTGACAATAAGGTGGGATTGCAACACCATCCACGGACTACCCTCTGCTACTTTCTCCTTATCTGAAGCTTCAAAGAAGGTAAACAAAAAGACATTTTTCTCCAGCTTTCTAACCTTTAAGTCTCCTTCAAGTTTCCAAACCCGCTGAGCGTTGTTCCGAATCGTTGTAACACTGCATTCCCGATCCCCTACGAATCTGCCCACTAAAGATCGTTGGGCCATTTTGGTCGATCTATCCCCTTCTCTCGTGAGCTCAACCACTGGCTCCTCACAGTTGAGAAGGGCTGTTTGAGAGATTAAGTCCTCTAAGGATGCTTCCATTTTTCCCTGTTCGGCCAACCAAATCCACCACGCACCCAACAGAGCAAGACAGAGGAGATAAAACTGAGAGCAATGAGCTAACGGATCTTCCTTTTTCCTAACTTTCCACTCCTCGCAATAAAGTCGTTGTATCTGCATCCAACACCTTAGTAGGTAGAGTTGTAATAAATGTCTCCGTAATAATTGTGAATCCATTAATGGCGCTCCAAGAAGGAGAGAGATAGGCTCCATTTCGGAGACAGAGATAGGCTCCATTTCGGAGATCCGTAGATAGGTGTTAACTAGTTATTAATAGAAAAAGATGTTAACTAGTTAACAACAAAAAAATGTGTTAACTAGTTAACTAATTTTGATAACTAGTAATCAACTAAATTTTTTGTTAACTAGTTATCTAAATCATGATGTTAACTAGTTATCAAATAAAAAATGATGTTAACTTGTTATCAATTAAAAAAACACTGTTAACTAGTTAACAGCAAAAAAGTGTTAACTAGTTTTTTTAAAGAAAATATTTTTTTTTTAATTTGCAAAAAAGTGTTAACTAGTCTCGCCGGAAAAGTCGCCGGCGACAGTGGCCGGCCGCCGGAGAGCCAACGACAGCCTAGGAATTAAATTATTTATTTTAAATATAATAATTAAATTATATGTGTAAAGTCCTAAATACCCCTAACAATCTAGACCATTGGATTGGTCAAAGGGTGATCTAATGGTTGAGATGAAGGTTGGAAGTTTCCAACCCTTGGAAAGGGTTGGATGGGATCAGCTGCCGTTTATATGCTGTCTCCAAACCAGCATTAATCTGAGCCGTCTATTTAATCTACAGTCCTCATTTCTCACTTGTTCCTTTCTTCTTCACTAACTCGTATGAATGTGATCTTTTTTCGGTCAATTATTTTTTCGATTGAAGGAAGAGTTGGTTGGAGATAGATTAAAAATTTTGGGACGTTGTTTCTACTTGGCGGCTCCGTCGATGATGGCACGCTTAATTATTTCGTCAATATAGTCTGTACGAACTTCATACAGAGTGTACATTATATACAGGTTGTACAATTCTCATACATAATGTACGAATCTTCTAATACATTAAAGCAGATACCATTTTTTTCAGTTGACACGTCAGCTTTTTGAGGATTTTAGAGCTTCTCCTTCATTCTAGGAATGAAAGTATTTTGGATAAAAATCGATTTTGGCAAACAAAATTTTTTGATTCTTTTCTCACGAACAAGGATCGAACTCTCAACCTCATGTTTAAGAGACAAAGTGAACAACCAACAATGCCACACCTAATGATCAATGTTGCCAGGACCGGACCGGTCATCGAACCGGTGAAACGAGAGGTTCAAGGGTTTAAGGTTCGACCGGGATTGGACCGTAAAAACCGGTGTAAAAAACCGTTCATTAAATAAATTAATAAATCTGTGATAGTATTAGTAATTACCTAAACTATAGGTATCAAAACGTAAAACTAATTTGCTATATAAACAAAAAAGAGAAACCCTAATAAATCTAATCTAAATGCGTCGCTTCTTCTTATTTTCCCAATCTCTTTTTCCATTATCAATTCTTCCATTCTTCTAACATCAAACAAACAGAAAGGGAGGCAGCACGACGGGGGTTGACGGCGGGTGAATGGAGGCAGCGTCGCGGAGGTTGTCGGGTTGAATAGAGGCGACGCTGGATGGTTCAACGAATGGAAGTGGCGGCGGATTGAAAGTTGCTGCCGAGATGAATGGAGGCTATGTCGGACAGGAATCACAATGGGGCAGATGAGGACTTGACGGAGGAGATTCGCCGGCCAATAGAAGATGCAACGACTCTATCTTTGGTGGGTTGGGCTTCGTCCGACGAAGAGAAGTCCAAATGGCGAGGGATTCGAAGAAGACTACAACTCAACCGCTTGGAACCGGCATCAGCGGGTTGATGGTTTTTGGGCGGTTTTCCGGTTCGACCAGATTCTGAAGCCAAATTCAACCGGTGGAGATTTAGGGGCTGACCGGGCCGGACTAAGCACCGGTTCCCAGTTTTTTACAGTCGGACCGGCCGGTCCGGTCCGGTCATGACAACACTGCTAATGATTGGAGTAGTTTACTATTTAATCAAAGAAAAGTTGCAGTGTCTTCAACGTAACAACAAGAAAGCATAATTATAATGCTTTTATTTATTATATTCCAACAATTGATAACAAATTTATAATTTTTTACCAACATATGAATTAAATTATTATATATTAAAAAGTAGAAAAAATTCAACCACACTTCTAAGTAATCTAAATAAAAATAAAAAAAATATTTTTCGGTAAAATATTAACACAAAAAATCGGCCAATGGGATGTCTACAGTTATTTTTTAATTCTTTGACAGGTATACCTTTAATATTTTTTAAATATCTTTAGTTTTTTTAATTTCAAATTATATTTTCTATTACAAGTCAACAATGACGTGGTAAAATTGCCAAAAAAATACACCGCTGACGTTAGTAGGACTGCTTCGAACCCGTATTAAAGTAATGAGTTCACTTTGTAAAGAATTTAAAATTTAGTAGGTACGAAGACACTCGACTGAGTTTGGAGAGGATAGGAAGCCCCGTGGCCAACTCGAAGGGGCTGTGTCCAGACGTACTAAATATTTAATGTTTTAAATCTTTATCTTATGTTGAAGTCGGCCAACAGGCCGCGACTAATCTAGTTCCTTTTTAAAGAAAATTTATTTACCGCAATAGTTAGTGGTTTGAGTGCTAATAAAGTCATAAGTATGAAATTAATCTATTTATGTTAACTCTAATATTTGAAATGAGGATCAAAATGATATGAACTCCTTATAATGTCTTCCCATATGCAATATAAGCTATTTTTTTGGTGTAAAATTCAAACTATTCAATGAGATGTTGCAAATCTTAGCTAGAAGAATACATTTTTTTACTATATAATAATATTCCTACTATGAATAAACTTAAAGTCTACAAAATAGGTTATTCTACAAATTCATAGAAAACCTATTCTATAAAAAGGTTGATCTCCAACTTTAAGTCTTTATGGACTTCATCAAACCTAATTACGTGTGGAGCTCTCAAACGGCAGACGGGCTCATCGAGTTGGAGGTTTATCGGGTCATTTATTCATTATATCATGGGTAAATTGTATCACAGTTTGCTTAGTTCGAAGATTTTTAAGATATTAAAATTGGGCTAGCTCTGAAATGTTGGCTTTAAGTCAATTTATTTATTTTGGTTAAATTGAATCAGGGTGTGTGAGGTAACTTTTTGCCAACTCTAACGTGTCTCCAACTATATATATTACCATTTATGAACACAATTTCACTTTTTTGTTATTATTTTTAATATTATGACATAACCTTTTAATGTAATGTTCATTACGTTATTAAACATGATTGGTATTACTGTATAGAACATCAACGAGGATAACAATCTCACGTAACACACTTACAAGTAATGTCGAAATAGAGAAGGTATTATCCCATATATATTTTCAAGATATATTTCTTAGTAACACTATTTTTTATCATAACATTATAGTTTTCCTTTGATTTTAATTTTGTTCAATTATTTTTTCAAGGAAACTTTCTTTCTAGAACTAATCCATAACAAACGATTATTACAATTAATTTTATGAATAATTGGTGACTTCGGAATAGGTTTAATTTAAATGGTTAAATATACATTTTTATGAATGTTAAATATAAATTGAGTATTACTAGAGTTAACACAATAGTGTTTCTATATATGTGAATTTAACAAAGTAATGAACATTAAGACTAAAGCGGTATCTATTATGAATAGGGAAGAAAATAAAATGGTGTTTTGCTCAAGCCCGCCATTAGGCGGGCAAAATAGCTAGTTTCATATAGAGTATATACAGTTTGTATGAATTTTTTTAATAACCCTACCGTACGAAAAAAAATTGTACAAAAATAAAGACACAATGTACAACTCTAGTACAAAATGTATACAACTCTCGTACTGATTGTACAAAAATAAATACAGAGTGTACAAATTCGTATGAAGGGTATACAGTTTGTATACAACTCCACTACAAACTATACAAAAATAAATACAGAGTGTACAACTTATACAAAGTGTATATAGTTTGTATACAGCTTGTACAAACATCAATATGAATTGTATACAGTTTGTACGAGCCACATACAACTGTACGACAAGCCGTCGTAAAAATTGTCAGAAAAAATATTTTTTTCAGGAAAATATTTTTTTCCCATAAACATAGATCTAATTAGAGTGATCACGTGGGTGAAAAAAGTTTCGTCAACGGATGCTCGTGTTATCGGGAAATTCGTCGGGAAACTTTTTTGTGATAGAAAATGAGAGGAAACTTCAACAAACAAAAATAACTTGAAATTATAAACAATGAATTAAGACCACAAGATCAAACAACTAAGATCTAAAGGTGGAGATTGATGGTTGCATTAGATGCAACAAAAGTGACACATTGTCACCGGAATTGGAGTCCCAATTATATGACATGTCACTTTTATTTTAACTGTTAATTCAATATTAATTTACTAGAAGTAAAATAAAAAATTCATTGCTCCTCCAAATCATCTGGTGCTCCTCATCGTCATCACATAAATTGATGGAGCTACTACAACATGCAGAAAATATTCTAGGAATTGTCATCACCGGATTTTGTAGACAACTCAAAAAACGATGTCGGAGAAGCTAGACTTGTGTGAACAGTTAGTTAACCATTCCTTGGTCCACAGTCTTTCAACCTCAAATCTCTGAATCCCTAGTATTCCACGACAAGGTGACATCAACTTTGAAGAGGAGCAACAAAAAGGGGCTTTTGGAGCTACAATGTTATAAAATACTAGACTACTTAAAGGATGGTGAAGAAGCTCTGATATGTTGGTGGTGGAAAAGCTCTGGTATGCTACGCGATAGTTATAACTTTTCATTCTCTTTATCATCATCGTCCTCCCCTTCTTTTTTAAGAGGGTTGGTGATCATGTGATAGTTGACAAGCTGTAAAATAGTGGTTCAAATAACTATCCTACTAAAGTAGGACAGATCGTATTCCACGGGTTTTCTTCTTCACGTTTACTCAAATAATTAGAAACTATCTGGTTTAACAAATTGTGTGGTGTGAGTTCCACGAGATTTCTAATACTAGCATGCAAGGATGGAAAACTTAATTAAGATTAACAGATTGATTGATTGATTTGATTTCAATTAATGAGAAGGTAGCTTAGATTTCGAATCCCCCTAAGATCACCAAGGCATTGGCAATCACAAGACTGACAGGTTTCAGACTTAATTCATTCAATTCTTAATCACCGTTGTAGCTCCTTACCCTTAGGTCTAAGACCACGAACGTTCGCTACTACTGAACTAGCTACCAAGATTAATTACTCGTCCGTGCGTTCGCTTTTGCAATGGATAACTGATCGGTGCACCTGAATTGATTCTATGAGCTACTCTTGAAACGAATTAACCATAAACGGCCCCTATTGGTCAAGTGTTTCCATTGAAAAGATTAACTGTTTAATTCGACGTTCTAGAACAAAGAGAACTTTCACCACTATCGTTTATTCTAACAATAATCTAATCTAGGTGATCATGCCTCAGAAGAAACAAGATTTTAAGAACGAATTAAACATGAATAAGAAAAGTCTGAATTAAAGTCTTACTTCCCGCCAATCCGTGACTGCTTTAAAGTCCCGGGTCACTTAGGGTTCATCTAGTCTAAACTAGAAGAGTTTAGCTATTCATATCTAATAAACAAGATTCAAAGGCTACAAGAGAATTCATCTTAGAACAAAGGAAGAACAGATAAAATCTGAAAAACCTAATTCTGACGATTTCTGACAACTACGATCTTGAGAATCTTCAATTCCTATGCTACGAGCGTCTTCCGGGATGGATTGATTGTGTATTAATCTCTCCAAATACGAAAAAATATGCTCTCAAATCTCTCTAAGTCGTGGCTCTCCTCGGAAAAATTGAATGTAGAATGAATTGGGGCTGAAGGGCTGCTTTTATAGGGCTGAACTTGGTTTATTTCTGTCTTGGATCCATAGAAGGCCAAGTTCTCGCCGAGAACTTCTTCACAAAATATTCAAAAATCTGGATGAGCTTTTGTCTGATTTTGATCACCTTCTCGGCAAGAACTTGGAAGTTCTCGCCGAGAACTTCACTATTGGGCAAAAGTTCTGAGTTTTCTTCTTTCTTCGACTTCTCTAATGGTGTTGGTACCTTCCTTGAAGCTCCATTGCATCCTGAGCACGTCCGATGACTATTTATTTGACGGAAAAAATTTGTGAACTCAAAGAGACGCTAGAAAACACATCAAATAGACCCGAAATAGGTCAAGGTAACAAAATCGGTAGGAAATGGGGCAAATAAACCGAAATCCACCATTCTATTTCTAAAATGTGCTACAGGAAACGGGATAAAGCTTAATCGGGGATGATAATCACGATAATTCTAGTGTCATCAAATCACCCCACACTTAAGTTTTTGCTTGTCGTCAAGCATATAAATTAAGAAATACACTCAAATCCAGAAATGACGAGACTAGTTAAATTGAAGTTTAATTCCTAACAATTCAGCTTACAATGTTACATTTAGAAAACACAACCTACACATGATAGAACATTAACCAAACAAATCAAAGTCTCACTATTCTCTACACTCAACAACTAGCAAACACCTCTCATGCTTACTGCCAACCGAGCTGACTTGACTTCCTCACACAGAAATATTTTAGTATATGAGGGACTCTCACACTCTATGTTTAGGGACGTGTTTATGCTCTCAATTTCACTGTCTCAAACTGAATTATGTCATAGGTTTGCAATTCGACCATAATCTCCACCACGAGTGACAACACTAAAACTAGTCGAACGGACTTGCAAGGGGCTGTACGATCCTACACTACAAGGGCTTATGATAAATGGATGAAGGGAAGGATGACGATGAAGGGTATTGTACGGTGTAGCAATTGACTCACCTCCCTCGAATCTAGACCTATGGATTTCAACCGTCTAACTAGATTCGGGATGGAATGATGAATGCTCATCCTATGACACACTGTAGCAACCTCGCACTTTCTTTCTTTCATTTTTTTGAATATTTTTTTTTCTTTTGAACAACTTGATAATTGGGGCTTAAATATTTTTTCTCTTTTTTTTCTTCTATTGTTTTCTCTTTTTGCAAACATTTTTTTCTGTTGCTAGAGGGGTCGGAATGAAGGGACTTGTGAACTAAGACCATCAGATTCTAGCTATCAAGTAGGTCACCCAGGGTTCAACGCATGTTTGGCTAATCTCGAGCTACTACCACAGGGGATCAATGTGGTGAAAAAGAACATGGAAAAGACTATAATGTGTTATCGAGCCGAAAGAACAGGCCAAACACAAGGGGTTACACCTAGGGAGATTGATGTTGGGACGACTTATGGATTAAGGTAGCGATTCTAGTTGCCTCTATCATCCTAATCCTAGTGTTGTCGTGTGGCCTCGAATCGGTCTCAGAGCAAATTCTAACTCATTCAAATAAGAGAAAGCCACTCAAAAGAAAAACAAGTGCTAGTTATGTGCAACGGTTCAAAAGCTCACAAATGGTGCTAGTCGGACTCAAATCAGATGTGCAATTCAGGATGAGGCTAAAAGAGTGATTTTATAATCGGTTTTAATCGAATTCATTTAGCATCAGTGCAAGCATGTTGGTTACAAGTTCTAAGTTAAACAGTCTAATAATCATTGTGAAAAATAAAAGTCAATTTAACATTGCAAGTCAAGAATCGAGTAAATTTCAATCGGAGAATTCGCACAAAAATCACGCATCCCTCAAATAAATAAATTCCACCCACACTTAATCTAGATTGTGTCCTCACAGAACCAATGAAAGTCAAAGCAATACAGAATACCTGGAGGGTGGTGAAGGAAGTCGATGATGGTAAAGGAGAGCTCGAAGCTGATTGAAGTAAGTAGCTACGGGGTCCTACAAAAACAAAAGAAAGATAAAAAAAGAAACCGGGACAAGTGTCCCATATCCACATAAAATAAAGTCAAAATCGAAGAGGTTTAGGGGGGATTTTGAAAAAATTCACTTTTTTTTGAAACTATATATATATGGCAAACACTCCGGTACAAGCTGGGTACCGGTACCCACTGCCACGTGGCCTTTTATGATTGGTCCACCTAATTAATCAACAAAATATGCAGGTTTGGGCCTAAATTTAATGTACATAACTGTTTGGTCATTATAACTCTCTCAAAGTTCATTTCAGTTTACCATCCACACTTTAACTTTACCATCCACATTATCTTATCTACTTATTTTCCATATTTATTTATCAAAATCTAAGCTTATCCAAAAAGCTCCCGGAGATGGCATTCTCCGGTGAAGACACGATGCCATCGAGGAGCAGATTACCGAAAAGGGTGAGATGACGGTAAGGCGTCGGAGTAGGCGCATCACTGATCCAATATTTCTGAATGTATATATGTTGTTCAGTCTCCTATCACAGCTTTCGTCGGAACTGCAATCTCGTTCGGTTGCTTCTCAGCAGCCGCAATGGTAGCCAGGTGTCGGGAGTATCTCTACCTAGCCGACCTAATCTCCTTCGCCGTGTCCATCCTCTTCTGGCTCCACTTCGCATCCTCCATCTTCGGCAGATCCGCAGCTCTCTTCAAGTTTGAGGTACATATTACTCATATCTTGGGAATCACAAACCCTTCGTCGAAATTCTCTGCTAATAAGCCATTTTTCATTCCCTATCCTGCAGCTATACGTCGGACTACAAACCCCCTCTCTGCTTCGTTTTCCTTTCTAAAACCACCCATCACCATTGTTTCCTTAATGTGCCACCACTATAGAGGAGGGATGAGCCTCTCCTCTTCCTATTTCCGTGAGCTCGCCGTCCCTAGCCCCCTAAGAGATCCCATAAAACCATCCTTGTTCCTCATGGACCTCCACCTTCCTTTCCCTATGATAAACCCTGGATTCGACATAAGCACCGCCACCAAGCCAAAAGCCCCAATTGAATTCTAGAGATTATTCGTTCAAGCTTAGTTGCAGAGAATGAGCTTTCAAGAGATTTCATGGCGTTTTACATGAAGGAGAGATGGGCAAGAGGGTTCAGTAAGAGTTGCTGATGAAAGCTCCAAGGAGGCAGTAGAGGTAGAAGGTTCCAATTCATTGTCTGTTGCAGCAAATGAAAATGGAATATTTGATGATGTTCTCTAAGGAGATATATTTTTTGTGGGAGATTCAAAACCATAGTATGGTAGACTATTGAAATCCAGTTAGTCAATTTACTCTTCACTAATTCTGCTTTGCAGCATAAATGAGGTAATCATATTTATTTCCAGGTTAAAGAAACTTGTGCAGTCTGCAAAAACTTTAAAAGTAAATTCTGGAACAGAACCTGATGCTGACCTGGGTCCTCTTATTAGCAAGCAAGTATTAGTCACAAGTTTGCGTGACATCCTATAATGCCATTAGTGTTTAATACTCCGTATAGCTTTCATTTCTCACGAGCAGGTTTGATAATGCTCCAACATGTTTCATCCCAGTTCGTATGTACACTGAAGTTACAGTGCTACTTATCATCTATCTGTACAGGCCAAGGAACGGATACACGGATTAATTCAAAGTGGCGTGGAAAGTGGTATTGAGCTAGTGCTTGATGGGAGAAGTGTAGTTGTATATTAATTTGTACCTAATGGTCTCTGTCATGATTATTTTTCTCTCTTTGGGGAACTAACAGAAACCTCTGAGCTTCCTTTCCCAACGATGGTGTTTTGCATATTTTGTGTAATCAATGCTGGATTAGCTGAGAGGTTGTGCAGCCTTCTTATTTACTTGTTTGTTTCGGCAACAGGTTCCAGGATATGAGAATGGCAGCTTTGTTGGTCCAACCAATATAGCAAGTCTCAGACCAGATATGGAGTGCTACAAGGTACATGGTGCACTTTCTTCTGTTCAGTTCTTAACAAATGCCAGTCTTCTACTGTAAATTACTATCTAATACTGGAAGACGCTGCTGATTACATAATGCATTGAAAAAGAAGTCAAGTTTTTGTCAGAACATTGAATCCTCTCCTGGTTGAAACATTTGTAACACCCGACCCAAATCGCCCGGGTTCAACCCGTGGTTAGACCAGGAACCGGGGTTACTGTTGACTCAAAACATAAAGAAACCAATAAAATATTATTTAAACTCAATAAATGTATAAAAACAACAGAAAACGGAAGCTTCCGTGATTTCAAAATCAAAACCAACTTACACTTTAAATCCATCAACAGTTCTCATCATAAATAAATCCAAAATTCCCAACACGTCAACTGAAACGAAAATACGCAAAAATGACATCCTCATCCTCGGTCACCATCCTTCAGTCATCAAGCTCAACTCCACTGCCATCAACCCACAACTGCTGCTCCAAACTCAGCTCCTACTTCTAACTGAAAAGAGAGACTAGGAGGGGATCAATTTCCTAATGAAACTGAGTGAACCCACTGGGCTTAACTATGCGCCGAACTACCTAGGGAGCATCCTAGACTCCCACATTGGAATACAGCAAGGGGACCGATACTTTCCATTAGTTCATTTTAACAACCTAATATGATAGTAGTACTAGGTGATCAAACATTTATCCCTCTACCCCTATTCCCATCATGCACCACCCCAGCTATATCATTCAATACTTATAAACAATCCAACATCAACATCAACATCATTATAAATAAAGTCAACATCAACATGATCCAACCACACATATCAGCTCACAATCACATCCAACACGACACGCACACACACACAACATATCCGAAACACTTGCAACACAATCCACATACTCGACACAATCATTTATCTATGTGAGTTAATTAGGCGCCATAAGGAGTTGTTCCCCCGCTACCCCGCCGGCCTCGTGCTCCCCTACCGCATGGGGAACACGTCACAATTCCACAATTCCACAATTCCACAATTCCACAATTCCACAATTCCACTCCCCGTCGGGAGACTAATCTACCAGTCCGTCGGTAGGCCCTAACCACCAGTCCGTCGGTGGGTGAAACACAATTGGGGTAACGTTGGCTCCTTTCGGTTCTATCATTTTAATTCCATTTACCCAATTTCATTTACCCAATTCCATTTGATCAATTCCACCTTCCAAATCCACATCACAAATCCACCACACAAATCCACATCAAAATCCACGTCACCAATCTACACTTATTACGGGCGGACTGCTAGCCTTATCGACCACCCCACCTGTAATAATAAAAACAAAGGGGTAATCATGTCGCAAGGTCTAGGGCCACCCTCCTGTTCCTCGTTAGAACGACCCCACATTGGCAGGTCCATCCTCCTGCAACCAACATTCCACAACCACATATAAATGTATATTTTGCGAATTCAGGAATTAAACCCTCATTCTAGCCACCTAACCAACCATTCAATCGAACCAGTCAACTATAAATTCAAACAAGTCAAACCATGCATCACATATCACAACCAGTTGAAGCTACACATAAGCACATCAACAATCAACAAACAAAACGTCTAATTAACTATTTTCAACTCTCCAATTCATGCATCCCTATTAATTACTATGTCGGGTTGTAATTCCTCACGTCTCTACCTATCGATGCTAAGCCCTCACCTTAGCCTAAAAGAAGTCCCTGAATTCTGTTCTAGAACGTCCGTCTCGTCATCCTGATTCCACCGGTCCTGACGGTTCGTCAATCGGAGCTCTAACGAGTGAGTTATGGCTGAAATACCAAACTGCCACCCTCTGAACTTTCTGGTGACAGAACTGAACATTTCCCTCGAAATTCCAGCATAGTCCCTCAACTTTTCCAGTTAAGCATTTCTGTCCAGAACTTTAGAAAGTTATCAAACTATGCCCAAAACCTCATCTGTCACAGTTAACACAGTTAGGGACCAACTCGACTATTTACCCCCAAATTCCAAAACAAGCCTTAAGGTTTCATGAATGAATCAAAGGCTACTTAACTTCCCATAAATTCTGAACGATCACCAAACTCTCCGAGGATTGGGCCGAGGTCATCCTTCTTCTCCGACGAGCAGCTCAACGCCGGCAAGGCCTCCGACCGCCGTCGTCGTCACTCCCGTTATCTTGGAACCCGTGCATCCGCCACGCCACCACTGTCGGGAACGTCTGTCCCCAGTATTCGCTTCCCAGAACTTTTGAACGCGATGGAAAAACTATCGCCGCCGTTCGACGCCATCCTCCTCCGTCCTTTCTTGTTCCGCGACCGAACCCCAATCAAGACCGTCGTGCTTCTTATCTTCTTCTTCCTCTAGGCTTCGTTGAACACAGAATCGTCCCAACTCCCCCTTCGTTCTGGCGTTCGTGCTTACCTCGACTATCGGCTCGATCTCTCTCTCGCTCCCACGTTTTCTTCAGCCGCCTCCACTCCTCGTTTTCTGTTCCCCTCTCTTTTTGTGCCTAGCCCTCCCAAAAAGCCCCAAACCCTTCTCTTCTTCTTCTTTATTTTGCTGAGCGGAAAAGAAACAAAGGAGTGGGCCTTTGGCCCAACTCCTCCTTCCCTATTGTTTAGCTACCGCAGCCCGAACGGGCTTAAGGCCTCTCTCCCCTCCTTTCTTAATCCAGCAACCCAACAACATAATTAAATGACCCAAATATTTGGGTCGAACCTACCTTGATCCGATCGAACAGTTTAGTACACCTACTTGATGGTTAACTTGAATTTAATTAACCCAAAAGGTTCATCATTAAATCCCAAATATTAACCACTTAATTCGAATTAAAAAAAATCCATTCAGCTTTACCCAACAAAGAATCAACCAAAGTCTTAATGCAAACCGGTTATTCAGAACCGGGATGTTACAACATTCCCTTTGCAGGAGGAAATCTTTGGCCATGTTCTAATTTCCATGGAGGTGAGTGAAGCTCAAACTTTATCGATTACTCTATCGGTTTGAAAAAAGATGTCCATCGTTTTTTCATCTTGTTGTTAGGCTGACAGCTTTGAGGAAGCCATCAACATCGGGATCGTTTTCCGTCTGGAATTTGATTCCCACAAGATTTGGTAGTTGCACTGGTATTCAATTCCCTTGGGGTATGACAATTCCACTGGAATTCAAATCCTTGTTTTCCGGTCTAAAAGCCTTCATGGAATATAAGCCTTCCTGTCTAAAAGCCTTCAAACCTCCGAAATCCTTCCATTTTCGAATGGATTTGAAAACCTGTCCGGAGCGGAATTCGGGCTGGGCCCGGAATCTAATTCCGCCGCAATTGATGTGCCAAATTTAGCCGGAAAACATGGAAATCGTGAACCGAAATAAGTACTGATCCTTGAATTGCTTTCTTTCTTCTTTAGACTGGGATGAATCTTTGAACCTATCATCTTTTGTCTTACCTGTGGAGACTTCATTTCATGGAAGATATGGCAACGAAGCTTCCATCTTCACTGGATCTGGTGCTGCTGCGAGGAAGTTCCAGACCTGAATTTCTATGGTAATCTTTCTAACTCTACTATGGGTTTCTTTACAGAGCATCCTTGCATCAAGGGTGGTGCAACATCAGACAAACCAATTGGAAGTGCAGTCTTGTCCATAATGAAGCAATTCAGGGCAATGAGTAATATGAAGAAGCTTGCCTCGAAGGTAATTTGACAGATAGCCATGATGTTCCTTGTGACTTTTTTTTTTCCTTGTGACTGGTGTATATTATTTTTATCATTCCTCAATTATTATTTCTTGCATACGCACATTGTACAGTGTTTAATTGTTTGGAGTCTGCACTGTGTCTCTAACCAGTAGCTGTGAAAATTGCTTTCTGGTTTTGGAAGAACAAATTGAAGGTCTGAAAACATTGTTCACTAACTTGGACACTAACAAGTGGAACCATTAACTATGAAGAACTGAATACAGGTTTGGCTCAATTAGGATTGAAGCTATTCGAAGTTGAGGTTGAGCAATTCATGAAAGTTGTTAGTCATTCTAATAGTCTAGTTTCATTGGTTACTGTTGTGCTTGTCAAAGTCAATATAGTATCTCATTCTGGCATACTTTCAGGCTGACGTGGATGGAAATGGAACAATTGACTACACTGAATTCATCTCTGCGACAATGCAAAGATACAAGCTTGAAAGAGATGATCAAAAGAGGCACATCATTTTAGCACTTTGATAAGGATGGCAGTGGGTGAGTTTCATTTTAGAATTCTGTTTATAGTCCTTGGCGTCCAATCCTTCCTTTCAGAGGTCAACTAAAGGGAGAAGCTCATACATTACTCCAACGGTTCGTACCTGCTACGACACATTTGAGTTATTATGAATGCTAATATCATATTAGAAGTCTCTGCACGAAATAGAAGAAACTGATTGTGTATTATTTATGTGGGTAAGTAAAGGTGAAGCAGTATATAGATGAAGTATTAGTATTGGCTTTCTTGGCTCGGTTACGTAGAAGTGGAGGGGCGGAATTGATCCACCTAGCATCCTTTACTTACATTACTGTTCAATGGTTGGATGATCCCCATGATCCTTTACTTATATTTTTGCTTCTTTGGTTCCCAGGAAAATGAGAATCTGAAAAAGGATAGTGTTCCATTGTTTTGTTCTTCTGCTAACAGGGGAGCTCCTATTGAATCTCTGTCTGGAACTCTGTCTGCTGCTATTGGGAACCTCACCTATCAAAGCCTTACTTCTTCCTTTGGGAATTTGAATTCTTTCGTTCCCCCAACTCTTCATTCCTGTTTGTGGCTTTTCCGTTTGTTTTGAAGGTTGGCTAGCTTAAATGGTGATTGCGGCTTATGGATTGTCAAGGGTAACTGGATGTTCTTTTCTTTTTTGGTTCAGCTCCTTGCCCCACTTCATTAATGCTTAGTTCCCCCAATTTGGGTTGTTGGGTATAGCACAACAGCAACTTAAACCCCATCCCCAATTCCCAAGCTGAAGATTCCTGGCAACCTCCATTTCTGAATCAATTACTCTTTGTTGAAAGCTATTAGCTTTAGTAGCTTACATTTCATATTAAGTACTTAGCTTTGTTGGGTTTGGTGTAATGCAATAGTTACTGATGTACTGAGTATTGATGACCACAATGATGATTGATTGAGCATTGTTTCTAAATTGATTGAGCATTGTTTCTAAATTGATTGAACGTTGTATCTGTAACAGTGTAACATCACATCTAAATGATGAAAAGCCTCATTATTCTAAACAAGGGTAGCTGGCTGAATTCTTGTTTAGAAGGTGATGCTGATGAATTAACGAGTGGGGCAGCAGACTTGGGTTGTTCATGAGAGGGGTTAGTTGTTGGGATTAAATTACACCAAAATGCACAAATTTAGAGCAATTTGCCAATGTTCTATAAATTCGAAGCATACAACTTGGACTGAATCTTAAAGATAAACGCGATTACCATCAAAGAAACTAGCAATTTCGAACCAAATATTAATTTAACATCGAATCTTAATTGTTTAGTTCGTTCATGACACTTGTCTATTCATCAAAAAACTAATCGAAGATGAAATTAAAAAAACAATAATTGGAAATTACTAAAAAAATCTATGGAATACTTCCTAACAGTGGTAACGCATCACTGCGTCAACGTCATTCCACGTCATTCTCGCATCCCTCGGCAAGCATATACAAACAAGCCATTTTTTCGATCTCTTCATCTTTCTGTATCTTCTCTTCATTGTATTGTTTAATAACGTCCTCAAATTTGGGTGTGTCATGAGATACTCGTTCGTGTATCATATTTCATGCATAATTACTAGGATCCATGATCAAATCTTTAGCCAGGCACATGCGTTCATGTGAGCCACAATGCTACAAGCGAACAAAAAATTTATAAGATACGTCCTTTTGCTAAAACTTTAACAAAATTAAATAAATGTGTTCTTACCACTGCATAATTTCTTGGATAATGTGCAAATATCATCCATAGACAAACCCACATCCCACAATCGTACCTAGTTACATTAGTGTCATCGTTAAGTAACTACGATAATAAGTAAGAACTGAAAACAATGTCATGAATGTACTCACGAGTTTTCTTGGTTAGGAACACCTTTAGGAATGACGATTTCCCAATCCATGACTCTTGGCGCCCTTGTAATATCTCCCATGTCCTTTGATAATTGACTCATGACTATGTATAGGAAACGCAACTGAATTGAGAGGTCGAAAAAAAGATGTATTAGTATGACATATGGAAAATTTTGAAGCATTGATAAAGTGATAACATACCATTTCTCGAATATCTTCTTCCCTTTTTGTAGTATTATTAATATCGGGCAATGAATCAACCATGTGTACAGTCTTCTCGTCAATCAAAACAACAACCAGGTACCAATGATCACTGGCTTGATTCATTGGAACGTAAATCTGCATGACAAGGTAAAAAGAATAACATGATACTAGCAAAATATTAATAAATATTGCATAGCTCGCATAGAACGCCAGAATACCTTCTTCGGTTTTGGAGAGACGGACAGAAAAGTGTTTATGTAGTTGTCCACAGCTTGTCGATGTGTCATCCTATTGGTCCTGCTATAATACTGTGTGCGGAAATAGATTATGGTTCATGTTACGGACAAGCATATTTGAATCATTCTAATCGTAGTTACCAACATACTAACCTGAAATTCCGCAGGTAGGAACCAAATAACATCTTTTCTATTTCTTTCTTGCATGTATGTTTGTTGGGCAGCTACAACATTAATGATCTGCGTATGAACCACATGAATAAATTGAATAAACTAGTTGATGTACAAAGAAATATTGACACTTCAATTTCTAGAAGTTATGAGAAATACTAACATTGCCGCAAATCCAAGTCTTTGGAAGTAGACTATGTAGATAGTTACGAGTACAAGTAATACCATAAACGATAATTAATTTTTCTTCGGTAGAGTAGCCTTCAGAAAAAACATAACAACAAACAGCAGCTTCTTCACGCGTAAGTCTTAGTTCTAGTGGAATTGGGAATGTCAATTTTCGAACCTGGTAGGAAAATAATGGAGAAGCAAATCACGCACATATGATTATAATTTTGTTCTTGAGGAAGTAAAAACTTTAGAAAATCATTTAAACCTTACATGATCTGGATAATTGAGCGTGGTACGCTTTATAGTGTTTTGACAATTTGTTTCATCATCAAATTCAAGGTTAACGACAGATGTACCAGTGAGATCTGGAGTTCGTAGTAGAGTGCGTGATCTCTTAGTACCACGAACAGATGGAGGGGTGGTTTTCACATCTTGATCGATCTTATCTTCAGATGTTTGCTTCAATGACACTATCGCATCCTTTAATTCAACAAACATGTCACTCTGATTGGACATAAATAATTCAAATTTGTTGATGAACCTTCAATATCACGCAAAATTATAAATGTTATTATGTTTACGTAAAATAGCAAATCAACGACAATTTCACAAATCAAACGAACAAATAAAGCACACGAAGCATTAAAGAAAATTACACTAACGTTTGTAACAAAACTAGGTAGAAGTCTTACTTGTTCATGTTGACAAGAAACTGTAGTGGAGTTCTGAGAAATCTAACCGCAGAAAACTGTGCTGGGATTTTGTGGAATTTTATTATGTTTTTTGGTGACGCAAACTGTGAACAACAGATATTGGCTTTCGGTGACAAGAAACTGTGTAGGAAATTTAGAGCTGGCCAGAGTTCATGTGGACAGAGATTATATTTCTGTGCAGGGAATGGTGTTCTGAGATAATATTTTTCGGTGGTAGAAAACTGATGCAGGGATAGGTATTATATAGCTGGCTTGCTTGAATTGAATTATTCACAATAGGAAGAAAAAACATGATGATAAAGTTAAATTTTAGATACACATAATATTCTGTATGAATTGTATTCCTATTTAGGAATGATTTTCAGAAAATCATAAATTACTAAAGAGTCCTGATTATAATTAAAATCAAAGTCCAAAATAATTTTCACAATAGTAACCTTACAATAATAACATGTAAATCAAAGTCCAATTATATTCCTACAGTAGTCGCTCGTGCCTAACCATCTGAGCACAACATGTGCATTTCGAGAGCAAGTTCATGAAGTCCAGCAAGTTCATTAAGATACACCTTCCACATATTCCTGCCTTCATCATTGACAGAAACCTATAAATGAAGCAGTACCAAAAGAGGCATCACTGAAAATACCGGTCATCACTGCCAACAATGCCCTTGCATTCTACTGGTGCAGCTAGTTTGAAACTATTTCCGGATCCATCCAGCACCGAATGCTCATTCAGGTGAAGGCGGTTTGCAGCTTCCACTACCTAAATACTCAAAGCTTAGACTCATAATGAATATAAGACTCAACAATTTTGATATAATGTTGTAAAGTATACACAGGGAATGTGGAAAAGGAAACATGTTTTCAGTCACCAAAAATGTTACAAGAACACATTCAGCTACTCAGATCTTCTTTAAATGACAAAGATCCATATCTTACCTTAGAGTTGAAATCTTCACTCCAGCAGATCTTCTTGCCATTGTCGACATAAATTAGAGGAGAGATTCTGATTTATCCCCTTGAAGTATTCCAAGTAAAACACTCTACAAATAAACACCAATAGGCTCTAGTGAGGAGAGATCTTATAATTAACAATTATAATGTAGCAAAGGGAAGGGAATTTTAACTACACACCTGGGCAACTACTCTGTGTCCTCTATAATCAATAATTGCCATGGCAAGATTATAAAGGCCAGGGACATCAGTAAGCCTTTGTTCCCTTCAGGTCATTATTACACTACAAAAATCCGCTTGTTTAGCGTCGGTTGCTGACCGACGCTAAGGGATTTAGCGTCGGTCAAAAAAGCGACGCCAAATCTACCGACGCTAAATTTTAGTGTCGGTCGAAACAGGACCGACGCTAAATCCGTATAACGAGCGACGCTAAATCCTTGACATAATGGGTCGCTGACCAACCCAAATTTTTTTTGTTTTCGTTTTTTTATTCGTTTTTATTTTCATTTTCTATTTTGTCACTCCATTTTCTATTAATGTCCAATCAGTCACTCCATTTCCAGTTATACAATTTGGTCACTTAAATTTTTTAGGTCACCCTTTTGGTCACTACTTGTCCAATCAGTCAATCCTTGACCGATCAACGTGATGATGGTGGTGGCGACGGCGGCGATGGTTGCGGCGGCGGCGACGGATGACGGCGACGGATGACTGGAGACGGATGGCTGAGGAGAAATAGAGAAGATGAGAAGAAGAGGAGAAGAAGAGGAGAAGAAGAGGAAGAGAAGAAAAGGAAGAGGGAAGAGAAAGAAGAGGAAGGCTGGATCTGGAGATCTGGAAAAGGAAGAAGAGGAAGAGGAAGAAGAAGGTGGAGGAGGAAGAAGAAAGGAAGAAGAAAGATGGAGGAGATCTGGAAAAGGAAGAAGAAAAAGAAAGAGGAAGAAGAAGGTGGAGGAGGAAGAAAAAAGGAAAAAGAAGAAAGATGGAGGAGAGAGATGCGATTAGGGTTAGGGTGGTGGCTGAGAGGTTTAAATATATATGTGTTTTAGCGTCGGTCGGTGACCGACGCTAAAACATGTCGGTAACCGACGCCAAAGCTGGTTGGCTTCATTTCTAACCGAAAACCAAATTTAGCGTCGGTTTTTGGTCAGTTTTAGCATCGGTCGCTTGTCGACCGACGCTAAATTATTGGTCAAACGCGAGTCAAGAGTTTAGCGTCGGTCGAACCGACGCTAAACTCTTCCCCGGTAAGCGACGCTAAAGAGCCTTTTTTTGTAGTGTTAGCAGAGGCATATGTTGCCTACTCACTCTGAGACTGAACATTTTCAAAATGATGTGCTGATGCCTTCTTCTCCAGAAGTTCACGACAAGCTTCAAAAGAAGAACTTTTATAAAAAAATTTCATAAATTAACACTGAAACAATAGAAATCAAGATCCCAACTTCGAGCTCAGACACTTTACCACACCTTTTTTGAACGTGCAACTCAAGCTTATCCCCATACCTTTTTAGATCTGTGGAGGAACAACATCGTCGGTTGTGATAGATCTGTGGAGGAGCGACATCGTCGGTTGTAGTAGATCTGCGGAGGAGCGGCTGTGTCGGTGGTGATAGATCTGCGGTGGAGCGGCATCGTCAGTGGCTCTACGAAGAAGTGGCATCGTCAGTGGCTCTACGAAGAAGCGGCGTCGTCAGTGGTGGCTCTACGAAGAAGCAGCGTTGGAGGTGGTGGCTCTACGAAGGAGTTGCGTTAGAGGAGCTATGAGAAGGAGCGTGCAAAGGAAGGAGATGGGAGAGAGATCGGCGTTCTGAGGAAAACTGAAGAGCGTCGATCTGTGTTATGGTTAAGGAAATGACACGGATGGCCATTGGCAGCCGTAGGATTAAAATCAATCTAACGACTAATAATGTCAATCCGTGTCATTTAAGATGACCCAATAAATGACTATGACTCATAAACATATTCTAAACAAGTCACCACTTTTATTATGTTAGCAACTTGATTTAAAAATTATATAAAATTACAAACAAGGACTAATGACGTTAACTAATAAAAAATTGGGCTAAATTTCAGGGCGTAGTTCTTGCTTTTAAATTTTAGTACGTTGTAGGTGGAAATTTTATAAACCACTCTCAATTTCATGTATGAATTGGGGTTTTGATGGGAATTCAATGACAGTATAATCCTAAGTCGATATAAGGAAATCAGGTAGAACCTAAAAGGACTACAAGCTAATGTGTGTCTCATGTCGTGAGTGTTTACAAACGTAGGTTAATGATATATGGTTCGGTTAGGGTTCTACTTGTGAGATTTGGATTTAGGATATTGGTACGATTTCATTACAAGGATTAGGGGTAGGGTAATGTGAGTTATGTTTAAGGTGTGGGATGGTTGAACATTATGTATCATGAGACCACCGAGTTAAAACTACTCACCTTGATTTGTAGATACCACGACGAGAATGCTTATGACCATACTTATATGTCATTTTAATCACTCAACGAAGATGATACTTATACGACAACACTGATCACTCAACCAAAATGACATAATTTATGGTGTTAGTGTTTTAGGGGACTACATATCCATGCATATTATTATGCACTTGTTTCATAGGAAGGGTAATGAGCAGGTTTTGTTGCATGGGTTCTAATAGGTAATAAGACAGATTTTGAGATTTTGGTTGCTCGTTATGTAGGATAAAACCACACATTGGAACTACTCACTTTGATCAGTAAATAACACTGCATGAATGCTTGTGACCATACTTATATTTCATTGTTTATCACTCAATGTCGATGATACTAATATTACTTCGTTGATCACTGAACAAGAATGACATAATTTATAGTGTTAGTGTTGTCATACGGTTCAATGTGTAGGTTAGTGTTTTAGGGTTAGGGTAACGACAAAGTGGGTTATCTTTAAGGGGTTGGTTGATCAATAGGTAGCAATGAAAACACA
The DNA here is from genome assembly GCA_034768395.1 of Linum lewisii. NCBI lineage: Eukaryota > Viridiplantae > Streptophyta > Magnoliopsida > Malpighiales > Linaceae > Linum > Linum lewisii. Next base: position 49,622,489 of record CM068298.1, on the reverse strand, counting down.
CACTACAGGGGTAATGGATTAAGGTTGGCATGGGGAATAAGAATCTGTAATCTTGAGCAAGGTACCCTTTATATGGTAGGACCACTAACGTGTGGCTCATGTCATGGTTATGTCAAACGTTTATGCTAATGGTATATGTAGGGTTCTAGGTGTGAAAATAAGGCTCCATGTTTATGAATGAGTTAATCTGACATCTCTATGAACCGGGACGAGAACCCCCTATTTCACATGCAAAGTTGAATGTAAAGGTTGTAAACATCTTATGCACTCTTTTTATGATTGTGCCCACTATTAACTAATCCAATAATTACTAAGACAAATGTAGCACATTTTTTTGACAAATTTAGCGCTATTTCTTTGACAAATCTAGTCCATATTTATTTGACAAGCTTAGCCCATGTTTTTTACAAATCGAGTTCATCTTTTTGTGACAAATTTAGCCTAGGTTTTTTTTGCAAACTTAGCCCTATTCTTTTGACAAATCTAGCCCATCTTTTTGTGACAAATCTAGCCCAATTTTTTTGACAAATCTAGCCCAATTTTTTTGACAAATCTAGCCTGATTTTTAGATATTGACAAATCTAGCCCAATTCTAAAGAATTAACTCTAGCACCGTTTTAAGGACTTGGCAAATCTAGCCTTCTTTTTTATGAGTTGATAAATCTAGACCACAAAACCTCTTAGCCGAAATCCTTTTTAGCCTCGATATAAATTAAAAATAGCCTCTAATTAGTTCTCAAAGACTATATGAAGAACACAAGTAGCATCATAACAGATCAGGATCCTTTTAACATTATAGCTCAACTTTCTACTTAGAGCATAACCGCAAGGAACTTTCTATTCAAACGAAAGCTACTTATGTGAGGGGAATGGATGCTTTGCATCGGGTTCGATGGCTCAGAATGACAACTGAGAGTTGAAGTATACAGACAGTTCCTTCCAGTCCCAGGCCTCCAAGTTTGGGGATGCGACAGCAGCACCGACAGCCAATGTGACTACAACAAAGGCCATACCTTTCAAGCAGCCGTATCCACGAGATAGCTTCCCTTGGTTTATCTTGTAGTACTTGTCTGCTTCTTTGTAGAGTGGTAGGTCTGCTTCGTTATGTCCTTTCGAGATTGCTTTCTCATTCTACATGGGACAATGGAGAAAGAAGTGTGCAAAATTTAAGCACTATTGCAGAAGGATTCTAACATGGTCAGTGTGTTAAACTGTACAATGGTCAAAAGAGGTATCAAGAAGCAAGCCAATACCTTTTGCCTGAAATATCTGATAGTCACTCGAAAGGAGCTAATTTCTGGGAAAGCTCCTTCCATTCCTCGCTAAGCCTTTTAAGGACAGCAACCCTGGCTCGTAGGTCGTCCTGATACTCCTTAACCTGCGTGGCCCGGTTCGTGTAAGGAATTTGCAGGATATAAGGTAAAATTAACCATTACATTCCAACAATTAAAACAAAAGCTTTACTCACCCACTCCTTGTAGCACTCAGAATTCTGTGTGAAACACCAGACGAAAATGCCAGCAGCTTCCTTGGACAACTGTGGATTGCCTATCAAAAGATTTTAAGTTGAGAAGCAATTATTGTCATTTTGTTTGAAAATTAGCAAGTGGGACAACAGAGGCAATGGAAATTTAGATCACTTACTTTCACCAACTGCTTTCAGAGAAAAGCTGAATGTCTGCAGGGCTACTTGCCTCACTACAAAAAAATGTCTGTTTAGCATCGGTTAGAGACGCAGCATAGCGTCGGTCACTGACCGACGCTAAAGATTTTGGTGTCGCTCAGAAAAGCGACGCCAATTCTTCCGACGCTAAATTTTAGCGTCGCTCAAACATCAAGCGACGCTAAATCCGGTTAATGAACGACGCTAAATCCTTGACCGAATGGGTCGCTGATGAACCCAATTTTTTGTTTTTGGTTTTCATTTTTATATTCATTTTCTATTTTCTTTTTATAACAAATTAGTCACTGCATTTTTTAATGTCCAATTAGGTCACTTAGATTTGTTAGGTCACCATTTTGGTCACTTAGATTTATTAGGTCACTATTTTGGTCATGTCACCTAGATCTAGATTGCGAACTGTTGATCGGAGTGACGGTGGTGGCCGCGGTGGCAGATGACTGGAGGAGGCTGGCTGGGGAGAAGAAAAGGAAGAGAAGAGGAGAAGAAGAGGAAGAGGGAAGAGGAAGAAGAGGTGGATCTCGATATTTGGAGAAGAGGTGGATCTGGATATTTGGAGAAGGAGCAGAGGAAGAGGAAGAAGAAAGAGGAAGAATAAAGAGGAAGAAGAAGCTCTGGCTGGTTGGAAGAAAAGGAGGTCCGGCGGCTTGCTGGAAGAGAAGGAGAAGAAAAAGAAGAGAAGAGGAGAAGAAGAGGAAGAGGGAAGAAGAAGAAGTTGGGAGAGTTTTAGGAGAGAGGAGAGGGTTAAGAGAAGTTAGGGTTAGGGTGGTGGCGGCTGAGAGAGGAACTGAAGCTCCAGCGGGTTTAAATAGGTCCGCGTTTTAGCGTCGGCCGATGACCGACGCTAAAACATGTCGGTAACCGACGCAAAATCTGGTTTTGGGCAAGAGCTCCGTTTCTGACCCAAAACCAGATTTAGCGTCGGTTTTGGTCAGAATTTAGCGTCGGTCACGTGTCGACCGACGCTAAACCCTTGGTCAAACACGAGTCAAGGGTTTACTTCGGTTTTTGGTCGACCGACGCTAAATTCTTCCCCTCCAAGCGACGCGAAAGAGCCTTTTTTTTGTAGTGCCTCATGGCTTTACTTCCAGTAGAACCAGCAAGAGCCACCTCCTTGAGGGTGGGATATATTGCTTCAAACCTCTCTGTGGCCTGAATGACGTTACGTGACAAGTGTAAACAAGTGAATGATCTTAAAACCATTACAAGAACATGAAATTATGACAGTGTATATGTGCCTCAGAACAAACTGCAGAAATTGCAGATTGATCCACTACAGTTATGCCATTAGAACAGTTGTCTCCAACTGATTGCATCTATACACCATACACCTTCCCATCTCATTACTAACTAATTTCAACAGGTAAGGGTTGCTATGTGATAAGATACGCTCGAAGTACTTCACGTATCTCTGCAAGAGAGCAGATAAATGTGTCAGATAATACTGAACCTGAAAGTAAGACTCCATAGACTACATTCTTCAAACAAGCAGCAATAACTACTTACGATTTGGCTGTGAAGAACAAGCCCTTTTCCGTCACCACATCTCTTCTGATTGTAGTAATTAATCGATTCTTCTGCTGTTGGAAAGAACTGCAATAAGAAGAAACCTTTAAAAGATTGTAACAATTGTTTTCATCAATAAAGATGAAACTTTTCAACGTATAATTCGTCGAACTGTGACAAATTTGCCGCGACTTACTTTCAAGTACAGAAGAAGACTAGAAATCATGAGTCCAGTTCTTGCCATGAAGAACCCTATCATTGTAGCGACCTGAACAAAAAGAAGCAATTACACCATGGTATAATCGAGGTGGCCAAGAGGATAGGTTCTTGATTGTTCGTCGATTCAAGGTTGTCCTGTAGCCATTTCCTCCTCCTGGCCTCTGGTACAGGATTACAATCAACAGGTTAAGATTAGGGCACTGAAACAGGTGGAATTAAGCTCATAGAACTAACTTTTAACAACCTAATCAATCCACTTACTTAGTTCCGAATGCGAGTTCCTTACCAGCGTCGATGACGGCATCCCAATCGGTGTCGTCTTGTCCCATCACCATCAGCTGCTCCTTGGTGCCGTCGTCATTTTAGTGATTTCTGCGACCAGTTTCTCTGCTCCTTCAATTTCTGCGATCACTTTCTGTGCTCCTTCGATTTCTGCGATCAGTTTCTCTGCTCCTTCGATTCTCCCTGGTGCCATCGTCATCAGCTCCTTCAGTTCTCCTGGAAAATACGATCATCTTTTGTTAAATAAGAACCACCCATATAACTGCGGTCTGAAAGTTTGATGGATAAAGCTTCAGATTTTTTAAAATTAATATATGAGTTAAGTAGATAAGAAAGCAAACGTGTGAGTGGATGGAAAATTTGGACACTTTTAAAAAGATGTAATGACCAAATAGTATTGAATTTTTAATTTAGGCTTAGATGTGCATATAATATGGATTAGTTTAGATGACCAATTAAAGGGGCCACGTGGTAGTGGGGTACCGGGAGCGCTAGCCATATCTATTATTATTATTATGCAAATATAAAAGACACCCCTTTTTATTCATTCTCTCCTTAAGTGTAGGCTTCTAACCAATTAAAAAATTTATTTTATTTATTTTCTCTTTCCCACTAACAAATCTAATCCCTAAAAAAAGTTACCATATTCAAGTTTAAGGTTAAGCCACAGTAAAAAAAAATCAGTGGCTATGGTAGCAAAGTACACTGAAGCATTTTTCAAACATTATAATTTGTTTTTCTTTTCAATTTTAAATTATTATTTTTATTCTTTTCAACGAATTTAACTACATATGATAAATATATTTACCATTTTAACGTCCACTAATTATTAAATCAATAATATAACATAACTAATGATTTGATCACACTTTATTAGTTGTTTGGTTCTAAAAAGTATTATTTTTTTCATTAAAATTTTCGCTCTATGGATTGAACACATAAGGAACAACATATTATCATTTACCTAATGAGATTCATTAGATTCATATATAAGTTATTGGAGTTTGCACTTGGTTTTTTTTTCTCTCTCAACATTTTTGTGTTCAATGTCTAAAAATTGTCTTCCATGATGATTGATTTCAAGCATCGTAGTGATTTTGACTAGAGAGAAAAAAATCTTACAAACCAAACCGGAGCAAGCACTAAAATTAGATCTTTTGTACTCCTAAATATTCACATCTCTGGATAAAAAAATTCAATGAATGCGTGAAAGATAAAGCAATTATCTGTATTGAAAAAACTTAGCTACCTAATGAATTATGATGTATTTTTTATTTTTGACATATTGTTATAGTAAAAGAAGCAATCCAAGGTGACCGTTTGAAGAACAATTTATTCAAATCTATTATCTATATTTATATCTATACTATATAAGCAAATATAACAAATACATTTAGTATTCTTTCTCTGTAGAAGTTTTCAAAACAAACAAACAAAATGAATCATTGTCTATTGATCATTTATTATCTATTTATATTATATATAAACAAATATAATTAACTACACTCTTTAATCCTTTTATATTTAAATGTAGACATTGCACCAATCAACAATATATAATTAAACAATCAAACAAGTACTTTTATTTGCTACAAAAAAAAAATCATTTTTCATAAAAAAATATGTTAACCGAAAAATATCCACCCTTAAAACGGTAACAACAAAATAAAAAAATGACCATTCACCCAATGTTCATTGAATTTTCACCACATTTCCACATTATGTCCTATACGATATAAATCACTTTCTCATGTTAAACCATCACAATCTTCAACTATATTTACTTCTATCACACCCTCGATGCATTTTTCAACATTTTATCGTCAATTTTACTCATCATCTTCTTCAACCTTCATCTCATTAACTACCACATTTGGATTAGGGGAACGATCGCAATTTCAAGAACTCGAAATTGCCGGTTTGAATCATTCCTAGGAAAAGTGTACAAGGAGTTAAACAATGAGTTCATGCAATAAGTACAATATTTGATGTTAGGGATAATAAGCCAAGAGTCCCTCTACTATGGAAAGATAATATGTAAGCCCTTCTACAATCTTTGATGTCATGTGCAGCGAGTGACTTTGCATGGTTTAGATTTCGCACCATATTGAATATGACCTATTGTCTACTTAGTGTAGGCAGTGTTTCCTTCTAAGTGCCAATGAAGGGTTGTTATGCTTTTGGCTTCTATTTTGAGTGTTTATCTTTTTTATTGGTTTGAGCTTTGAAGGTTGCTTTTGTTCTCAATTATTTAAACTAAAATTTTTTCGGTGTTCAGTTAATAGAGTTTTGTTTGAATTCATTTATGGCACATAGACGTCGAAGCCCAAACTCTTCAATTTCAGTTGAATTCCAAACATTGATATATTTAGTCTCTCTCAATTTTTTTTAGTTTCAGTATTATTATTCTTTCCGTCTGATTGTTCGATTTTTGTTATACAACGTGTTGTCACATTAATTTTTTTGTAAAGTAAATCACAAGGTAAATGTTTTGACGAAGCGTGGTCCGCTTTAGAGTTTATCGATTTTTCCTCCACAGAGAGTTCCTCTAGCTTTCATTTTTAAATATATTACATATATTAAGTATTTTTGACATTACTAAAAAAATTTATTTTTATTTCATTTATATGACTTTAATATTTTCTCCTATTTAATTTCATCATCTCCATTATAGTTATCTCAATTAAGAATTTAAACATATTTAGACTTCAAAGGATTTAGAGTTTTAGTCTTCGGGGTCTTCATTGTGTATAAAATTTACTTACATAAAAGGTAAATTTTGAGGTTAATTTTTTGAGCGTGTAATTATAAATTATAATTAATAAGTCTTTTAAAAACTAAATGAAATTTTGATACTAAAATCGAATAGATAACTATTTGTAGTCCTTGAAGCAACATGCTTAATTTGAATGGTTAGGAATGTATATATCAATAATTACATAGAGTACAACTATAATTATTTAAATACTATGTGAATTTTACTAATTCAAGAAAAATGCGATCAAAGTATTATAGATTAGACTATAAAGTCTTTTCTCACAAAAAAAAGTATTATAAATTATGAATGGGAGAGAATTTTTTCCCTAATAAGAATATAATTTCGGGCGGGCAAAAAGCTAGTGTATATATATATATATATATATATATATATATATATATATTATTATATATATTATATATATATATGGGGTACTCCCACTTGCGTTTATGCTATCTAGAGTGGTAATTTCATTGAACTGAACTTTTAAATCAATAGATTTAATCTTAATAAGTCTAAATTGAGTTTAGTTGAAATTTTTAGTCATCATAGTATAAGATTATACCTAATGTTTTTTAGGTTTCCTTTTATAGCGGTATTTTTTCCCAATATGATAGATCATCAGGTCTACCAAATTTGTTTTTCGTTCAAATCACTTTATGTATCTTTTAATGATATGTAGATTCTTATCCTCGAAAAAACAAGATTTTAAAAACATATTTATCTATCAAAACGTTAGTGGGAGTATCCGGTACTCCCACTTTTAGTGGGAGCACCAGAGTGTTCACCATATATGTATCTTGGTGAGAACCTCTTTAGACAATAAATGAAAACTTGGCCGACGAAAATCTGACACAAAAGGCAAAGTTCTCGGCGAGAACTTCTTCAAGAATTGAACAGAAACGGGGCCGACACAAAATTCAGGGAAAAATGCCAACCTTCTCGCCTAGAACTTGAAGGTTCTCGGCAAGAATTGAAGACCCAGACACACAACAAATTGTTGAAACAAAAACTGCCGACCCGACTTCGAAGGAATGCTACAAAATCAACAAAAATCGGAAAACCCAGATAAATTGGAAAATGACTGAGGACGCAAGACACACTTAGCAAAAATAAAAACCAAGAATTTGAAACTTTTGGCTCCCCCGAAACCGACTCGAAACACAAAGAACTGACTCAAAAATTCAAAACTGACTCAAGCCTTGGGTTGCCTCCCATGAAGCGCTCTTTTTTTAACATCTTTGAGCTAGACGATACCTGGTTATGGATCCCAACTCAAGAGCTCCTTGAAATCAATCAACTTCTTTGAGGCTAGCAGTTGAGTGCCAAATAGCACTCTAGAAGGATGAAGATGTAGCTAATGATGCCCAAGTAAATTATGGTTCTACTTGACTGCTTTTTCTTCTCAATTTTTCTTGCTGGAGGAGGAAAGAGATAGTATGGTGTGTCGCAATCAACGAACCCAGTCTTCTCCACCCGAGGGTCATCTAGGTTGCTCTCAAAGTTGAACACATATGCCTCCAAATCCATGACCTCCTCAATTTTGGTTGTCTAAAACACAAATGAGACTGACTCCCCAATATCCACGTGCTCATCTCTAGCTTGACTTACAGGCTGACTCGACGGAAGCTTAAATGAGGATAACTCCTCAATCTCCACATGCTCCTCTTCAGCTTCAACTATAAGATGGATAAGCTCTACATCTTCATCAACCACCACTACCAGGGATTCTTCATCAGATACCTCTAGCTCACAACAGTCGTGGGCTAGATTTTCATGTTCTTCTTCTAGCAACTCTCGAGCATCTTCTTCCATCAGTTGATTTGATTTCTCAAACTCGACGTCAACAACATCAGAAGCTTTTAGTTTTGAAAGGATAATCTCCAAGAGAAAATCTATAGAAGTCTTCTGTTGTTGGTACTGGTGGGAATATAGATATTCCTCTTTGTAATCTTGGTGGTAGTGTGTAGCCAGGATGACAAGGGTGAAGGTTCCTCATACCAACTTGTCATAAATGGTTGTTCTGACATACTCCATCATTGTTGGTATTTGTTGAATGGTACTCCATTGATGCCCCACCCTTGGTATTGTCCATCCAACCTGTTATCGTACATCTCAAAACTGAAAAGCACTACCAAGGTAAATCATGAAAAAGATGGGGAGAAAAGAGATGATAAGATGGAAAGTAGATGAATAGCTACCAACTCTTCTTTCAAGTTTGTGTAAGAAGAGTCCCCGACAACGGTGCCAATTTGACAAACTATAAAATAGTGGTTTATAATAACTATCAGGTTTATAACTATCAGGTTTATAAATATGCTACTCAAAGAATTAGTAACTATCAGGTTTAACAAATTGTGTGGTGTGACTTCCACGAGATTTATAATACTAGCATGCAAGGAAGGGAAAAACTAATTAAGATTAACTGATTGATTGATTGATTTGGTTTCAATTATTGAGAAGGTAGCTTGGATTTTGAATCCCCCCTAAGATCACCAAGGCATTGGCAATCACAAGACTGTCAGGTTTCAGACTTAATTCATTCAATTCTTAATCACCACCGTAACTCCTTACCGTTAGGTTTAACTCCATGAACATTCACTACTATTGAACTAGCTACCAAGATCAATTATCCGTTCGTGCGTTCGCTTCTGCAATGGATAATTGATTGGTGCACCTGAATTGATTCTACGAGCTACTCTTAAAACGAATTAACCTTAAACGGCCCCTATTGGTAAGATGTTTTCTTTCAAAAGGTTAACTGTTTAATTCAAAGTTCTAGAACAAGGCGGATGTTCACCACTACCCTTTATTGTAACAAGAATCTAATCTAATTAGTGATCAGGCCAGAGAAGAAATAAGATTTTAAGAACGAATTAAACATGAATAAGAAAAGTTTGAATTAAAGTCTTACTTCCCGCCAATCCGTGACCTCTTTAAAGCCCCGGGTTACTTAGGGTTCATCTAATATAAGGTATAAGAGTTTAGATATTCATATCTAATAAACAAGAGATTCAAAGACTACAAGAGAATTCATCTTAGAACAAATGAAGAATAGAGAAAATCTGAAAAACCTAATTCTAACGATTCCTGGCTACTTCGATCTTGTGAATCTTCAATTCCTATTCTCCAAGCGTCTTCCGGGATGGATTGATTGTGTATTAATATCTCTAAATACTACAAAATATGCTCTCAACTCTCTCCAAGTCGTGGCTCTCCTAAAAAAATCAAATGTAGAATGAATTGGGGCTGAAAGGGTGCTTTTATAGGGTTGAACTTGGTTCGTTTCTGTTTTGGATCCGGAAAAGGCCAAGTTCTTACCAAAAAATTCTTCACAAAATTTTTAGAAATCCCGATGAGCTTTTTGTCTGATTTCTGAGCACATTCTCAGCAAGAACTTGGAAGTTCTCGCCGAGAACTTCACTGTTGGGCATAATTTCTTAGTTTTCTTCTTTCTTCGACTTCTGTGATGGTTTTGGTACCTTTCTTGAAGCTCCATTACATCCCGAGCACGTCCTATGGCTACTTATTTGACGGCAAAAACCTGTGAACTCAAAGAGACACTAGAAAACACATTAAATAGATCCGAAACGGGCCAAGGTAACCAAATCGGTAAGAAATAGGGAAAATGAACCGATATCCACTTTCTAAAATGTGCTACAGGAAACTGAATGTCGCTTAATCGATGCTGATAATCATGATAATTCTAGTATCATTAATAGTCCAATCCAGATGGACATTATGAGAATCATCCAATGTGTGTGTCAAGCTATATGAAAGTTTGTTAGAAATGGTAGTTGGACTACCAAAAATTAAAGGGACTTGAATTTCCTTCATGATGGGGTATAGACAGATCGATCGGGAGTATCCAAGGATGTCTGGGGTCGCCAAAGCAACCTAGAAAGCTAGGGATAAATCATGTACATGGGTCAATAGACCAAAAGAGAAATGGAAGTGTTTGTTTGTAATCTTGGAAAGGAAAATAGAAGTTTATTGAATGAATCAAAAGTAAGTAACAAGCTTGACTTACTAGCTTAAATACCATTACTATGGACTAACAAACTAACTAATCCTACTAACAAACTAACAGAAAAGATAAGGGGCAAAATAGTAATACTATCTAATACCCCCCTCAAACTAAGCATGGATAGCATCCAAGTGAAGTTTGGAAATTAAAGAGGTAAATTGATTGTCTGGTAAAGATTTGGTAAGTGGATCAGCCAATTGATTATGGGTGGAAATATGATGTACCTTGATCAAACCATCAATTACCTTTTCTCGAATAAAATGACAGTCTAATTCAATGTGTTTGGTTCTTTCATGTTGAACAGGATTTTCTGTCATTTTGACCGCAGAAAGACTATCACAATATAAATCATATGGTTGCGGAACAGAAATAGGGAAATGAGATAATAACCCATGAAGCCATTGTAACTCTGAAGCTGTACTAGCTAAGGCACGATACTCTGCTTCAGCTGAAGATCGGGAAACCGTGGGTTGTTTCTTTGACTTCCAAGAAATAAGAGAATCACCAAGAAAGGTACAAAAACCAGTGACTGATCTCCGAGAGTCAGGACAACCGACCCAATCGGAATCGGAGAAGGCACTTATGCGTAAAGAAGAAATGCTTGAAAAGAGAAGACCATGAGCTGGTGTCCCTTTTAGATATCTAAGAAGACGATGAGTTGCTTGTTCATGAATAGTGATTGGAGAAGAGACAAATTGACTTAATTGATTCACTGTATGACAAATATCTGGGCGAGTAGTGCACATATATTGGAGGCGTCCAATAAGTCTACGATAATGACTAGTAGTGTAGTAACCAAATTTTGTCCGGGCTCGCAAATTACCGGATGACCAGTGTGCCGTTGTTTATTGGTCTCGAATAGTTAATCGCATGTCTTTCAGTTAGATTACTTAGGGTTAAGTGTTCGTGCTTCGAAGTTTTCTAAGCTTTGGTCGGTTTCGAGCAAGGAGATTTGGGCTTTCGGCCCACGCGTTGTGAAGTTCGGGCTATTGGCCCATTTTGTTTGTGTTGCACCTCTCTATCTTGAAATTTAGCAAGGAAGGTGTGGGCCTTAAGGCCCACCCGTTTTGCTCCTTTGAATCCAGAAAAAGAGTGTTTGTTTTTTTACCCAAAGTGGTAATATTTGGTTTAGGGTTTCCTTTTTGCTATAAAAGGAATGGTGGGGGAGGTCCCAAGGGCAGAGAAAAAGGAAAAAGAAAGAGCAGAGAAAAGAAAAGAAAGAGCAGAAAAGAATAGGACAGAAAAGGAAAGGCTGAGAAAGGAGGAAAGGAGCAGAAAAAGAAAAGATACTAAAAAAGGGAACTCTCCCAAAAGATCTTGTTCTTACTCCAATTCATAAAAACCCAGAAATAGAAAAGTTCCAAAAGCAAAAAAAGGTTTCGAAGTTCAGTACATAGCCAAGAACAAAGAGGAAGCATCAAGCAAAGGGGTTCAGGTGGTCACTCATTCTTTCATCCTACAACTAAGTGTTACAGAACCACGGTGAGCATACTCACTTCTCACTTCTTCAAAACTTCACTTTCCACATCTCCATTTATGCACCTGCACCGTGAGTATTCATATTAAGCATACTGTACACATGTTTTGAGTAGTTAAATGTTCAAGATGTAAAAGTGATTAGGTTCAAGTTTCCTTGTTCTAGCCTTCCTAGATATGATGTAATTTCAATATATATATGGGTTCATTAAGTTTGTCTTTGATTCTCTATTCTTAACACACAAATCCATCGCTTTCTAACTTTGGACACTAAAACATGTGTTAATCTAAGTTTGTTTTCTAAAAGGAGGAGATGAGATACAAAAAAAGAAGTTTTAACTTGTGACCACCTTTTAAGCTCTTAATCCTATCCTTAATCTTGTTCTACTTACTCTAAATCAACAAATTAAAAAGTGACAGTAATAGAAAAAGAGTTCCTATCTCACTTATCTTGATTTAAGATGCACCACTCTTGTGACTCAGTCTTCTTTGGGGGAGTACCTACAACAAAGAGTTGGTGTGATTAGTATTTGTGTTCTTTTTTCTTCTGTATTGTGCTAGTTTTTCTACTTCTAAAAATATAGGGTTTTATTTTTTTTCTTATCTTTGCTTCTGCCCCTCTTCGGCCTTCGGTCGACGCCATCACCACGCCGGCGTCTCGCCGCCGCCGTCGTGTCGGTCCCGCCGCCGCCCGAGTCCTAACAAATAATAAAATCACTTAATAAATAAAAAAGCGAAATAAATAAAAGGGAGGGATTGAACGTTTAAAAAAAGGGGTTGTACTTTTTTTTTACCTTCTCGCCGTCGCGCCGCCGCGACTGCCCGTCGTCACTGTCGCCGCCGCGCCGTCGCACTGGGTCGCCGCCGTGCTGTCTCTGGCGCCGTCGCGCCGCCGAGTCTTCTCTCTTCGCCGCTGTCGCCGTCTTCCTCCGAATGATGTCTAAAAGGGGAAATTTGGCTAAATCAGTTGAAAGAAACGTAAAAAAAGATGAAAATCCAGATCTAGGGTTTATATTTCATTAAGAGTTGGATTTAGGTTTTTTTGTGTCGCTAAAAAAACTGAGAGAGAAAGTCCACTTACCCTCCTTGCATGTTAGTCTGGTGCCACCGCCGCGCCGGCAGCGGCGTGCCGCTGTTTCAGTCCCCCTTGTAGCACCGCCGAGTTTCTTCCCCCCCTTTATCGGAGGCGGGAGGTCGGTCATCTCGAAGAAGGAGGTGCTCCTTCACAGGAAACGCCGGCGAGAGAGGGAGAGAGAGGGTACGGCGACGACGATGTTGGGTTTGGAGAGGAAGAGGGCATTTGGAAGAAGTCGAAGAAGAAAGAAGGAAAAGGAAGTGAGGGGCGGTAGCTGCTTAATTTAGATTAGGGTTTCGTTTGAGAGAAGAAGAAGGGAGGAGTGGATTTCAGAGAAATGGAAAAGAGAGAGAGGAAGAGGGGAGCGGCGCATGTGAATAGTAGTAAAGGGGTTGATTTTTTTAGCCTCTTAGCCTTTTATATGGCGCGTTTAGGGTTTCCAAAAATTACAAAATTGCCATCGTCTCTTTAATTTACGAAATTGCCACCGTCCCTTTATTTACGATTCTGCCATTAATGAATTGAGTGGGCTGGCCGAATTTCTGTCTTTTGGGCCAGAATTTGTTGAGCCCATTCCGTATTTGGCTCATTTAATTAAAAACAAGCCCTAATTTTAATACTAATCACTTTTTTTTAGTCCATGTTGATGTAAATTTGATCCACAATTAAATTGGTTTAGATTAATTAAGGACAAAAAATCCCTTTCATGTTTAAATCTAAATATTTTGTTAATCAAAGAATTTGGTTTAATAAAATCCCTTAACTAATTTCATATCAAAATTCGGTCGTTTCCGTGGATTATATGCTAATCCACCGATAAGATTTAAGTCCGTCCATTGTGCTTGTCATTAGGAATTAGTAGCAACTACTTCACATTCGTGAAGTATTGTGGAAATCCCGAGCCAAAGGCAAACTATCCAAGCATTTAAAATCAAAGTCGATATCATTTCGCACTCGCGAAACACCGTGGGAACCCCTAGCCTAAGTTACCCGAAACCATAACAAAGACCCTTGGAATTAGTAACGAAAGATAACCCGTGAAAATTCTCCCCGTTAAATATAAATAACGCTAAATAAGATAATAAAATCTTAAAAGGTAAATTGCTCCTTAAGCTAATATATATATAAAAAGCAATAAAACTTTGAAAGATAAAAATACCCCAAACCAACCTGATTTTAAAACGACGAACTACGTGGACTTTGATTCCGGCCTCCGGATACGTAGGCAGTCACTCGACTCGAGTCCGGTTTTAAAATCCCCCCCTTCGTTAAAATTTTATAAACTAAATCAATAAAATATAAAATTCTGAATTAGTAACGCAAACCCTAAATAGGGGCATGAACGCCTCTCTCCTTAATCAGCCGTCAAGAAAATAACCTTATCGCGATCGGTAGTACCGGTTTCCGGGCGTTGTGGGGGTGCTAATCCTTCCCCACACGTAACCGTCCCCGAATCCCGATCTCTGTTTCGCAGATCTAGTCCAAATCCGGTTGGATAACCCGATTTGGACATACAAGCGTCCAATCCGCTACGATTGGTGGCGACTCCAAAACAAAAAATAACCACGAAACTTCGGAGGTGTCGGCCCGCCGCGGACGAAAACGTTCACGACAGATGGCGACTCCGCTGGTGAACCAAGCGTTCCTCAGGGACTAGCTACCCTTCTCCCGCGATAAGTTTATGTGTTTAATTTTCTTGACATGGCACTACATTCCATATTTGCGCAATTTATTTATATGTACTCATGCATTTGCATAGCTCTATACCTGAGCTTCACCTTTAGATAGAATTTGGACGTAGTAGCGCAAGCCTTTCTACACTCGTAGAGGCGCGTCAATCGTCCTAACCAATTTAGGGACCATCCCTTTAGGGACAACATACAACCCGTCATATAGTTGGATTTAGTAAACCGCCTGATACCTACCCGTAGCAAGACCAAGGTTCCTGCCTTTTTTCCCATGTTACGAAACTTAGGATCACCCGAAAATAGGATCTATGTGATGTATCTATATTATGAATGCTTCCTGCTTATGTGATTATTGAGTTTGTTGTCTTTAAATTAACAATTGTGCATAACACACTCGCATCATATAGCATCCTATGCACGTGTTTTAAGAAAGAGTCTGTTGCGCGTAGTTGAGTCTTAGCCCCGCTGTCTCCTCTTTTCACTAGATGGACCTTGCAAATGTCGTCAATCCTCTGTGGGGGGCCCTTCCACAAGATTTACAAAGGCATTTGGTCGTGTTAACCATCCAGAGTAGAATTGAGGATCAGATCGAAAGGCTAAGAGAGTCGATACTGATCAGGTATGGACGTTTGGACTCCCCCCTCAGGCATCTCGACTGGCATCCGCGGTACATAGGTATGAATATCTTCTACCTGCCGATGTACCTGTATGATGTGCTTGTGGCGGAGGTTCACGACCTGCTGTGGTATTTGGCTCGCAAATGTACTATTGGGCTAATCCTTAGTAGAAGTCAGCTCAGTTTTTACTTGACTAAATGGATTGATAACCCTCAGTCAGTGACCTGTCTCGGTAGCTGGTTAGCGGGCTTTATGCCTCTAACTGAATGGGAGGCTTTGTTGCTCTTAAATGCTGGAGATGAGTACATGTTTATCTCCCTCCACGTATCCCAAAACATTCAATGTGGGAATGGGGAGACGCAGATCATGGAAGAGCCTTTCGTCAACTTTGAGGGGAGCTACCGCGAGAACCCGACCTTCGAACCGAATAAAGACTCTTTCCTCTAGGAGGCAATGAAGTTAAGGATGATGGAGCTCAACGGATGGGAGGAGGACGCAACCTTAACAGAGCTGTTACATTCTCACAACTACTCTTGCGATGGAAGAATCATAGAATGTTCGAAGGCTTTACCCCCCGAACAAGTTGTTAGGAGCCTCACCAACGAAGCCACTCACAACTTGACTTTTGCTGAGGAGTTTGTCTCTTGGGTCCAGAACGGTATGCCAGTATTGGAAGACCTAGAAGAGGACGATGATGACAACTAGGGGTTTGGGTAGGGGGTTTCCGAGTATGTATAGGAGGAAACCCAGTAGGTTTGGATAGGACCAGAGGAAAGGCACGTGTACGCCCCGCCTATTTGGGGTATTAGTACCGCTTTGCCTGCTTTTGTTGTTTGTAAGCCTGGTAAGATCCATCTTTTGTGAAGGGTATTATAGGTCGCCTGCATATATTTTGGGGCATGGCTGTAATGAAGTAGGAGAAGTAGTGTTGGATAGGGGAAATGGCACATGTACGCCCCGCCTGTTTGGGGTATTAGTACCGCTTTGCCTATATTGTTAATCTCTCTTGTAACCCCGCTGACAGATCCCCCTACAGAATTTTGGGGAGTATATGTAATGATATTCAAGGAAGTTTATATATAACAGAAGGGTTGGTGTACTTGTAACGTCTCGTCCGTGAAATGGGAGGTTTAGGGTTTGGTTTCAACTACGCGCAACATACTCATTGCATTCATGCACAACTCATTTGCATTCGCTTTCATCTTTCTGACGCTCTTTCATTGTTTTAGGTATTGTTGCCACATCATATCTGTTTTGTAAGGGTACTTAGCTCTAAAAGCATGGCAGATTTTACTTACCAGATAGACGAGGAGGGAAGTGTCTTGAGAGAGGCAGAGGCTTTGAACTTAGCACAGGGAGTTGAGCCAGTAGTTGAAACACTTGCTCCTAACCTGTATGATGGACCTATCAGGGCAAATGAGTATCGACCTCAGATCCTTGAGGACATCTGGGCGTCTTACTCTGATCAGGAGAAGCTAGATTTCGTAAGGAAATATGGAGGTTTGGTTGATTTACTCAAAGTTCCATTTCCAGGGGATATGATCCGAGAGCTGCTTAACCATTGGGATCCGAATTTCCATTGTTTCACCTTCAATAACGCGTTTCACCTCTGGCAGAAGAGTACCATGCCATTCTGCGTTTCGGCAACATACACTCAGTAAAGCCTTATGCCCATAACCCGAAGGCCAAAATAGGTGGGGCGCTGTCAGAAATCCTCAGGGTAAAAAAGGTTAAGCTAATGGGAGAGTTACGGGAAATGGAGGGGGTTGACTACATCCCTATCAAGTTCTTACTTGGTTACATCTGTAAAGGAAGCTCACCTCAACACCTGAAGATGAGGGCGTTCGCTTTGATTCTGTATGGGACCGTCCTGTTTCCTACGCTCCCTGGTTATATCGATGAATGTGTGGTTAAGGTGTTCGAGAGAGGCCTTCAGGGCATGAACCCCATGTTTGCCATTTTGTCTCAAACATTTGCGGCCTTGGACAGGTGTTATCTCGGCTCTGAAAGAATGCTGTATGCCAGTGCTCCACTCTTGGTCATCTGGATATTTGGACACCTGAAGCCGTCACCAAACATGGGCATCCCCTACACACGCTACTCCATGGCATATGATATGACTAGCAGTACCACGAATGAGTTTCTAGAAAGTCAGGGAGAGTATTTAAGGGCGACCCGAACCCAATGGCATGGATACTTCTGTCAACTGGAAGCAGAAAACATAAACTGGAGGGCGGCATGGATGCCAAGGACGAATATTTTGTACAGGTGTGGAGGTTATTTCTGGGTACCTCTTCCTGGTCTGAGAGGTTGCATAGGATACGCCCCCAGTATGTTCAGGAGGCAGGTTGATTGCTGGCAGTTCATACCCCCGATAAGAGGTATGGGAGGATCTCACTTCCTATACTCCGATGCTGATTATGGGGTTAAGCTTCAAAGGGTAATTGGCGCGTGGAAAGATCCAAGGAAGATTGGGCATTCTTGGAGTTCTGGGGAAATTTTGGCTGTTCAGTATCGCGTCGCCAATGATTACCCCGACTAGCAGCAGCAGCGAGGAAAGATGCCCACCCAGAGCTTATATGAAAGAAGTTGCAAGAGAAAAATAGGCACATCTAGCGAGCAGAAGGATCGAGTTAGCTCCGAGAGGTATGCGGAGTTAGAGTCCAAGTTAAAGGAGCTACAATTAGAGAACGGAGAGAAGACTCAGTTGTGGGAGAAATCTGAAGCCGAAAAGAGGAGTCTAGTGGGAAAAGTTAGAAGCTTGGAGAAACAGTTAGCAGGAAATGATAAGGAGCTGATAAATTTTAGGAAACAGATAGAAGAGCTTCAACAGAACTGGGAAATGGGGAAGAGGACCATAGAGGATCTGGAGCACACAATAGCAAGGGGACAAGATGATTTCATCCAGAGAAGGAGCTATATGGAGGCGGCCAAGAAGCTGGTAGCTGAAATCAAAGGTAGAGCTCGTTTTCTGGCCAAGGATTTAAGGGATCACATGGGAGATAATCCTGGGTTGAGAAGTGAGGGACCAAGGCTATGGGAGTTCCTGACCCTTCTTCAGGAAGAGTTGGCTCAATATGCGATGTGTTCCATCCCGGATTAGGTCATCAAGAGGACGTCATGACGTGTTGCAGAGACCGTTCGTTGTCTTTAATTTCATTAAGAACTATGTATTTTTAGATTGTAAAATAATGGGTAACCTCCCCTGCAAAACGTTATTAAGAGGGTTTATCTGTAATGGTACTTAAATATGCCAAGCTGTTGGGCATAACTACCTTTATAAAATAGTTATTTTGTGGCAACAACATCGTATTCATGCATGTTTTAAAACCATCATGCATATCATGTATCATCCAAAATTTGACATAAACCCATCATAAATAACGAAACTAATCTCCACAGATCATAATCAAAACATTCTCTAAATTGATCGACAAACAACGTCGGTTTCAACACACAAGTATTGGACGCGCTCGAAAGCTAGATTCATGACTGATCAAGTAATTGAGGGTCTCCAGAGGGAATTGGACGAGATAAAAGGGAGGCTGACGGGGATCGATGAGGTGAAGGAGCAAATGAACAACCTAGTGAAGATGATAATTAAAGGAAAGCAGATGAGGAGGAGGAGGAATCCAAGGCGAAACTTTTCAAAACTGCTTTTGGGTCTCATGAAGAAGGGACATCAGGGGGAAAGATCCTATTGGGACATGGCGAGACTGAGGGACCTAAGGGGGATCATGAGGACGAAGAAATTATCGACCCACGCATAGTGGGGGAGATCCCGAAGCAGTCTGAGTCGCCCAAGGGGCAGGATCGATGGGAATACCTAGAGGAAAGGCTTAGGGCAGTTGAGGGGATGGACTTCTATAGCACTATCAACGCCTCACAGTTATGTCTTGTACCCGATGTCGTGATACCTCCAAAGTTTAAAATGCCAGATTTCGAGAAGTATGATGGCACCACGTGCCCAAGGAATCACCTGATTATGTACTGTAACAAAATGGCAAGCCACACCCACAACGACAAATTAATGATGCATTGTTTCCAGAATAGTTTGGGGGGCACAACGACGCGTTGGTATATGCAACTCGAAAGGGCAAAGATTAAGAGATGGCAGGACATCGCAGATACTTTTATGAGGCATTACAAGCACAACCAAGATTTGGCGCCAGATAGAGAGACTTGAGGAACATGGAAAAGAAAGAAAACGAGTCATTCCGGGAGTACGCTCATAGATGGAGGGAGAAAGCGGCTGAAGTACAACCCCCTATATCTGAAAAGGAGTTAGTTTCGATATTTTTTGAAACGCTGAGGTCACCTTTCTACAATAACATGCTAGGAAGCATCACATCAAATTTCTATGACCTACTGGTAATTGGGGAGAGAATTGAGAAGGGAATAAAACATGGCAAGGTGGAGGTTCACGAAGCTTCCAAGAAGACCAACACCACTCGAAGGAAGGAAGATGTGAATGCCGCGACATTTGGGCCTCCAAAGGGTAGAAATTGGGTACATCAAGCACCGAATAATCAAGCACCCTCCTATGTGGTATCTGCTGCACCCGTGGTACAGAATCCACCTTTCCCTCCACCAACCAGGGTGGAAACCGGTGCCAATAACCAGCAAAGGGGACACCCGGGATTTCAACCAAGAGCCTATCAAGGTGGTCAACCGGGGGGAAGCCAGGGGCAGGGAGGTTTCGACAAATCAAGGCCCCAAGTGCCAATTGATCCTATCCCTATTTCATACACAGAGTTGTTTCCGCGGCTAATGCAAAACAAGCAGATCGTCCCCATACCTCTAGAAACTTTGCAACCTCCCTACCCTAGTTGGTATGATCCGAATATTCACTGTGAGTATCATGCTGGGGCACCCGGACATACAGTTGAGAACTGCAAAAGCTTCAAATATAAAGTACAAAAGCTAGTAAGGGCCGGTTGGCTAAAATTCGAAGAACAACCAAAACGACCTGACATCAATCAAAATCCTCTCCCTAACCACGAGGGACGTGGAAGTAATGCAGTAGAGACGGAAGAGCCTTACCAGGAAAGGACAAAGGTTGCGGAGGTTGAGACACCATTGAAATATGTGTGTAAGCTGCTTATTGACAACAACTACATTGAAGCCATCAGAGGGTGGGATGATCTGTTAGAGCAGGAAGGAGTTTGTCTGTATCATGGTGACATGGTGGGTCACGACACTCAAGAGTGTGTACCATTCAAGGAAAAATTACAAGAGCTTATGGATTCCAAGTTAATCACATTCTACTCAGGAACCGGAGGGGAAACTGACATTTGCATGGCCTCGTCACAAGATGAAATCCCAGGCTTCCCAAAGCATATAATTCGCTATCAACCATCTGTCAAGTCATCTGCACCCCTTCAGGGCATGAAACCTCTCATTATCAGAACTCCCCAGCCATTCGGTTTAAGAGCACCAAAGCAGTCCCATGGAATTACTCTTGCCAAATCAATGGCGATGAAAACACAAGTTTACAGACAGTGACGAATATAACGGGTTTAAGTAGAGTCACCAAGACGGGAAGGCACTATGGTTTGGCGGAAGAACCTATAGAGGAAGAAAGAGCTCGAAAGGAAGAGATAAGTAGGGGAAAGAGAGTATCACCAGATGCAGTCGGACCTGATTTCTTTAAACGCTGGGAAGGGAACCATAGGGAGGAAGAAATGGAGAGCCTCGCACCAGGGGTTACGGATAAAGAAGCTTGTGAATTCTTGAAGCTTGTGAATTCAAAGTGGTAGAACAACTAAATCGGATGCCGGCAAGAATCTCGCTCTTGTCCTTAATGCTGACCTCAGAACCACACCGACAGGCTCTACTAAAGGTATTGAATCAGACTCATGTTTGTCACAACGTTTCAGTAGAAAGGTTGTATGGAATCGTAGGGGCAGTCCTCACGAATGGGAAGATTACTTTTAACGAAGATGAAATTCCCCCTGAAGGAACCGGTCATACTAAGGCCCTGCACATCTCTGTAAAGTGCAAGGATTTCATGGTAGCTCGGGTTCTCATAGACAACGGTTCGGCTCTAAATGTTATACCAAAATCTACTCTAAATAAGCTACCCATTGATGACACGTTCATCCGACCCAGCTTCACTGTTGTAAGGGCATTTGATGGAACCAAGCGTCAGGTGATCGGGGAGATAGAGCGACCAATACAAGTGGGACCTCAAGTTTTTAAGGTGGACTTTCACGTCATGGACATTAACCCTACATACAGTCTTTTACTAGGACGACCATGGTTGCATGCTGCAGGAGTGGTCCCTTCGTCTCTTCACCAGAAACTCAAATTTGTCATCGATGGAAAATTGATAGAGGTATTCGGAGAGCAAGATTTGTTGATATCTAGAGCTCCGGATGCACCATACGTGGAGGCAGCAGAGGAAGCTATTGAGAGTGCTTTCCAAACGTTCGAAATAGAGGATGTCTCATATGTAGGGGAGCGAGAAGGAAACCCTAATGTCCAAGTGGCTCGAGCTACATTGATGTCAGCCAAATGCTTAGTCAAGGATTTGCATTACTCAGAATGGCAAGAGGTTTTGAGGGAACCCATTCAGCTTAAGGAGAACAAGAACCGTTATGGGTTGGGATATGCCCCAAGGGTGATGACATGAAAAGGATTCAAAGAGAGAAAAAGAGAAGGAGGATGTCACAATTTGGGGGAAACGAGCTGTACGGTGAGCGAATCATCATCCCTCATATTACAAGGACTTTTAGGAGGCAGGAAGGATCAATGCAAGGGGAGAGGACGACATCCGGGGTATAGGAGTCATTTTCTCAGGATTGAAAGAGCTATCTATCCACATGGTGGGTGAACAAGATGTTAAAAGTATGAATTGGGTGCGCCAGCTTGATCCGGAGGAGGATCTGAACAACTGGGTTTCCGTGGAGTGTCCACCGCCTTCGATCATGTAATGACTCTAAAATATAATAAGATAATGATATGTAATAAAAAATAATCATAGGCTTCCTAGCGGTGTAACCTCACTTTGCATTTGGCACGTTTTTATCATTATAATAAAATACTTTCCTTCATACGTCCATTTGCCCATCTCGGATTGGATTCATTTTCATTATTTTTTACTTACATACATAATAGGACCACCAATTCATGTGAGAAAAATGAAGTGATTCATGGTTTAAAAGTTGACTTTAACTATCCAATTTATGAAATGGAAACCGAGGAAAGTGGAGAGGACGTGATCCCTGAGACAGATTGGATGATAGAAAAGGAGGAGCATCTTTAGAGCCTTTCTATGAATCCGTGGAAGTCATAAACTTGGGAACAGAGGATGATCGGTCGGGAGTCAAAATTGGGGACAGTTTAGATCCAGAAGAAAAGATCAGGATCATCAGCTTGCTCCGAGACTTCCAAGATGTCTTCGCATGGTCATACCGGGACATGCCGGGACTGGATGAAGAGATTGTGACACATCACCTACCGGTAAGTGAAGGCTGTAAGCCCATCAAACAAAAGTTACGACGAATGAAGCCAGAATGGTTGCTCAAAATTAAGGAGGAAGTGCAAAAGCAGTACTAGGCAGGTTCCTGTAAGTGTCGCAGTATCCGGAATGGGTGGCCAACATAGTACCAGTACTCAAGAAAAACGGAAAAGTAAGGATGTGTGTAGACTATAGGGACCTGAATCGGGCCAGTCCAAAGGACAATTTCCCTTTGCCGCACATCGATATTCTGGTTGACAATACGACAGGTCATCAGATGTTTTCTTTCATGGACGGGTTCTCCGGGTACAATCAGATAAAGATGTTTGAATGCGATCGCGAAAAGACCACGTTCATCACCCTATGGGGAACTTTTTGCTACAAAGTTATGCCATTTGGGTTAAAGAACGCCGAAGCGACATACCAACGAGCAATGGTCACTTTGTTTCATGACATGATTCATAAGGAAATAGAGGTATATGTAGACGATATGATAGCCAAGTCCAAGGAAGGGGATGACCATGTGCGCGTGCTACGAAAATTGTTTGATAGGCTTCAAAATACCGACTCCGATTGAACCCGGAGAAATGCACATTTGGAGTTACTTCTGGAAAATTATTGGGTTTTGTAGTCAGTCAAAAAGGGATAGAGGTAGATCCAGACAAAGTAAAAGCCATTGCTGACATGCCTCCACCTAGGACTCAGAAAGAAGTACGAGGCTTTTTAGGACGTCTGAACTACATCAGTCGTTTTATATCGCACCTAACGCCGGCATGTGAGCCTATCTTCAAATTGCTAAAGAAGGACCGACCAGTTGATTGGAATGAGGATTGTGAATATGCGTTCCAAAGAGTTAAAGAATGCCTACAGAATCCACCGGTCCTAGTACAGCCAGCAGCAGGAAGACCACTGATACTGTATATGTCCGTTTTTGAGAATTCAGTTGGAGCCATGTTGGCACAACATGATGAGTCGGGGAAAAAGGAACACGCCATATATTATGCCAGCAAAAAGTTCACCGACTACGAGTCTCGATACACTACACTGGAAAAGACTTGTGGGGCACTAGCTTGGGTAGCAAAGAGATTAGGGCATTACATGTTATATCACACGACTTACCTCATCTCTAAAATGGACCGATCAAGTACGTTTTCGAAAAGCCCGCGTTATCAGGACGAATAGCAAGATGGCAAGTCTTATTGGCTGAATATGATATTACATACGCTTCCAGGAAGGCCATCAAAGGGAGCATAGTGGCGAACCACTTGGCAGAACACGCAATCTCAGACTCAGTGCCAATGATGATGAACTTCCCAGATGAAAATATAATGAATACCGAGGAATCAGAGGAGGGGCAAGTGAAGAAATTATGGATCATGAAATTTGACGGTGCCTCCAACGCGTTGGGACAAGGAGTAGGAGTGGTGTTCTTGTCGCCCGAGGGGAAGGTATACCCAATTACTGCAAAGTTGTGTTTCGAATGCACAAACAACATAGCAGAGTACGAGGCATGTGCATTTGGAATCCAAGCGGCGCTTGGAATGGGTATTAAACACATGAAGGTGTATGGAGATTCAGCATTAGTAATATACCAGTTAAGGGAAGAATGGGAAACGAGAGACCACAAGCTCGTACCATACCAGAAATTCATAAAGGAAAGGATGAGAAAGTTCAGATCAATAGAGTTTGAACACATTTCAAGAGTTGACAATCAAATAGCTGACGCTCTAGCAACTCTATCATCGATGTACAAATTAGATGAAACAGAAGGAAACCCCCGTATAGAAATAAGGAAGCAAGAAGCAACCGCTTATATAGCAAATGTAGAGGAGGAACGTGATGGGAAACCCTAGTATCATGATATAATGGTATACATACAAAGGAAGGAATACCCACCAGGGGCATCTGAGAATGACAAAAGGACCATGCGCAGACTCGCAATGGGATTCTACTTTGACGGTATCACGCTCTATAAAGTTAGTCATGATTCCACTCTGCTGAGATGTGTCGATTCACGAGAGGCCTAAAGAATAATGGAGGAGGTCCACGATGGAGTCTGCAGAACACATGCTGGGGAGCACGCAGTGGCCAAGAAGATCCTCAGAATGGGTTATTATTGGACAAGGATGGATACTGATTGCATGAAATATGTTAGAGGGTGTCACAAATGCTAGATATACGCTGATGAGCTGCACGCACCACCTTCTTCATTACATGTTATGGCCTCGCCATGGCCATTTGCCGCTTGGGGAATTGACGTCATAGGGATGATCGAACCAAAAGCTTCCAATGGGCACCACTTCATCCTTGTGGCCATCGACTATTTCACTAAATGGGTTGAAGCTGCATCATATGTGAGCATTACTAAGAGTGTAGTGACAAGATTCATCAAGAAGGACATCATATGCCGATATGGTCTGCCGGAGAGGTTGATAACCGACAATGCGAAAAATTTAAACAACAAAATGATGGACGAGTTATGCGACCAATTCAAGATTAAGCATCACAATTCTGTGCCGTATAGACCGAAAATGAATGGGGCAGTGGAAGCAGCGAACAAAAATATCAAGAAAATTGTCCAAAAGATGGTCGTCACTTACAGCGATTGGCACGACATGTTACCATTCGCCCTACACGGCTATAGAACGTCAGTAAGAACCTCAACATGATCAACCCCTTTCCAGTTAGTCTACGGCATGGAAGCAGTTTTACCCATTGAAGTAGAAATCCCCTCACTAAGGGTCATTATGGAAGCAGAACTGGAGGAGTCAGAATGGGTAAAATCCAGATATGACCAGCTGAACCTAATTGAAGAGAAGAGGCTGGCGGCAATTCACCATGGCCAAATGTACCAATGTAGGTTGATACGAGCCTTTGAAAGGAAGGTTAAACCTCGAAAGTTTCACGAAGGGGAGCTCGTAATCAAGAAGCTATCCATCCGACAAGGCGATCCAAGAGGAAAATGGACTCCAAACTATGAAGGCCCTTACGTGGTGAAGAAGGCATTTTCAGGAGGGGCATTAGTCTTGACAGATATGGACGATGATGAATTGCCACATCCCGTTAATTCAGATTCAGTAAAGAAGTACTATACTTAATGATTCTCGATGTAGTGCGTTAATACCGGTTTCTATTAATAAAAAGGAGGGTTTTAGTCACCTCGTAAATTGTGGAAAAATCTTTGTTGTTTCCTCCAAAATTTTTCTTGTGGTCAGAATTTAGCTTAGACAGAGTGTTTAGATAGATCACCTTACCCTACACACCATAAAAGTCATTTTCTTATAAGGTTTGAAACGTGCCAATGCACTCACATGGTTACATCCGTTAAAAAAAATGGGAGTAAAAAAAAAAGAAGAAAAAATAATAAATAAGAAATCCTTGAAGGGGTATTCGTGAAAAAGGTTAAGAGAAAAGAGAGTCCGAAAGCGGAGGGCACTCCATGTGTTTTATTCTAGATCTTCTTCCGGGTCTAATCCGAGGAGGTCTTCTCTGAGTTATCAGCACCATGCGGTTGTTAATCATGCGGGAGTTAGGGGATATGACGTTTGGAAGCTTAGGAAAATTTGTGAAAAGGATCAGAGGCTAAACGAAGGATGAAATTTATAAGACGTGTAGCTCAATGTGATGAATCCCTAGGAGGACCTGATAAGGACGTCAACCATGAGGAAAACATGCGAGAGTCGCCAATGCCATACGTGTCACGAGCCTGTTTTGTCAAGAGATGTAAAAGAAAAACGACAACAAAAAAAACTTTTTTTTACAGTATGTTATCACGTTTTGCAACACCATGCATCATGACATCACATGTAATTTTCATCCCGCACGCTGAAATCCTTATTGTTCATACAGAATTTGAAAATCATGCATCATGACATTCACACCTAATGACTTGGAGGATTAATACACCAACCCTCGGCATCCAGGGGCAGAATGGATCACACTTTTGGAACGGGTGATAAGTCAAGCTGAGACCCTAGTACACAAACCCTCGGCATCCAGGGGCAGAATGGATCGCACTTTTAGAACGGGTGATAAGTCAAGCTGAGACCCTAGTACACAAACCCTCGGCATCCAGGGGCAGAATGGATCACATAGTTGGAACGAGTGATAAGTCAAGCTGAGACCCTAGTACACAAACCCTCGGCATCCAGGGGTAGAATGGATCGCACTTTTGGAACGGGTGATAAGTCAAGCTGAGACCCTAGTACACAAACCCTCCGCATCCAGGGGCAGAATGGATCGCACAGTTAGAACGGGTGATAAGTCAAGCTGAGACCCTAGTACACCAACCCTCGGCATCCAGGGGCAGAATGGATCGCATAGTTGGAACCGGTGATAAGTCAAGCTGAGACCCTAGTGCACAAACCCTCAACATCCAGGGGCAGAATGGATCGCTCTTTTGGAACGGGTGATAAGTCAAGCTGAGACCCTAGTACATAAACCCTCGGCATCCAGGGGCAGAATGGATCGCACTTTTGGAACGGGTAATAAGTCAAGCTGAAACCCTAGTACATTTGCTTTTATGTTATGTGTATAAGTAGCCTGTTTTTTTTATAAATGTTGTAGTTTTCGCCCCATTTTTGTTTAGCCTTTGTCCTAATTTCGCCAGTTCCTCTCAAAATTTGGTTGATACCTTTGTACAACTTTATGTTACAAACAAAAGTAGTACAAAGGGGGGCAACTGTAGTAACCAAATTTTGTCCGAGCTCGCAAATTACCAGATGACCAGTGTGCCGTTGTTTATTGGTCTCGAATAGTTAATGGCATGTCTTTCAGTTAGATTACTTAGGGTTAAGTGTTCGTGCTTCAAAGTTTTCTAAGCTTTGGTCGGTTTCGAGCAAGGAGATTTGGGCTTTCGGCCCACGCGTTGTGAAGTTCGGGCTATTGGCCCGTTTTGTTTGTGTTGCACCTCTCTATCTTGAAATTTAGCAAGGAAGGTGTGGGCCTTAAGGCCCACCCGTTT
The DNA here is from genome assembly GCA_034768395.1 of Linum lewisii. Taxonomy (NCBI): domain Eukaryota; kingdom Viridiplantae; phylum Streptophyta; class Magnoliopsida; order Malpighiales; family Linaceae; genus Linum; species Linum lewisii. Next base: position 49,594,735 of record CM068298.1, on the reverse strand, counting down.
TGCTCCTTTGAATCCAGAAAAAGAGTGTTTGTTTTTTTTTACCCAAAGTGGTAATATTTGGTTTAGGGTTTCCTTTTTGCTATAAAAGGAATGGTGGGGGGAGGTCCCAAGGACAGAGAAAAAGGAAAAAGAAAGAGCAGAGAAAAGAAAAGAAAGAGCAGAAAAGAATAGGACAGAAAAGGAAAGGCTGAGAAAGGAGGAAAGGAGCAGAAAAAGAAAGGATACTAAAAAAGGGAACTCTCCCAAAAGATCTTGTTCTTACTCCAATCCATAAAAAACCCAAAAATAGAAAAGTTCCAAAAGAAAAAAAAAGGTTTCAAAGTTCAGTACATAGCCAAGAACAAAGAGGAAGCATCAAGCAAAGGGGTTCAGGTGGTCACTCATTCTTTCATCCTACAACTAAGTGTTACAGAACCACGGTGAGCATACTCACTTCTCACTTCTTCAAAACTTCACTTTCCACATCTCCATTTATGCACCTGCACCATGAGTATTCATATTAAGCATATTGTACACATGTTTTGAGTAGTTAAATGTTCAAGATGTAAAAGTGATTAGGTTCAAGTTTCCTTGTTCTAGCCTTCCTAGATATGATGTAATTTCAATATATATATGGGTTCATTAAGTTTGTCTTTGATTCTCTATTCTTAACACACAAATCCATCGCTTTCTAACTTTGGACACTAAAACATGTGTTAATCTAAGTTTGTTTTCTAAAAGGAGGAGATGAGACACAAAAAGAGAAGTTTTAACTTGTGACCACCTTTTTAAGCTCTTAATCCTATCCTTAATCTTGTTCTACTTACTCTAAATCAACAAATTAAAAAGTGACAGTAATAGAAAAAGAGTTCCTATCTCACTTATCTTGATTTAAGATGCACCACTCTTGTGACTCGGTCTTCTTTGGGGGAGGACCTACAACAAAGAGTGGGTGTGATTAGTATTTGTGTTCTTTTTTCTTCTGTATTGTGCTAGTTTTTCTACTTCTAAAAATATAGGGTTTTATTTTTTTTCTTATCTTTGCTTCTGCCCCTCTTCGGCCTTTGCCGACCCATCACCACGCGGCGTCTCGCCGCCTCGTCGTGTCGGTCCCGCCGCCGTCGTGTCGGTCCCGCCGCCACCCGAGTCCTAACAAATAATAAAATCACTTAATAAATAAAAAAGCGAAATAAATAAAAAGGGAGGGATTGAACGTTTAAAAAAAAGGGGTTGTACTTTTTTTTACCTTCTCGCCGCCGCGCCGCCGTGACTGCCGCGTCGTCGCTGCTGCCGCCGCGCGTCACACCGGGTAGCCGCCGTGCCGTCACACCGGGTAGCCGCCGTGCCGTCTCTGGCGCCGTCGCGCCACCGAGTCTTCTCTCTTCGCCATTGCCGCCGCTGCTGTCTTCCTCCGAATGATGTCTAAAAGGGGAAATTCGGCTAAATCAGTTGAAAGAAACGTAAAAAAAGATGAAAATCCAGATCTAGGGTTTATATTTCATTAAGAGTTGGATTTAGGTTTTTTTGTGTCGCTAAAAAAACGGATAGAGAAAGTCCACTTACCCTCCTTGCATGTTCGTCTGGTGTCGCAGCCGCGCCGCCGGCGGCGTGCCGCTGTTTCAGTCCCCCTTGTAGCGCCGCCAAGTTTCTTCCTCCCCCCTTTATCGGAGGGGGGAGGTCGGTCATCTCGAGGAAGGAGGTGCTCCTTTACAGGAAACGCCGGCGAGAGAGGGAGAGAGAGGGTACGGCGACGACGGTGTTGGGTTTGGAGAGGAAGAGGGCATTTGGAAGAAGTCGAAGAAGAAAGAAGGAAAAGGAAGTGAGGGGCGACAGCTGCTTAATTTAGATTAGGGTTTCGTTTGAGAGAAGAAGAAGGGAGGAGTGGATTTCAGAGAAATGGAAAAGAGAGAGAGAAAGAGGGGAGCGGCGCATGTGAATAGTAGTTACGGGGTTGATTTTTTAGCCTCTTAGCCTTTTGTATGGCGCGTTTAGGGTTTCCAAAAATTACAAAATTGCCACCGTCTCTTTAATTTACGAAATTGCCACCGTCCCTTTATTTACAATTCTGCCATTAATGAATTGAGTGGGCTGGCCGAATTTCTGTCTTTTGGGCCGGAATTTGTTGAGCCCATTCCGTATTTGGCTCATTTAATTAAAAACAAGCCCTAATTTTAATACTAATCACTTTTTTTTAGTCCATGTTGATGTAAATTTGATTCACAATTAAATTGGTTTAGATTAATTAAGGACAAAAAATCCCTTTCATGTTTAATCTAAATATTTTGTTAATCAAAGAATTTGGTTTAATAAAATCCCTTAACTAATTTCACATCGAAATTTGGTCGTTTCCGTTGATTATATGCTAATCCACCGATAAAATTTAAGTCCGTCCATTGTGCTTGTCATTAGGAATTAGTAGCGACTACTTCACATTCGTGAAGTATTGTGGAAATCCTGAGCCAAAGGCAAACTATCCAAGCATTTAAAATCAAAGTCGATATCATTTTGCACTCGCGAAACACCGTGGGAACCCCTAGTCTAAGTTACCCGAAACCATAACAAAGACCCTTGGAATTAGTAACGAAAGATAACCCGTGAAAATTCTCCCCGTTAAATATAAATAACGCTAAATAAGATAATAAAATCTTAAAAGGTAAATTGCTCCTTAAGCTAATATATATATAAAAAGCAATAAAACTTTGAAAGATAAAAATACCCCAAACCAACCTGATTTTAAAACGACGAACTACGTGGGCTTTGATTCCGGCCTCCGGATACGTAGGCAGTCACTCGACTCGAGTCCGGTTTTAAAATTCCCCCCTCCGTTAAAATTTTATAAACTAAATCAATAAAATATAAAATTCTGAATTAGTAACGCAAACCCTAAATAGGGAGCGTGAACGCCTCTCTCCTTAATCAGCCGTCAAGAAAATAACCTTATCGCGATCGGTAGTACCGATTTCCGGGCGTTGTGGGGGTGCTAATCCTTCCCCACACGTAACCGTCCTCGAATCTCGATCTCTATTTCGCAGATCTAGTCCAAATCCGGCTGGATAACCCGATTTGGACATACAAGCGTCCAATCCGCTAACGATTGGTGGCAACTCCAAAACCAAAAATAACCACGAAAGCGTCGGAGGTGCCGGCCCGCCGCGGACGGAAACGTTCACGACAAGTAGCATCTGATGATAGCGCGGTACTAAGAGAAGTATGATGAATGCCATGGACGGCTGGTGTAGAAGCTGGTTTACTAGCTAAGTAACCAATATCTGTGAGTAGGTCTAATGTGTATTTCGTTGGCATAAGTGGATTCCAGAACTATGTCTTGAGACCTCCATGCCAAGAAAATATTTTAAAGGACCCAAATCCTTAATAGTAAAGGTAATATCCAAATGTTTCTTGACACAAAAAGTTTCATCAATATTAGAGCCAGCAAGAATAATGTCATCAACATAGACAAGTAAGGTTGTGAATCCATTAGAATTATCTTTTGTGAATAGAGAATAGTCGGCTTTAGACTGCATATAACCAAGGGTTATAAGAGTATCAGACAACTTAGCATGCCATTATTTACTTGCTTGTTTCAAACCATAGAGAGATTTGGTTAGTTTGCAAACTTGATGGTTTTCGGAAGAAGAAACCGGTAATTCAGGTGGTAAGACCATATAGACTTCTTCATCTAAATCCCCATGTAAAAAGGCAGTGTTGACATCGAGTTGCTCAAGATGCCATCCTTTTATAGCAGCAACAGCAAGTAAGGTGCGTACAGTAGTCATTTTAACAACGGGAGAAAAAGTGTCCATATAATCTATCCCATGTGTTTGAGTATAACCTTTGGCAACCAAACGAGCTTTTATTTGTCTACAGTTCCATCTTGCTTATACTTGATACGAAAAACCCATTTACATCCAATAGGCTTTTTGTTGGAAGGTAGATTTGATAGAACCCAAGTCTTTGTCTTCTCAAGAGAATTAAGTTCAGATTGAATAGCCTTCATCCAATTCTCAGATTTGGAGGCTTGAAGATAGGTGGTGGGTTCTCTTTCAGAGGATATAGCAAGAGCATAATGACGATGTCGTGTGGATAACCTTTGATATGTCAATATATCTTGAATGGGATACCTAACTTGTGGTTGTGAAACCATATTGCATTTGTAATCTCTTAAATAATGAGGTTTCGTAGTGGTTCTTGTGGATCGCTGAAGTGGTAATGAGAGAGATAAATTGTCATCGGGAGTAGTAGGATGAGAATCATGTTGTGAAGAAATTGCTTCATTGGACACTTCAGTGGAAACAAGTGGGTGAAAAACCTCATGAGAAGAGGAAGTATGAGAAACCCCATGAGAAGAAGAGATATTATGTAAGGTATCTTGAGGAGATAGAACAATTGGTGGTGAGGTGGACGAATCATCAAGAGGCCCGACGTAATCTGGTAAAGGGATTGGCGAAGAATTTGTGGGTTTGTCTTTTGAATAATAGGGAAATTTATTCTCATAAAAGATAACATCTCGGGAGGTAATGATTTCATTTTTCGTGAGTGTCATGAGAAGATATGCCTTTTTATTTGCTGGATAACCCAAAACAATACATGGGATTGCTCGGGAAGATAGTTTGGACCGAGGATGAGCCAAGGTAGAGCTATAGCAAAGAGATCCAAATATCTTGAGGTGAGAGTAATTTGGTGTGGCGCCATACAACTTTTCGTAAGGGGTCCTATCTTCTAAAATTGGAGTTGACGCGCGATTAATGAGATGAACCGCATGAATGATCGCATAACTCCAAAAAGAAGATGGGAGAAAAGATTGAAAAATTAATGCTCGGGATATGGCTAAGATATGTTGATGTTTACGTTCAACTATACCATTTTGTTGAGATGTTTGAACACAAGTAGTTTGATGTATGGTACCTTGTGTGCCATAGAACTCAGGTAAAAAGAATTCTTTGCCATTGTCGGTTTGGAGAATTCGAATAGAAGCCTCAAATTGGGTTTTGACGTAGGCAAAAAATTTAATAACAAGTGGGCGGACTTCAGATTTGAGTTTCAAAGGGAACACCCACGTAAAACGGGAGAAGACATCTACAATGGTAAGAAAATAAGAATAACCCGATACAGAAGGGATTGAAGCCGGTCCCCATACCAATTGAAAAGGCTTGGTATAATTGGTAGAACTAGGAGAGAAAGATAAACGTTTTTGCTTCGCGCAAGGACAAACTTTACAATGGAACTTTTCATCTAAGTGAACTTTGTTGTCACTTTTAAGAACATTACGAATGGTATTCGCACCCATATGACCGAGTCTATAGTGCCAAGCATCTATGTCGTGAATCACGGTAGAATAGGTGGCATCCAAAAAATGACTAAAAATGACCATTTGAAGTCATCCTATTAATAGGGAAAAATGGAATTTGGCTATTATCAACAACAGTAGAAGCAGCACACGCAGCACTATCAAAACAAATTTGGCTAATATCAACAATAGCATCACTATTACTGCAGCAAATCGCATTATCATACTTATCAACAAAACTACAGACTGCATTGGCTGAGTTTGGAATAGTGGAAACTTGAGAATTAATAGGACGAGAAAGCTCTTGTAGCAACGCCTGAATCTGAACTGAACGAGAAGCAGAGTGCATCAGGTATAATCCTTGATGTAATTCAGCTGTACCAATCATCCTTAAGCTGTGAAAAGCCTGAATCAAACACAAGTTATTATGAAAGAAAACACTGAGTCCTTCATGTTTAGCAAGTTGGCTAATCGAAATCAAGTTAAATGAAAAAGATGGCACCAACAAAACATTGTTCAGAATCAAGTTTTCAGAAAAAATAACTTGGCCAATATATGAGACAGCAGCAGAATCTCCATTTGGAAGATGAACCGTAGTATTAAACACCTTCGTATATGTGTTTAACAAACAAAAATCACACACAATATGATCGGAAGCACCGGTATCTAAAACCCAATTATGACGTATATCGGGAGAAGGATTACATGAAGAAGGTCCAGTAGGATTAAAAGGAGATTGGGCTACCGATTTACCACGAGTAACAGCCTCATCACTGGATACGACAGCAACTTGATGAGCCGGAACTGGACTCCTCTGAACATGGGTTGAGGGTTGATCCGGAACCTCAAATCGTTGCGAATGAACGGCAGCAGCAGTATGATGACCAACCGAAGTCTGAGAGGCTGAAACGCAGCCGCCATTCTTTGATATTGCTGCTGAAATGAGGCCCAATTAGCCTGAGAAACTTGAACAGTGGCTGAAACAGGTTCAGAAACTTCAGGGACAGCAGCATCCATCGGCAGATTGGCCACAACGTTAGCTCAAGAAGGAGCTCGAGGACGATGCTGATATCCAGGCGGATAGCCATTCTTCTTATAGCAGACTTCAACCGTATGTCCAACGAAACCGCAGTAGGAGCACACAGGCCGCTTGCCCTGTTTCTTGAAGTTGGAAGGACGCGGAGCGAGAGCTTGAATCTGATTCTGAGAACCAACCTTAGCCAGAAAAGCATGAGATTGTGACTCTCCAATAGGCTGAGCATGAGCAGTGATATCCCTCTCTTGCTGAATCATCATCGCAAAAACCTTGTTCAAGCTGGGCAAAGGTTCTAGCAGCATAACCTGGGACCGAGGACTGGAGAAATTATCATTCAAACCCCTTAAGAACCGAATCACAGAATCTTGTTCTTGATACAGACGGATCTTGGCCAACGGACATGAACAAATCGAAGAACAAGCACAATCGGGAATTGGCCAAAAATTCCTCAAATCATCATATAGAGTGACCAATTCGGTGAAGTACTTAGTAACAGATTGTGAACCTTGTTGGAAACCAAAAATATGCTCTTGTAAGTCAGCAATCTTGAATGAATCACCTTGAGAGAAACGTTGCTGAAGAACAATCCAGGCTGATCGTGCAGTCTTAGAATACAATATGCTCTTCGAAATGGTGGGGGAACAAATCCGGTCTTGTTTTTCCCGTCGAGAACCATAAGCATTACCATCGACCATTCAGAATAGTTAGATTCGGTGAGAACTTCTGAGACTAAACACTGACCCCAGTGCTCCGAGGGATGAATATAGTACGGTTTCGTGATATCAAGAATCCCAAGAACAACACCTTGACCTCCAGCTGCACTCGTATCACCGATTGGATCTCCGTGGGTGCTATCATCACTCGTCATGACAACCAGGTAGCACAAGAACTGACGAACTGAGATATGTGTATCTAATAGGAGTAACGATTGTTGTTCAATGTCAATAAAGGGAATTTTGAGTTAGTGGTGTTATAGGTTAGTGAGTGGTGGCCTCAAGTCTCATGTTTTGGGTGGAGAAAATTAGGAGAAGTGTTAACGATGAGACGTTAGGGCTCTAAGCTAGTATGTGACCTTCATATTGGTGGACATGCTAGTTGTCACCTCATGTTGTTATCCCAAAACACGTGTGCTTGAAGTATCGTGATGCTTCGTTCTGGTTGCCGGTGTTCGTTTTATGTCGGAGTTTGGAGAAAATTGGGGAGGAAGGTGGAAGTAAAGTAGGGAGCCGGTTTGCGGTTGGTAAAGGGAATGGCAAGGTGAGATGGATCCCGATAGCGAGAGGTAAGGGTGGTCGGAGCAGAGGTAGAGGGCTGACCGGGAGTTTGTCGAGGACACCAAACCCGATGATGTCAAGTCCAAGGACAGAGAAGGTGGCAGCCGAATTTTGTCTTGGGGATGGAAGTGTGGATGGAGACATATCAGAAAAGTTGGTGGCAGGGAGGATGTTGTGTCAGCAGTCTCAGCCAACTGCAGAAAGTGACAGAGTTCAGGAAGCACGTGGTGTCTCCGGGTCGAAGCGCTCCTTCTTTTTTGGGAACAATTCAAAAGTGGATTTGAGTGGATCTCTTCTAGCTAGCTACTGGGCCAGCTCTTGTTTGGGTTTGGAATATGTAAAAGGGGTTGGGCTTGAGAAGGATTTGAGCCCGGATCAGGGGGCGGGCGGCTTTCCTCAATTAGGGCCGACTTTGGATGTGAAAATAGCTGAGATTGACGATGGCCACTAGGCTTTTCCAACCGAGGAACCCATTCTTGGAGGAGGTGGTCGTCAGTTGTCAATTTCTTTTTCCCCTCTTTCTTCGTTGGAGAAGGTTCCAATCTCTTCTCCAGGCGGTTCTGCGTCAGTAGTGGGGGTTGGCTCTACAGAAACATCAAAGGAATTGAGCCAAGAGGATGAAAGACAGCTACAGATTCTAGAAGGGGAACCGATTTCAGGTGCTGAAATGTTAGAAGCAAATGAGTTCAACTCCAGGTGCTTGGAGGTGGCGAAGTTACTCGATATTCGGATCGGTCACTCCGCGAAAGAAGCAACAGATGTAATTCTGCAGACGGCGGCTGGGGCGATGTCAAGAAGTAGGAAGCCAAAGCGTGAGCGGGAGTTGCAAAGGATTAAATGGTCGGGTTAGGATTCAGTTGTAGAGATCGAAGGACCGAGGTGTCGTTTCGGGTATGTTTCTCCGATTCATTTGAATGTGAAGCCCTAAGATATGGTCTTGGAATGTTAGAGGGATGTGTGAAGTTAGGAAACAATACAGGATTAGGGAGAGGTGTAGAGCGGTATACCCAAATGTGATTTGCTTGCAGGAGACAAAGCTGCAATTGTGGGACGATTTCGGTGCCCGGAGAATTTCAGGGAGTGAGTCTTTTAGTTGGTCTTTCTTGGCATCAGATGGTGCGTCTGACGGCCTTATCTCGATGTGGGATGAAAGGGTCTTTGAGGTTCAAGCAGAATGGCAGGGCAGATTTTCTCTAGCAATAGTGTTGAAAAACAAGTCGGATAACTTCACTTGGTTGCTTCTAAATGTTTACGGTCCTCAGGACTTGGTTGGTAAAAGGGCTTTCGTTAGAGAAATTTCAGATTTATGGCGTTGGTGGGACTTGCCGGGTTGTGTGGTTGGCGATTTCAACATGATCAGGTCCTTAGATGAGTCTAGAGGTCGTGCCCGCAGTTCTAGGGAGCTGGTTCTGTTTAATGATTTCATCAAGGATTTAGCTTTAGTTGATTTACCTTTGAATGGCGCCTCGTTCACTTGGTCGGATCTAAGAGTAAATGCCACTGTTTCTAAACTTGACAGATTTCTGGTCTCTCAATCTTGGCTTGACAAGTTTGCTCTCAGAAGAGTTTCAGTGCTTGCTCGCACTTGCTCCGATCATAAACCTTTGGTTATGAGCTGTGAGGAAGAATTTAGGGTGCGAAGACCTTGGAAGTTTGAAATGGTTTGGTTCGAACATGAGGATTTTAGAAACTTTGTGAATGGGGTGTGGACTTCTTTTGGTGATGTAGCAATTAATTTGGGGGAGTTGGCTAAACGTTTGAAGAATTTAAAGCTTCAACTTTGCTCATGGAATTTAGATTGATGGACAGATCCGCGGATGTTTAGATGAGATTCGAGGTTTGGACATTTTGGAGGATAATGGTGCTTTGAACGAGGAAGATAGGATTCGCAGGTGTGGTCTGAAATGCAGGTTTGATAGTCTGTGGAGATATGAAGAGTTAATGTGGCGCCAAAAGGCCAGAGACCTTAGAGTGGAACTTGGCGACAAAAATACAAAGTATTTTCACGCCTTTGCCTCGGCACGTAGAAGAAGGAATTTCATTGATCTTTTGGTGGTGGATGGCTCAGTGGTGGAAGGTCAGAATGGTTTGGCGGATTCAATGGTGAATTTTTATAAGGATTTATTCACAGAGAGGTTTCCAATTAGACCTTTCCCTCTTGCATTAGGACTCAAAACTATTGTTAGAGGCAGTAGGGAGGAGTTGGTGGCGCCGTTTTCAGGGGCTGAGATCGAAAGGATTGTTAGGAGTTGTGTGGCGGAGAAGGCGCCGGGTCCCGATGGTTTTAGTATGGGTTTTATTAAAAAATGTTGGAACGTGGTTGGAAGAGATTTTATTCAGGCTTTAGAGGATTTTCACCGACATGGACAGATTCCGGTGGGGGTGGGCCACACCTTCATCTGTTTAATCCCTAAAAAAGAGGATGTTGAAGAGTTAAAGGATCTCCGCCCTATAAGTCTTGTGGGTTGTATTTACAAGGTGTTGTCAAAAGTCTTGGCTAGCAGATTGAAAAAGGTGATGGATGGGATCATTTCTAAATCCCAATGTGCATTTGTTGGCGGCCGTCAGATTCTTGATGCGGCTTTGATTGCAAATGAGCTGATTGACTCTAGGAGACGAAGTGGTAGGCCTGGTCTGGTTTTCAAGCTTGATATCGAGAAGGCTTACGATCACGTTAGCTGGGAGGTTTAATTCAAACACTGAGGTTGATGGACTTTCCTAGTGTGTGGGTTGATTGGATGAAGGCTTGTATTTCGTCTCCCATTTTCTCGGTGCTTGTTAATGGTGAGTCGCGAGGATTTTTTAGAGGAGAGCGAGGATTAAGGCAAGGTGATTCTCTCTCTCCCTTACTTTTTACTTGCGTCATGAAGATTCTCTCGGCCATGTTGGTTGCTGTAGGGAGAGAGGGATCACTTTCTGGCTTCCATATGAACGAGGAAAGACGTCAGGGGGAGGTAACTCATATACTTTATGCAGATGACACCTTGATTTTTTGCGATGCGGATGAGACTCAGGTATCTACACTGATGGCTACTCTTGTCTGCTTTGAGGTGGTCTCGGGTTTGAGAGTTAACTTTCATAAGTCTAAATTGTTCACGGTGGGCGATGTTACAATTGCGGAGGATTTTGCTATGAGATTCGGGTGTGAGTTAGGTAGCTTTCCTTCTCTGTATCTTGGGCTACCTCTTGGGGTTAAAGCGATCTCGAAAGCCTTATGGGACCCGGTGTTAAACTGTGTGACTAAGAGACTTTCAGTTTGGAAGGCCAGACTTCTATCTTTTGGAGGACGCCTAACTCTCATCAAGAGTGTTCTATCAAGTCTGCCGATCTATTATATGTCGCTTTTCAGAGCTCCAGTGAGCGTGGTCAAACGAATGGAATCAATCCAATGCCGCTTTTTATGGGAAGGTTGGTCAGAGGTCAGGAGGCTACATTTGATTAATTGGAAACTGGTCAAGACTCCGAAGGCACTTGGAGGATTGGGGATCCTCGATTTAAAGAGCATGAACTCTGCACTTCTTGCAAAATGGTGTTGGAGGTTTGGGGTGGAAAAGACAGCTTGGTGGAGGGAGTTAATAGTGTTTAAATGTGGGGTGGGCAACAGTGATTGGCGGATGTTCTGGAACTGGAACGTGAGTGGTTGGTCAGTCTGGAGATGGATCGTCAAAGAGAGTCTTTGTTTTTGGGAGTTTGGATATGTTGATCCGGGAGGGGGTTGGGTTTCTTTTTGGTTTGATTTTTGGGTTCCAGGGGTGTGTTTGAGCGACTTGTTCCCTAGGGTTTTGGCTGTTGCTCGGTCCTCGGGTGCATGGGTTTGTGATTATCTTTGTTTGGACAGGTCTAGTTGGCAGATCCCGCTGGGTACAGCTCTTCGTGGCGGTGCTGAGCAGGAACGGAGACGTTTGCTGCAGTTCCTGGAGTCACGACAGGGACCGGTTCTGACAGCTGGACCTGCGACGCTGTGTGGCCTTTGGAGGCTTCAGGTGGTTTCACGGTGAGGTCCTTGGCAAGGACACTTATCAAAAACCGGTTCGAGGGTTGCTGTGATTTCCCGGCAGAGGTGGTGTGGGCGCGGTACGTGCCAACTAAAGTCAGCTGCTTGGTCTGGAAGGTGGCACATGAGAGGTTGGCAACAATCGACACATTGAGACAACGAGGTTTCTCGATGCCAAACAGGTGTGTCATGTGCGGTGCTAATTCTGAGTCAGTTCGTCATCTCTTCTGGGTTTGCCCTTTTGCGTGTGAGGTTTGGTCGTTTTTCAGTTCACGACTTTCCTTGCTGGGACCCTTGCCGGGTGATGCAAAGGGATTCCTTTGGGCTTGGAAAGGATTGAACTGTGAGGCTTCTCTCAGATCTTGTGTTTCGGTGTTGGTTCATAGTGTGTTGTGGGTGCTCTGGAATGAAAGAAACATGAGGATATTTCAAGATAAGACTGATGACTTGGGAGGGGTGGTTGCTAGGATTACATATTGGGTGGGTTTATGGTGTAAAGTTGGGGGTGTGATTACTTCTGATGTACTTTCCAGATGGATGTATATTTGCAGGGTTGGGAGGGAGCCGGATTAGGTTCTCTGTTTTTCAGTTTGGGGGGTGGAAGATGTTTTTGGGTAGATAGAGGTTTGGTTGGGTTGATTTAGCGGGTGGGAGGTTATTTGTTTGGTTCAGGTTTGGGTGTTGTTTCAGCCCTGTTCTGTGGCTGCGCTCAGCTGCTGCCCCTTTTGGGGTCCTTTGTAAAGTTCCTTTTTGTTTGTGATTAATACATAAGTCAAATTCATAAAAAAAAGTCACCACTCAGGTGCAGAGGTGGACATATCATGTCTATGGTTCTACTTTGTTAAGGGAATTTAACATGTTATATAAGAGCATGAGCTTCCACCATCATCTAGTATGATGGGAGTATGACCCATCTTGTACTAACAAGCCCAAAGTATTTTGAAATAAGGTGGTGTAAACATATTGTACTATTAAGGGTACCAAATTAGTGTTTAATGCACGTTACATAATGTTCCATGTTTAACACACAAAAATAGATTTAGGTTGTGATCCATTAGCAGATCCAAGTTGTAATTTCGTAGTGCGTCCACATTATGGGGTCGTTTGGGCGAGCAATTTGGGAGGAGGAGATTTCAAATACCTAGAGAATTGAAATAACATCAAAATTGGGTGTCCTTGCTATTTGAGAAATATAAGGTTTGATTGAGTGATTTAGAGATTATTGGGCTAGGAAATTAAAAAAATTAAAAATGATATTAATATTACTAAATACCATAATAACCTTCATTAATGATATTGATATTATTAAAGATAAAAATTAATTGAGGGAAAACTAGTAAAAATGCCCTCAAATATCTCCCTAACTTTCCAAATTTCTACTTGTTGGTGATTTCAAAATAGCTCCGAGATTCCTCTGTGCCCACCTCAGAGATTTGAAATCCCCTAAATCCCTGGCCACTTTTGCAATCCAAACGAGCTATTTTGTTAAAATCTCCAGGGTAGGGATTTGAATCCCAAATCCCCACCTCAAACTCTCTCACCCAAAGGACCCCAATGTAATAATCTAGTATCTTCATAAGTCAGGGTTACATGTAGTAGTACACCTTAGAGGGATGAGGATATGTGTTTTGTTGTCCTCATGCCATGTCATCGAGTATTCTCGTGTTACAATAATGCAAGACTTCAGTCTAGTGAATGTGGTACAAGTTCGAGTTGAGTTCTTGTCCTTGTGTTGATGTGTGTTGTAATTTCAAGTTTTAAGAGTTGTTCACAGGGTATGGGTGATGAAGTTGACGTCTTGCCATGGTTGGTAAAAATATAAGTTATGAAGGAATCAATCAATAGTGTTGGAATTTCGTTCCATGTTAGAGCTACCCACCTCTAGTTGGCCATGGTAGCAAGTGTTAGGAGTTTTCCTTCGGGAAATATGGCTGGTTGTGTGTTCACACAAGCAGTGGCACTACAAAAAACCCACTACTTAGTGTCAGTCGTCAGTTGTATGATTGACTTAGCGTTGTTCAATGAGATTCTAAGTTAATTAGCGTCAATCAGCAAACAATGTTGAATATGTCAATGTTGAATATGTCAATGCTAAATAATTTAGTGTTAGTCCATTAATAACTGACGCTAAGTTCGGCTATCATTTGATGTTAAATGGCTAGTCAACTGGCCTCTGACCATCCACTTGGCATCAATTGATAGACCAACTTGTTTTGGTTTCTAAATGACTCCAAGTTTAAGTCAAAGTTAGCATTGATCGTGACTTAGATATACGATAAGTCATACAGCCGATGCCAAACTTGGACCTGGCACCATGTGTAACATCCTAATCTTTTCTGACAAGATATTGTCCACCACAAGAAAATACACCATTAGTTACGGTTTTTTTTTACAGAAATCGTGACTAAAATGAACCAAATTTGTCACGGTTTTTGGTGAAATCGTGACAAAAATTTAGTCACGGTTCTTAAAGAAATCGTGACTAAATTTAGTCACGGTTTCCATACGAACCGTGACTAATTTGGCCCATTTTAGTCACGGTTTCTTTAAGAACCGTGACTAAATTCTGTCACGGTTTTTAGTGAAACCGTGACAAATACTAGTGACCAAATTGTAAGCTTAAACTTTCCAGTGACTGAATTTATAATGTTCTTGAATTATAGTTTCAAACCCTTAACTCCTTCCGTTTTACAATTTAAACCATACACTTATAAGGTTAACAAAAGGTCCCACTTTTATTCCTTTCGTTATACAAATCAGTCACTCAAATTTAAATTGTCAACTTATTATAATTAATGACCAAATCTGTAATAATCCCAAATCAGTAAAAATTTCAAGAGCAACCCCCAACTTTTCCAGTTATACAACTTAATCAATTAAATTCTTATATTCTTCGTTTGGTCACTTTAAGTATTATTTTTGCAGGTTTCATCCCTCTTCTTCTTCGATCAGCCACAGAGCAACCGGCGAGCCTTTGACCGCCGTCGCCGTAGCCTTTGACCGCCGCCGTCGCCTTCCACCATCGCCGTCACCTTGACCGCCGCCGTCGTTGCCTTGGACCTCCGCCGCCATCGCCTTTGACCGCCACCGCCATCGCCTTCGACCGTCGCCACCATCGCCTTCGACCGCCGCCGCCATCGCCTTCGACCGTCGCCGCCATCGCCTTCGACCGCCGCTGCCGCCGCCGCCTCTCCCCCATCGACCACCACCGCCGCCTCTCCTCCATCGACCGCCACTGCCGCCGCCGTCTCCATTTTCAGATCTGGGTTTCAGATCTAGATTTGATCCGTCGATTTCATAGAGAAGACGAAGTGGTCCGGCGGCTGGCTTCTGGGTTGTGGCCGGAGATGTGGTGTGGCCGTGTGGTGACTGCTATGAGTTGTGGCCGGAGATGTGGCTTGAGATCTCATCGGAGATGCGGCAGCGGCGGTGTGGGATAATGGATTTGGCCGGAGATGAAGGGAAGAAGAAGGGTAGAGGAAGTTGTTGCTGGAGATGAAGGGAAGAATAAGGGGCAGAGGAAGTTGTGGAGGGATGAAGAATAAGGAAAGAGTAAGGGAAGAAAGAAGGGGCAGAAGAATAAGGAAAGGAGAAGGAAAGAAGAAGGAAAGAAGTAGAAGAAAGAAAGAAGTAGAAGAAGGAAAGAAGAAGAATCACGTCAAAAAAAAGAAAGAAATGAATGGCAGGGATTGCCAACGTGGCATATGGCTCATTCTTCGAAATGGCTTTGTCACGGTTTTAATGAAAACCGTGACAAAATTAGTCACGGTTTCATAAAACCGTGACTAATTTTCACGGTTTCCATTAAACCGTGACTAATTTGTCACGGTTTTCATTAAACCGTGACTAATTTTCACGGTTTTATAAAACCGTGACCAATTAGTCATGGTTATAGAAACCGTGACTAAGAAACTGTGACAAATTATGTTTTTTCTTGTAGTGGTCCACTTTGGGCATATGCCCTCACGAATTTTCTTTTGGGGTGGATCATGGTAACTTCCCAAGAGGTCACCCATCTCTGCACAACTCCATCCTGAGCACATTTAACTTTGGAGTTCTTACAAGAACTCCTCCATTACACCCCAAAACATGTATTGTCAATTAAGGTAGAACTATTCTTCATAGCCCATGGATTTCTCTCATGCTTTGTCGATGTGGGATTTTCCTATAATGTCACATTACACCCCCTTAGGGACTCAATGTCCATGTTGAGGTTTACCCCACCATCGTTCAAGAGGGATGCAGAGAGGCTCTAATACCACTTGTACCATCCCAGCCTTTTTCAACAAGATATTGTCCGCGATGAAGACTTCGATACCTCCAATAAAATTAGTGGTACTCAGTACCTCCAATTTCTCGGATCATCTTAGCGTCTGTTTTAAGGAACAAAAATACTTATTATTAGAATTTAATTTAATCTATCAATCATGATCTAGAATTTTATTTTAACTTACAAAATAACCACTTCATATAATTTGTATAATTTTCTCAATCCAAGCATTAATTTTTTTTCATACTGGTATATGGAATGATTTAATAACTTTAAATTGAGAAAATATGTAAAATATATAAATCGATGAGTTTGTGACCATAATAAACATTTTAGTTAAATTCTAATATTATTCTAATTATTATAGTCTAGATCTGTTCCTTAAAATGAAAATACAAGATGATCTAAAAAATTGGAGGTATTTAATACCACCAATTTTATTAGAGGTAATGAAATTTTCAACATATATATTCTAATCACCATAAATACTACAAATATAAAATTAATTTTAACCTACAAACTACATAGTTATTTCTTGTCACGTTGGTTATGCTCTTAGTAACTAGAGGTCTGATGACACTCAATTTGACGTGTTTCTCAGCCTCATTTAAGCGACATTTCCCTGTTTGAGACACGATTTTTGGGGTAGTTTAGGGTGTTTTCACTCGATTGCTCTAGTTCTTACCGTTTTGGTTACTATGGCCCGTTATGGGTCTATTTGATGTGTTTTCTAGTGCATTTGTGAATGCACATGATTTGCCATCAATAACGTAGCCACGGACGTGCTCGGGAAGTGAAGAAACCTCAAAGAACTGCCCGAAATCAGCCCAAAAATCATACAAGTCCAAACCGAAATCCTCCCCTGCCACAACTAAAGTATTCGGCGAGAACTTCCCAAGTTCTCGCCGAGGAGTTTCACACACAGGAACACAAGAGACTTTAAAGAAGAAGTATTCGGAGTTCTCGCCGAGGAGTTTCATAAACAGAGACACAAGAGGCATCACTAAAGAAGTCTTCAACGAGAACTTTGGAAGTTCTCGCTGAGAACTATTGAAGACAGAGTTACAGGAGGCCTTTGAACTAAAGTTCTTGGCGAGAACTTTCAAGGTTCTCGCCGATAAGTCTCTCCTTTTCCGGCTGGGCTTTGGTAAACCCTATATAATGCAGCCGGTGGACATTCATTGAGATATACTTTTTCCACTGATTAATTTCCAGACTTCATAGTTCGAGAGAGAGTTGAGAGCATCCTCGGACTTCCTGTAGAGATCGAGACACCGTCTTTCCCCCTCGGAGTGCTCAGAGCTAGGAGTAGAAGATTCTTGAGATTGAAGCTTCACGGATTCATCGAATTAGGTTTTACAGTTCTTCTTTATTCTTCCTACCTGAGATGTATTCCTTGATTGTTTTTGTTTCTCTTGTTTTGAATATGAGTAGCTAAACTCGTAGAGCTTAGATTAGATGAACCCTAAGTGACCCGGAGCTTTAAAGCTGTCACAGATCGGCAGTAATTAAATTCAGATTCAGACAGTTTCTCTTGCATGTTTGATTTGTTCATCATTGTCTGTGTTTCTTTTCTAGCTTGATCACCTAGACTAGATTCTTGTTAAGCTGAGGATAATAGCGAACGATCACCTCACTTTAAAACACCAAATCAATAATTAACCTATTCATTGGAATGCGCCTTTCGTAGGAACCAGTTAAGGTTAATCCACTGCTAGAGTAACTCACAAATCACTAGTAATTACACCAGTTAGTTTTCCGTTGCAAAAGTGAACGCACAGGCGGTCAATTAATCTTGGTAGTTAGATCGGATAGAGCGAACATTCATCGAACTTAAACCTAAGGGTCAGGAGTTATGGTGGTGTCTGAGAACTGAATGAATTAGGATTGAAAACCGCTGGTCTTGTGATCGCCAATGCTCTAGTGTTATGGGGATTCGAAATCTAAGCTTGTATGTCGTCTTGTCAAGTCAATCAACCTTTCATTTTGTCTTTTGTTTTCATTTCAATTTCTTTGTTTTATAGATTAGAAGTCGTGGAACTCACACCACGCACAACGTGTTTAAACTTGAGTAATTTGTCAGCTCATTTGAGTAAACGGTTAGAAGAGACCCATGGAATATGATCTACCTCACTTCTAGCTTGGTAGTATTTGACGCACGCATTAAAACGTTCATCAAATTGGCACCGTTGCCGGGGAGTCTTTTAATTATTTGAAAGAAGAATTGGCACTTTATTCTTCTATAACACCCATCCCAAACCGACCCGGGTTTACTCGTGGTTGAACTGGTAATGAGCATTACTCGAAGATACAACATTTAAAGAAAAGAGTAAAAGGTAGCGGAAACAGAAACACCTTTTAGTAAAAGTTCAAAATCGAGCGAAGGCCTTCATTAAATAAAATCCAAAATCCGAAACAACTGATAACCAAAATCCAAAATCCAAACCTCAACAATGATTACAAAATCTTATGTGAACCGCTGGAACCATGGGTAGACGACCCTTGAAGACCACAAGCTGATGATCCTAGCAACGAGAGGAACCTTTGGAACCGAGGCAGATTAGGACTTTGACCCGCTAGCTTTAGAGAACTAGGAACCAGAAGTATCAAGTCGAGGGCGCCACGACAAGAGATGGATGCTTTTGATGATAAGCCAAACCTTAAGCCATGCTCTTGCACATACTCGAAGGGGTTTAGAACAAAGTTCTGAAAGGGGGTTTATTAATTGATAAAAGTTTGAATAACAAAGGGTGGCCGGAGGCCTCTATTTATAGGGAGGGAACAAGCTCTCCTCACCTATTTAGCTACTTCCTAACTAAGCCTTCTGCTCGTGTTCCAGTCCCAGATGGACTGAGATACACGGTCTTCCCGCCATGGCAGCTGGTTTTCCTGTCCCGGGTGGGAATCCTTCTCTCGGTGGGAAAGCCTGTCTAGACCGGGGTCGTGTGGCAGCTCTTCAGTATGCGTTTCCTCCCTCATTGCTTCTTCAATTGCTGGACCGTTTGTTGGAGCACGTGTCTGGGCTATCCAACTATCCAGGGCCTTTGGAATTTCCTCAAAGGCCTGATCCGTTTGGCGGCTGGACCCAAAATATTGAACTGGAGGGCTTGGCGCTCGGTCCGGCGCCCGGGGCTGGCTTTCAGCTGGGCTTTCTCCAATCCTGGCCAAGCTTTCTCCATTCTGCTTTGGCCAATTCTTCAGGAAGGTCCAAAGACAGCTTTCGGTGTGGTGCCGTCCAGGGCTCCATTTCTTCACTTGGCTCGATCCGGGGCTTGGTCCGGGGCTCGATCAGGGGCCTGTCTTCTGGTGCCATCCCTTCCTGGCCAGATATTCCCGAGTCCTCCACTTCCCGTACTCGAGGAATGCCTCTAGGGATCCCAGGGGTGGGTAGCTCCTCTGGGACTCTTGGCATTAAGGATGGGGCCTAGTTGGGGCTTGCTGCTCGGGGCTGTACTCGACCCTAGGCTTAGCTCAGGGCCTGGGTCTGGTGCTTCGTTCAGCAACATTGCCTGGAGTGGAACTCCTTCATTTTAGCTCCCCTACCTGCTGAGGGTGGCCTAAGCCTATACTTAGTCACATACCTTGGCTTCATGACGTGTTGGAGAGCTTTCCTTGGCCCTACACGCTTCTTGTAGGACCCTAGGGCTCTGCCTTTAACCGGGGACCCGGGTAGGGTGTAGGAATAGCTGTAGGCCTTTGGGCAGCGGAGGAGGATCACATCATCCCCCTCTTCTTGCCTTGGATTCTCCCTCGAATCCATCTTGGGCTCTCTTTGTGCACTCAGCAATCCTCTCCACACTTCAGTAACTTGGGTGGGCATGTCTGGAAGAGACTTAGCATCATGTCCTGGACCCGGAGTGTCACTTGAATCGGTGACAGACCAAGGTTCTGGTCCTTCGGAGCTTTGGTCGTCGGTGTCCATGTCTTCTCTCCCTGAAAAACTGTCCACAAGGATATCTAGGCTCGGTGAGGTGTCCGGTGAGATTACCTCGCCGATTTCTAAGTCAAGTCCTCCTTCTCCTTCGACTTGTTCGCCGATTTCTTCATCCAACTCCATATTTTCTACCTCTTCGATCGGGAAGCCATTAGGATTCGGTGGGAGACAGTTTCCCATTGAAATTCAAAGTTGTCGGGCGCGCCGGGGTGGGGCCGGGGTGTATTGGGCCTGGGCAGGTATGTACCGAGGCCGGTCTGGGGGTCGGGGCGGTCTTGCGGTGTACTAGGGGTGGTCTGGATGATACTGGCGCTAGGGCCGACTAGGGGGCCTGTATTGGGGCCAGTCAGGAGTGTACTGGGGTTGATTTGGAGTGTATCAGGTCTGGCCTGGGGCTGGGGTCGGTCTGGGTCTCGAGGCTGTTCTGGGGGCCGGGCTGGCCTAGGCGCTGGGACTGTGCTGGGCGCTGGGCAGGGAGCCGAGGCGGGGCTGTGCTGGGCGCCGGGGTTGGGCAGGGCGTCGGGGCTGGGCAGGGTGATGTGAACCGCCACAACCGTGGGCAGACGACCCTAACCACCGCAAGTCTTGATCCGTCGCTCGATCACCTTTGGCACCGGGGGCGGATTAGTACTAGGACCCATCGGTTATATAACAGTCGGGAACCCGTAGTGTCCAGGAATGGCTCCACGAGAGAAGGGGAATACTTCTAACGATAATACCTATTCTAAGCTATACACGCAGCATAAAACTAAAGAATTGAGAGAACAAAGTTCTTATTTGATTAATTGATTCAAAGGGGTTCGTTTTTACAATGAGGTCGAAGCCTCTTATTTATAGTGAGGAAGTCGTGAACAGGCTCACGACTCCTACGAGGAAAAGAACTCTTAAAAATAATAAAATATGAGCTTAAGTCCTATTTAGAATAAAATAAGGCTTACGTGCTCCTAAAGAATCGAAACTAAAAGGGAAAATCCGGATAGAATACTAAAAGACTTAAAATAATACAAAAGCAAGCTAGAAACCCTAATCCGGCGGATTCGGCGGGTCCGGTCGGATGTACCGCTCACGCGCGGGCCGGATTAGGCAAGTCGGCGCCGCCTTTGCTATCGGGCTTGGGATTGGCGCGGCGGCGGCTGCTCGGGATGGGCGATGCACGGGCTTCGGATGCTGGACTCTGGCTGGTCTGATGCTGATGCTGCTCGGCATCCGGGGTTCCTGCTCGGCCTGCCCGCTCGGCCTTCCTTCCATTTCCTCATTTCCTCCATTTCCTTCTGTGCTCCTAGGTTGGCAGCTCCTAGGCTTGGCTCTAGGCCTTGTATGGAGTTGAGGGCAGGTGCTAAACCTCCCAGGGCTCGAGTCCCCTGATGGCTGAGTGCTAGGGCCCGATCGGGGCCTTCTGAGGCCGGGGTTGGCGCCCGGGTGCAGTCTGCCTTCGGGCGTTCTCCAGATATGCTTAGGCCTGGTCCTTGTTTCTCCCAGTTGTCTAGGAAGGCCCTTAGAGGTTCCCCTAAGGTCATCATCCGGTCCTTGAGCTCCTGGAGTCCTAGCCTTGGTGCTAAGGCCGAAGGAACGGTCGGGGTAGGGCCGGTTGGAGCTCCTTCAGGTCGGGGCTGGGCCTTCTTCAATCGGCGTTCCTCTAAGAAGGCCTCTAGAGGATCCCAGGGTTGTGTAGCACCTCCTGGGTCATTAGGCTTAGTACCTAAGGTGCCGGCCAAGCTAGGCTCTTTGGTCGCCATGAGCGCCGGGGCCCAAGTCAGGGCTGGATGGGTCCGGACGCTCATCCGTGCTTGTTGAGCCCTTCGGGGAGGGCTGTACTTGAACCTCACCGCCTGTTGGGGCTTGGTAAACCTCTGAGGGTTTATCTTAAGGTGTTGGCGAGGTTCTAAGCGCTTCTTATAAGGCACTAAGGCCTTTGCCCTTGTGGGTGACCCCGGCGGGGTGTAGGAGTAGGTATTTTCAGCCGGTCGGCCGCCCGGAGTCACTTCATTCCCCTCTTCTTGTAAGGGATTCGTCCTCGAATCCCAATCCTTCGTGTGTGTACTGGGCGGGGGTTTCTTCAAGTCGGCGGCTCGTGGGGTAATGTTGGGGCTGCCTTCCTTCATGCTTCGGGGGCTTGGGTACTCGTTGGAATCCGAGTCTGACCACGGCTCTGGGTCTTCTGAGCTAGCACCGTCGGTGCTCATGTTGTCATTAGTCGAGGGACTGTTGACTTTGATGTTGAGGCTCGTGGAAGACATAGGGGAGTATAGGTCATCCCAATGGAGCCCCTCCTCCTTGCTAGGGCTCTTTTCTGTCGCCGTCGGTCGTGGAGGTAAGCGGAGTCGGATGGGTGCCAGCCACAAGAGTCGGTGTGACACCTCCTCGGTGTGCATGTCCCAGATAGCATGTGTGTCCCTAGGGGGGCTCGGTGTGTCCGGGTGCTGCTCCTGCACCAGTAGGGGGTTGGCTAGTGGGTGCTCGGGCACTGCTCCGTAGGGCGCCGGGTACTGGCTCGGGGTTGACCCGTTGCTGGCCGAGCGCTGTTCGGGGTTCGGGCCGACGCCAGGGATGTATGGCTCAGCCAAGGTATCTCGCCAGGCCTTGGTACCTAGGGTCAGGTCTTTCACGAACATTCCCGTGAATTTTTCGAGGCCTTGAACCTCGACCTCTTCCCTGCTGTCGAAGTCTTCTTCTTGGCCGCCCTTTGCTTCCTCTTCTTCATCGTCGGTGACTACTTCTCCTTCCTTGAGCACCATGAACATCAGATTGGGGCAATCTCTAGCTACATGTCCTCGGCCCTGACATTTAAAACAAACAATGCCGCTAGGCCTAGGGTTAGTACTCGGTTCAGTAGGGGTAGTGCTCGGTGTTACCCAGTTGGCGGCGGGGGTAGGGTTTGGCTTGCCGCCTTGGGCCCGGTTAGGGCCGGCTTTCCATGGAGGCTGGCTGGTGCTGGCAGCCCCCTTCCAAGTGCTAGTGGCGGGTGGTGCGGACCTCTTGCCGAAGCCATTATTGATCTCCCTCTCCACTCGGATCGCTAAGGCTACTAAATCTTCGTAGTCAACATAATGAATGATGTTGACTTAATGCATGATGTCCCTCTGTAGGCCTTTGGTAAAACGGGCTATTCTGGCCTCCTCATCCTCCTTAAGATCAAGTCGTGTCACTAGCATCTCGATTTCCTTGTGGTAATCCTCCACGGACATACTTCTTTGTCTTAGGGTTTGTAGCTTGATATGCAAGTCTCTTGTATAGGCAGCCGGTACAAACTTCTTTCTCATTATTCTTTTTAACTCTCTCCATGTTCCAACGGGTTCTTCTTCTTCTCTGAGGATCTGTCACCTGTACTGACTCCACCATAAGGCGGCGTAATCGGTGAATTCTATGGTGGCCACCTTGATCTTCTTTCTCTCGGAGTAGTTGTGGCAGTCCAAGAAGTCCTCCATGCTTCTTTCCCAGTCCAAGTAGTTGTCGGCGTTGGCCTTCCCGTTGAACTTAGGCACAGTGAGCTTAAGGCTGCTCACATCGTCGTCAACATCTTGGGGCGGTCTTCTGTCCTCCCGCTCTCGGTCACCACGAGGTCTCTCCCTCTCAAATCCTTGCTCCGCGGCTCTCCTTTCCATCCGAGCCATAGATTCTTGTAACGTGTTCAGAATTTGAGTGATGTTGAGAACACTGGTCTCCATGTGGTTGAGTCTTTCGTCTGCCATGTTAGTTGATAATACAGGGAAGGAAATATATCTATCTACCCCTCTTCTTAAGATCAACCTATAATGAACGAGAAACCCTAGGGCAGATTGCCTTTCTTTTTCTTTTCTTTTCTTTATCTTACAAAGCTTCGAACAAGAGCGAACAATAGATTGGATTTTCTAGACTAATTTTCTAATAACACGGAAACAAAGATAGATAGGGTTTTTCAAGGATTTTTTAAGACTGAAAGTAAAGGATATGAATCCAGGGTTTCAAACCTGAAGACTGGGATAGATTGTGGTTCCTCGAGTTGAACCGAAGCTCTGATACCAAAACTGATGTGAACCGCCGAAACCGTGGGCAGACGACCCTAACCACCGCAAGTCTTGATCCGTCGCTCGATCACCTTTGGCACTGGGGGCGGATTAGTACTAGGACCCGTCGGCTATATAACAGCCGGGAACCCGTAGTGTCCAGGAATGGCTCCACGAGAGAAGGGGAATACTTCTAACGATAATACCTATTCTAAGCTATGCACGCAGCATAAAAACTAAAGAATTGAGAGAACAAAGTTCTTATTTGATTAATTGATTCAAAGGGGTTCGTTTTTACAATGAGGCCGAAGCCTCTTATTTATAGTGAGGAAGTCGTGAACAGGCTCACGACTCCTACGAGGAAAAGATCTCTTAAAAATAATAAAATATGAGCTTAAGTCCTATTTAGAATAAAATAAGGCTTACTTGCTCCTAAAGAATCGAAACTAAAAGGGAAAATCCGAATAGAATACTAAAAGACTTAAAATAATACAAAAGCCGGCTAGAAACCCTAATCCGGCGGATTCGGCGGGTCCGGTCGGATGTGCCGCTCACGCGCGGGCCGGATTAGGCAAGTCGGCGCTGCCTTTGCTATCGGGCTTGGGATTGGCGGCGGCGGCGGCTGCTCGGGCTGGGCGATGCACGGGGCTTCGGATGTTGGACTCTGGCTGGTCTGATGCTGATGCTGCTCGGCATCCGGGGTTCCTGCTCGGCCTTCCTTCCATTTCCTCATTTCCTCCATTTCCTTCTGTGCTCCTAGGTTGGCAGCTCCTAGGCTTGGCTCTAGGCCTTGTATGGAGTTGAGGGCAGGTGCTAAACCTCCCAGGGCTCGAGTCCCCTAATGGCTGAGTGCTAGGGCCCGATCGGGGCCTTCTGAGGCCGGGGTTGGCGCCCGGGTGCAGTCTACCTTTGGGCCTTCTCCAGATATGCTTAGGCCTGGCCTTCCTTGTTTCTCCCAGTTGTATAGGAAGGCCCTTAGAGGTTCCCCTAAGGTCATCATCCGGTCCTTGAGCTCCTGGAGTTCTAGCCTTGGTGCTAAGGCCGAAGGAGCGCTCGGGGTAGGGCCGGTTGGAGCTCCTTCAGGTTGGGGCTGGGCCTTCTTCAATCGGCGTTGCTCTAAGAAGGCCTCTAGAGGATCCCAGGGTTGTGTAGCACCTCCTGGGTCATTAGGCTTAGTACCTGAGGTGCCGGCCAAGCTAGGCTCTTTGGTCGCCATGAGCGCCGGGGCCCAAGTCAGGGCCGGATGGGTCCGGACACTCATCCGTGCTTGTTGAGCCCTTCGGGGAGGGCTGTACTTGAACCTCACCGCCTGTTGGGGCTTGGTAAACCTCTGAGGGTTTATCTTAAGGTGTTGGCGAGGTTCTAAGCGCTTCTTATAAGGCACTAAGGCCTTTGCCCTTGTGGGTGACCCCGACGGGGTGTAGGAGTAGGTATTTTTAGCCGGTCGGCCGCCCGGAGTCACTTCACAGGGCGCCGGGGCTGTGCTGGGCACTGGGGCTAGGTGGAGCGTCGGGGCTGGGCTGGGCGCCGGCTCCGGGGCTGGGCAGATTCTTTGACTCCGGGACTGGGATTTTTGAGAACATCCCAGTAAACTTCTCAAGCCCTTCTGGCTTCACTTCCTCTCCTTTTTCAGACTCTTCTTCTTCCTTCTTCTTCTCATCATCCTTCTCATCATCCATCTCGATCTCTCCCTCTCTCATCACCATGGTCCTTTGGTTGGGGCAGTCCCTTGAGACGTGTCCTCTGTCTTGACAATTAAAGCACACAATTCCACTAGGACGTGGGTTAAAATTTTGAACATTAGGAGTAGATTGAGTAGGAGTTACTCGTGGTGCCGGTTCCCTAGGGTTAGGGTTTGATCGGGGCCCGGTGCTTCGGGGCTGGCCGGGCTTCCATGGGGGTTGGCTGGTATTGGATCCTCCTCTCCATTGGCTACTGGCTGGAGGGGTTGGCCTTCTTGTATAACCTCTTTTCATCTCCCTCTCCACTCATTTGGCTAGGGATTTCAAGTCTTCATAGTCAACATAATTGAGTATATTGACCTGGTACATGATGTCCGGGTGTAGCCCTCCTACAAACCGGGCTATCCTGGCCTACTGTTCCTCCTTAAGGTCTAGCCTTGCCACTAGTATCTCTATCTCCTTGGTATACTGCTCCATAGACATGGTTCCTTGCTTCAAAGTCTGGAGTGAGGTGTGCAAGTCTCAGATGTAGGCAGCCGGGACAAACCTCTTCCTCATCTTCCTCTTGAGGTCTCTCCATGATTCGATGGGTACCTCCTCATCTCTCTGAACCTGTCTTTTGAATTGGCTCCACCAAAGAGCAGCATAATCAGTAAATTCAAGGGTTGCCATAATTACCTTCTTTCTCTCCGAATAGTGATGGCACTCGAGGAAGTCCTCCATACTTCTCTCCCAATCGAAGTACTCATCCGCATCATTCTTGCCAGCAAACTTAGGGATGGTAAGCTTGAGGTTGCTCACATCATCATCAATCTCTTGGACTAACCTTCTAGCCCTTCGGTTGAGATCTCCATGAGGTTCTTCATCATATTCTCCTCGGTCATCTCTTCTCTCATAGTTGCCTCGGTTGTCTCTCTCAAGTCTAGGCTAGGGCTTCTTGTATTCCAGCCAAGATTCCTCCAAGGCCATGGATCTGGCCTTCCAAATTCTCCTTCTCTCGTCTGCCATGGTTAGTTACAAGCAAGCAGAGGCAACTTTCTATCCCCTCTTCTTAGAAATAAGCTTACAACGAAAGGAAACAAACTTGGCAAGGGTGGCCTTGCTTTTCTTTTTCTTTTCTTATAGCCACCAGATTTTCTTTGCCTTACAATACCAAACTGATTGAAGGAATTGAAAATAGATGGGGGGGGGTTTCAAAGCTAATTTTTCTAAAGAACAATGAAAATAAAGGGATATGAATACCAAGGGTTAACCTGGAGACTGGGATAGAGTGTGGTCCTAGTGTTGAACCGTGCTCCAATACCAACTGATATGAACCGCTGCAACTGTGGGCAGACGACCCTTGAACACCATAAGCTGGTGATCCTAGCAACGAGAGGAACCTTCGGAACCGGGGCGGATTAGGACTTTGACCCGCTAGCTATAGAGAGCTAGGAACCAGAAGTATCAAGTCGAGGGCGCCACACAAAGAGATGGATGCTCTTGATGATAAGCCAAACCTTAAGCCGTGCTCTTGCACATACTCAAAGGGGTTTAGAAAAAAGTTCTAAAAGGGGGGTTATTAATTGATAAAAGTCTGAATAACAAACGGTGGCCGAAGGCCTCTATTTATAGGGAGGGAACAAGCTCTCGTCACTTATTTAGCTACTTCCTAACTAGGAATAAAATAATCTAATCCTAACTAGGAAAGATTAAAACAACCTAAACAAGCTAACTAAATAAGGAAAACTAAAAAGGAAAAGATAATAGTGTCTTGGAATGCAAGGAAAAGAGTAAATAGGCAAAATCCGGCAATCCGAGCAAAAACCCTAAATTCAGGCAGCTTTGGAGTCGATCAGGAAGTTCTGGGCCGGCGGGCAGGGCTTCTTACGTGGCTTTGGGCTTCTGCTTGTGTCCCAGTCCCAAATGGACTGAGATACATGGTCTTCCCGCTGTGGCAGCTGGTTTTCCTATCCCGGGTGGGAATCCTTCTCTCGATGGGAAAGCCGGTCCGGACCGGGGTCGTGTGGCAGCTCTTCATACGCGTTTTCTCCCTCATTCCTTCTTCAATTGTTGGGCTATTTGTTGGAGTAGGTGTCTAGGTTGTCCAACTATCCAGGGCCTTTGGAATTTCCTCAAAGGCCTGAGCCGTTTGGCGGCTGGACCCAAAATACTGAACTGGAGGGCTTGGCGCTCGATCTGGTGCCTGGGGCTGGCTTTCAGCTGGGCTTTCTCCAATCCTGGCCAGGCTTTCTCCATTATGCTTCGGCCAATTCTTCAGGAAGGTCCAGAGAGAGCTTTCAGTGGCTGGTGCTGGTCCAGGGCTCCATTTCTTCATTTAGCTTGGTCCGGGGCTCGATCCGGGGCCTTTTTCTGGTGCCATCCCTTGCTGGCCAGATATTCCCAAGTCCTCCGCTTCCTGTACTCCAAGAATGCCTCTAGGGGATCCCAGGGGTGGTCAGATCCTCCGGGGCTCTTGGCATTAAGGCTGGTGCCTAGTTGGGGCTTGCTGCTCGGGGCTGTACTCGGCCCTAGGCTTAACTTAGGACCTAGGTCTGGTGCTTCGTTCAGGAACATTGCCTTGAGTGGAAACTCCTTCATTTTTAGCTCCCCTACCTTCCGAGGGTGGCCTAAGCCTATACTTAGTCACATACCTTGGCTTCATGACGTGTTAGAGAGCTTTCCTTGGCCCTACACGCTTCTTGTAGGGCCCTAGGGTTCTGCTTTTAACGGGGGACCCTGGTGGGGTGTATGAATATTTTAGGCCTTTGGGCAGCCGAGGAGGATCACATCAAAATCCCCAAACCAAAAGTGTCAACTGAAATATAAAACCAAGACAATGGTCGATCTAAAGTAGTCCACTATTCTTCACTTCACAAATCCAACCTACAACTCCTCTGAACTCAACCGAACACCTGAACTTCGACTCACTCTCACTACCATGCCAACCTGAAAAGAGAAACTGGGGGGGATCAATTTCCTATTAAAATTGAGTGAACCCACTGGGTTTAACTATGCGCGAACCTAGCCTGAAAGAGCGGTTCCAAACTCCGCACACACAACCACAGTGGAACCAGACACAGCCATTCATATTTTAATTCCTGAACAGTCTAGGTGATCACATAGGTGCACACTCGATTCAAAATCCACAATCCATAACAACAACAATATAACAAAGTTCATCATGCACATAGTTCAACATCATATCACCAAACAACATCATCGTCATTCATACAATTCAGCATTACATCACATACATTCATTTTAGCATCACTTGCATACAGTTCGACATCGCATCACATCATGTCTCACTTTCACCCCAACGCACACACATACACACACACAGTCACACACAACAACTTTCCTATTTCAATTGCTATGTGAGTTATTAAGCATCCTTAAGTAGTCTAGGTTATCACACAAGTACAGTTCTCTATGCTAACAAATCACATTACATAATCATCATCATATAATTATCAATCATTCAACATCAACGCCACGGTTGAACACAGCCACACAATAGAGTTCACATATCAATCCCACAGTTCACAACATATCACATGAAACTTCACCACCACAATCCAATGCATACACCATACAAAGATCACACTCACAATCACATACATTCACCTTACACACAATCATAGATCACACTCCAATTCACTAGGTGAGTTAATTAGGCGCCATAAGGAGTTGTTCCCCCCATAAGGAGTTGTTCCCCCACTACCCCGCCGGCCATCACATCATCCAGATGCATCCATAAAGGATCCTTCCCGGAAGGAGTATACCAACAGACGCATCCATAAAGGATCCTTCCACGAAGGAGAATGACAACCGACCTTGGTAACCCAACCAAGGGATTCACCCCAGTGAATCGGACTCAATCTCAACCAGTATTTCGGGTGGGGTAACGTTGGCTCCTTCCGGTAACCATAACATTTACACACATCACAAAGCAAATCCAAGAAACCAATAACATTTCACAATTCCACTTTCCAATTCGACCACACAATTCCACAATCAAAGTCCACAACATAATTCCACAACAGAATTCCATGTACCAATTTCATTATCCAATTCCATGTACCGATTCGACACTAAACCACAACTTGTAATGATAGATACAATTTACAGTAATTCATCTCCTCCCATCCCATCCTATCTCACATTCCTAGTTCAAATTCATTAACCATCATCTTTCATCCCAATCCCCACATCACATATCAATTGGCACAAACATCTCACAGTAATCACAAGTCAATTATTCAGTTTTACTCTCAGGGTTTCATGCAAGACCTAGTTCTATTCCAAGTCCAGTTTCAACTCCTCACTCCCATTTCTAGCCACCTATTCAACCGTATGATCACACAAGTCAACCACACGTATAGACAAGTCGATCATCCACTCAAACAAGTCAACTCAACACCACATAACAACAACAATTACAATAACACCAATTTGCTGTTTCTACTTCCCAGTTCAAGCAAATCCTAAATTAAATTATGTAATCCGCCTAATCCATTTGACTTGATTTCCACTCATAAATCATCCAATCCCGACATCCTAGTTCTCCTCAAGCATTTCCCAAAACACATTAAAGACTCCAACCTTATTATAATAGCCACATGTCACGCTATCAATCACCATCACACATAGCATCAATTTCACTCAAATCGATCCCACAACATCAATCAACCAATTCATGTAATCACACCACCCAATTCCATTACTCAATCCCTTAACCGATTCTATGTCATAAACCAACACCCCAATCACATTATAGACCCCTCATTACACATATCATCCATATCACCCATATCAGCACATAGCATACACTTCATCCCAACATACATAGCATCAACTCATCCAATCTTACATTCACATTCACGTTCCACTACATACAACATTTCACATAGCACAAACAGTTTAAGGGTAAACGGCTAGCTCACCGGCCACCCCCACCTGCAAGTACAGGGATAGCCATGTCGTGAGTCTTAGGGTTACCCTCCTGTACATCCTTCATTGGATGACCCCACATTGGCAGGGCCATCCACCTGTTCATCATCGATTAGGACGACCCCAGATTGGCAGGACCACCCTCCTGCAACCACAACTGACAGCACAAGGTATAGATACAGTTTACAGAATCACATCCCGACCCTCCTACACTCATTACTAAGTCTGATCCATTAATCATCAATGTTAATCATTTCCCCAATCTCAACACATAACCAAATCAGCCAACCAATTCATCAATTAACAATCACACGACAATCATCAATCATCATAATTCACATAACAATCAATTGCAGAACAGTTTTCCCCTTTTACTCTCTTTCAATTTCATGCGAAGCCCTACATTCTTCTAAGTCAGAATTGCAACTCCTCACACCAACCATTACTACCTATCGTACGCTAAACCCTCACCTGACAAGAAGACGAGGCTCTAAAACAACTTCTAGAACTCGAACAGCCAAGCTCTCAAACACAAAAAACGAAGCTTCTTCCTTCTGCCACTGACAGCTCCTTGATCCAAAATACCCAGAACCACAATGTTCGATCTATTCCTCTCGTCACCATGAACGCGTAGCAAGAAACGGATCGCCAATCGGAGCTCTACAACTCCCGGAATCAAGGGTTGAAGATTGAGGGGTTTTTGGTTCGTCAAAGGAATTTTCGGGGAAAGAGAAAGAAGGGGAAGTTATGGAAATCCGTGAAAAATCAGCTATTTATGGCAGCCACAAGAAACACGGCGTGTTGTATAAACACACGACGTGTTGTATGAAACACGAGGTGTTTCTATAACACACGGCCATGTTTTGTAGTCTTCCAACTTTGATGAATTTTCACGTACTCGCTTGTAAATTCGACCCGACTCAACTATGAACGTCCCAGACTTCGATGGGGCCTCAAGAACATTGTTTCCAATGTCTCAACCACTCAAACTAAAGTTCCAAACCGTTCGGTTGGGCGGGGATGTTACACTTCTACCTTTGCATCTTTCATCTTTCCATCATGCTTCGATTTTACACCGGTTGTGTTTGTTTTTGTCATTTTCAGGTTGTTTACAGGTTTATGAACCGCCCGTTCACTCGCTCTCAGTCTAAGAATCTCAAGACTATTAGCTCAGACAAACCGGGTAGTTATGCTCCGCTTAAGCAACCACGAGTTTCAAAGCAAGTCAGAATCGATCCGCCCTCATCCTTTACACCACTTAAGATCGAGGAGTTTAAGGAGAGCTCCTCATCTTCTTCCGCTTCATCCACATTGTCAGATTCATCGCCACCCTCTCCCATGGCAATGACTGCTCAAAAGAGTCTTACGGACTACAATAAATTGAACGCAACTAGTGTTCGGTCCTCCATTTCCATGCCGCGCAATGAAGATGATCCTGAGTATGAGATCAAGATCCCCTTCCTGGGAATGATCTATAGGGATGTGCAGTTTGAAGGAATGCCGCATGACAATCCATGCACACATTTGGCGGATTTCCTAGCTATATACGGGACCTTTAAAAGTGGGATTCTCGATAAGAACACCTTGTGCTTACGAGCCTTCCATTCTCTCTAAAAGGCCCTGCAAAGAGATGGCTTAGTAGCAAGTCGGTCACTACACCAACTGGGACGTTCTTGCTCAAGACTTCGTAGAGGAATACTTTCCTCCTTCTAGAACTACAACTTACAAGGACAGCATTGCCATATTCGTTCAAAAGGAAGAAATGAGCTTATACGATTCTTGGAATGAATTCCAAGAACTCCTCTACAATTTCCCTCATCATGGCTTCGAACAAAGACAACTTGCTGAGATCTTTGCTCAAGGTATGAATGAGGAGTCTGCTAAATGGGTCAAGTCCTTGGCTGATGGAGATTGTACCACTCTTACTCGAGCAGCTGCTATGCTTCACTTCACTAACTGTGCTTCCAATTCAAGGAATTAGGAGTGACAATCAGAAGGAGTCAAGAGTAAGCTTAACATTGAAGAGCAGATCAAATCAGAAGTCCAGAAGCATATGAAGAAGGCTGGCGCGCCTATTAACCCTCCGTCAACCTCTGTCTATGTAGCTGACTGTGAATGGTGTGGAGCTTGTGCTCATAACGGAGGGAGTTGCCAGAATTTTGGAAAAACATATGTCTGGTCTGTGGATGAGGTGAGCTTCATTACTCATGGCTTCTCTAATAACCAACAAGGCTACATCGGTTACCGCAACTACAGGCAACCTCAACAGGGAAGTTTCCAAGAGCGACCTCCCTACAACTCCGGAGCTAACCAGAACCAGAACCAAAATCAGAATAGCTGACCATCTGGGTCATACCAAGAGCATAAGCCGAACAACCAATTCGGAGGGGTATATCAGTTGCCCCATAGAAACCAAGGCAACTACAGTACCTGAACAATAACTACCAAGGCCCTCCTGGATTCACCGGAGGACAACAGCCTCAACGACCCACACCTCATGACAACAAGGAGACCGAGCTGGATAAGAAGCTCAATCAGATCATCTCTAGGCTTGATGATCATGATATTCAATTTAAAGCTCAAGCCATCTTGAACCAAGAGAAAATTGCACAAGGTCATAGAGTGGAGAGCCAAGTGAACAACATCGCTAGCATGCTCTCTAGTGGTCGTCCCTTCGGTAAACTGCCAAGCCAGACAGAATCAAATCCAAAGAATGAGCATGTTAAGACTGTCTCCACTCAAAGTTGCAAGAACTTAGCTGCTACTACATCTCCCGATCCGGTCATGACTCCTGATGCTGTAACTATTGATATACCAGAGATCGAGGAAGAAGAAGAGAAGGCTACCTCGCCAAGAACTACACGGGCACCAGAGCCACCTCTTGCTCCGTATCAACCAAGAATTCCCTTCCCCGCTGCTACCCAAGGGAGAAGACAAGGGCAACTCAAAGAAGAAGAAGGAGGCATCCTCCACTCCATCTAAGGGAGAATGCTCTACCGTACAGTCTCGATCACCACCCATACCGATCCCAGCTAAGTGTTCCGATCCTGGCTCTTTTACACTGCCTTGCATCATTAATGACATTGAAGTTGGACATAGCTTAGTTGATCTAGGTGCATCCATTAATGTCATGCCTATGTGCTTGTATGAGAAACTGAACTTAACGGAATTAAAACCAATAAGCATGCAATTGGTATTTGCTTATAGATCTATGAGAGCACCTAGGGAGCAAAGACGTGGTTGTCCGTTGTGGCCTGTTCACTTTCTTAGTTGATTTTGTCATCATGGATACCCGAGAGGAGGATGTTACTCTTCTCCTAGGTCGACCTTTTATGGCAACATTCAGCATGACTATTAATGTCCCTAATGGATCATTAACACTAAGGGTTGGAAAGGATAGCGTAACATTCCGTCTCAAAGACGGTATGAAATACATTCCCAAGGAGAGAAGCACATTGTTTATCTGTTAAAACTATGGAGATGGCCTCGGTCAACTCCGTTACTAAAGTCACTCCAAGTGTTTCTTCCAAGATAACTGCTACAGGTGTTGAACAGGTGAATAAATGGAAGAATAAGCCTCCGGCGCAGAAGCCAAATAAGTAGAAGGACTCAAAAGCATCTTCCTCTAAATCGCTGCAAAATAAAGATCCTGGCGAAGTGAATAAGAAGAGTGCGAAGAAGACCAAGATGGTGTGGAAGCCAATCACTCCGCCACCCTCTACCTAGCCAATTTTTCCGCCGCCTTCTACCAAGCCACCGGAGAAGGATGGGCCTTCGAGAGACCTCTTCGGGCAGTTTGAAGTCACCGGCCACCTTCCCGATGGACGAACTCAATTGACCCACATCAACGGGAAGAGTTTCTTACTTACCGGAGGTATACCGAAGCTTTACTTCATTAACTCTGATGCGAGTGTGAAGGAAATCCTGTATTGGGACACATCTTGAGCGCCATCCAGGTATTGTCCAACTCAAGGACGTTAAGCAAGAGCGCTTCGTGGGAGGCAACCCATGGCTGGAGTCAGTTTTTGAATTTTGAGTCAGTTCTCATGTCTAGAGTCGGTTCGGGGGAGCCAAAAGTGTCGTTCGTGGTTTCTTATTTTGTTGTGTGTGTCGTGTGTTCTCGGTCCAGTTTCAATTTATTTAAGATTTTTCCTATTTTTGTTGATTTTGTTTTGATTTTTCAAAGTTCCATTGCCGGTGTTTTCAAAAAAATCTGTTTTAACTGTCAGGTCAGTTGTTTTCGCCAAAAACTTTTAAAGTTCTCGGCGAGAACTTAGTTTTAAACCCACTGCCTCCTGTCTTTATCTTCGACAAACTTCTCGCCGAGAACCTTCATAGTTTTTGGCGAGAACATTTTTCAAACCTGGTGCGTTTTGAGTCCTGTTTTAACTATTTTCAAACAAGTTTTCGCCGCGAACTTCAGTCAAAATTTTTGAAAATTCCCCTTATCCCTTTGTTTTCGCGTCCGTACCCCTCATTTCCACCTCAGTTTTAGTCGAAACCAACCCAAAATAACAACCCCTCCGCCACCGACCTTCTTTTCCGCTCGCCGCCATTTTTAAGCCCTCGCTGCCACCGATCGCCGCCGCCGCACCAATCCCCTCCCTGTGCCGATCATTTCCCTACCTAGATCGTCCGAATCGAAGCTCTATAGCTTCGGTTCCACCCGAAACCCCACCGCTCGAGTTTTTGCCATTTTCATTGTTTTCCGTCCATTTTCTACAATCATGTCATCTAGGTTAGTTGTTGGGTTTTCAATTTTGAACTTTTGACATATTGATTGTTGAATTTCGTTGAATTTGATCTAGACTGCTTAGGGAGCTTTGTGCCATGATTTGATAATTATTGAACTTGATTTGCCATGCTTAATTGCCAAATTAGTTGGAGTGTTGACTGTCTTTAGAATGTCGGTTTGACCTTGAATCCGTGATGTCATTTTGCTATCCCGACAGTTCCTATCCATGCCTTAGGATCAGTTGTGGTTACCGGATGTTAAATTAGTTTACTCCCACTCGGTTTCCCTCATTTCTTTGTGAATTGAGTTTTTCGACCAAGTGTGGGGTAAGTTGTCGGTTTGAGTAATCTGGTTTTTCTATTTTTGACAACTTTTAGGAACAGGGGTAAGAGGCCGAGAGTTAGTGGTGCAGGATCATCTTCCGCCACACCAGACACCGGAGCTGGTGCCAGTGCCCCCGCCCTTATCACTCCCGCTCTCGCCGGTCCTCCTCCACCCAACCCCAACCGTCAGGGAGTTCATCGGTTCATCGCTAGACTTCCAGACCACTACTCTGACCGCTACTGGAGGATCCGGAATGTCCCTCCTGCCGACGTTGCACCTCTCTCCATGGAGTCTGTCCAGGAGCATGACCAGGAGTGGCACGAAAACCTCCACCACTCCCTCACCGCGGCAGGACTGCTGGAGCTCACCACCATCACCGATAACTTTCCACACATCTCAGGAGTTTTCTGGAGCACATTTGAGCTCGACACCCGCAAGAACAGGGCGCGCTCAAAGGTGATCACCTTCCATCTTGCCGGCCAGAGGTGCAAGCACACATACGATGATTTCGCCCACTACCTCGGCATTCCAGCCGAGCACTACATCGGTCACCACCACGGATGGGAGGACAACATGGTGAAGGGCCCGATATACGATGCACTCTGGAGCCACATCACCGGACAGCCGGGTGTCAAGCCCACCAACAAGAACTACGTACGTATGATCTCTCATCCTCTCTTTCGATTTATTCATTACGTATGGCGTCGTTCCTTGTTCTTTGCTCCAGAGTAAAACCGCCACCACATAGCCACCGAGGAGCTACTCCTCTTCAGGGCCATCCATGAGGGCTATCCTCTCCATCCGGGTTGGGTTCTCGCCCGCCTATTCAACCAGAAGATCAGCTCTAACAAGCTCTCGCCCTTCCTCCTTAGAGGTGCTTTCATCGACCGTCTCATTACCGGCCTCGGGCTCTCCGCTTCTTGGGAGCCTTGGGTCCCACGCTTCCAGGTGCATACCATTGGAGGAGATCTTGCGGTGGAGTACGATCTCAACCCGGCCATCGAGCCAGTGGTGTACGTTCCAGCCCCCATCCTTGAGGACCCCGGGGCAGAAGAGGAAGAATACGAAGAGGAGGAGCCCAATCACCCGCAGGAGTTTCATTACCAGGAGCCTCCGCCAGAGCCTCAGGTGCATCGACAGTAGATGATACCCCAGTACCCCGACGAGTATGGTCAGATGCTGAC
The DNA here is from genome assembly GCA_034768395.1 of Linum lewisii. Taxonomy (NCBI): domain Eukaryota; kingdom Viridiplantae; phylum Streptophyta; class Magnoliopsida; order Malpighiales; family Linaceae; genus Linum; species Linum lewisii. The sequence continues at coordinate 49,558,118 of CM068298.1, read as the reverse complement.
TCGTATGGAGTAGTGGCAGACAGACTTCTCCTCCGGTTCTCACCAGTGGCAGAAGGACCGAGTGGCATTCGAGGATAGAGTCACATCCTGGCAGGCCGAGTAGAATGCCAGATGGATCATCACTCAGCGTCATCACGCGGAGGAGGCAGCGGCGCGACAGGCGTTGCTCGATCATTTCCACATTCCACCACCCCCACCCCCATCTGAGGGTCAGTGATAAGGTCGTATCCCTTTCCTTTCTTTTTATTTATTCTTTTCGAATTTGATCCAACTTTTTTTTTGTGTGGATCTAGGACACACATCCCGGTTTCCTTTTGATCTTTTGTTTGTTTTTGTTTTGTAGGAACTTTTGTAGCTACTCTGTTCCACTCTGGACTCTCCGTTTTCATCCTCTACACCGACCATCTCGTTCCAGGTTCTCCGTATCTCTCTCTCTCTCCTAATTTAGTCTTGTGAGGACACAAAACTGTCTAAGTGTGGGGTAGGGTGTTAGAATTTGCATGATGTTATGTGATTTTCTGTGATTTCGTGGCATTTTCCATTCCTCTAGCATAGAATTGCTCGGTTCTTGACTTGTGATGTTAAGTTGTCTTTCAATCTTTCATAATGATGCTTAGACTGTTTAACCTAATATCTGTAACCAACTTGCCTGCATTGATGCTAAATTGACTGGTCAGAACAGAAAATTCTATCACGCTTGTAGTATTTCACTTTGATTGCATGAAAATGACAGAATCCGACTAGCAGACCAATTTGTGAGCTTTTGATCCATTGCATGTAACTTTCTCGTTCAATTCTTTTTTAGTGTCTTTCTCGTACCTTGAATGAGTTAGAATTTGCATGAGACCTATTCGAGATCACACGATTACACGAGTTCTAGGAGTATAGAGGCACCTATATTCAGCTACTTAAGCCATAAATCCAACCCAACGATGAATCCCTTAGGTGTAAACCCTTGAGCTTGGCCCTTCTTTCGGTTCATTATACATTACAACCATTTCCCATATTTTTCATCACCTTGTTGATCCCTGTGGTAGTAGTTGTAGATTAGCCTACCGAAAGTCTGTTTGTGGTAACCTGCCCATAACCATTAAAGGTAGTCTTAGCTATTATGTCCAAAAGTGTAAACTCCTCTAGCAACTAAAAAAATCGGCACTAAAAAAAAGAAGAAAAACTAGAAAATTCGAAAAAATCAATAAGAGTTCAAAGTTTCAAAGTCAAGTAGTATAGTTCAATAACGTTCTTCTCCCTACATATGGAAGAACGAAGTCAAAGTAAATGTAAAGAAAAGTCAGAAAATTCAGAAAAAAAAAGAAAAAAATGCAAAATAAAGTGTTAGGTTGCTTGAGGGTATCATAGGACGAGCGTACACTATTCCACCCGTGTTTGGTTAGATGGTAGGAAGCCATAGACTAGATTCGAGGGAAGTTAGTCGAAAGCTACACCACACCAAAGCCAATTCCATCATTCATCCCATCATCCATTCATCAAAAACCCTTGTAGTGTTGATGACACTCGATTTGACGTGATTATCAGCCTCATTTAAGCGACATTTCCTTGCTTAAGACATGGTTTTTAGGGTAGAATAGCGAATATTCAATCGATTGCCCTATCTCGTGCCATTTGTGTTACCTTGGCCCGTTTCGGGTCTATTTGATGGTTTTCTAGTGTTTTTATGTGAGCACAGGTTTTCGCCGTCAAATAAAGTAGCCAAGGACGTGTCTAAGGCGTTGGAACCTCGAGGAATTGCACCGGAATCGTTCCAAGGAGCCAATCAAGTCGAAACAATTCCTGCCCTGATTTACAAAGGAATTTTCGGTGAAAATACTTCAGTATTTTCGGCGAAAATATCAGCACAAATCGGCGATGCTCATCAACAGAAGTTTTCGGCGAAAATAGGAAGTTTTCGACCGAGAACTATGGGACCGAAATTTACAGGAGATATCAGCCGGCGGACCATCCAATTACAAAGGGATTTTCACCGAAAATTCCTCAATATTTTTGGCGAAAATACCAATAAAATCCGGCTGAATTAGGGTTAAGTATAAATACTTAACCGGCGGCCCAACACTAAAAGATACCTCATAATACATCATACATCAGAATTGAGAGAATCCTCTGAAGTTCTGGAGCGAAGAGTTAGAGTTCGAAGAGCCGGAAAGAGATCGTGACACCATCCCTTCCATCTCGAGGACTCGGAGCTAGGATTGCAGTCTACCGGAAGATCGAAGTTCTGCCGGAGTCATCTTAATTAGGTTTTTCAGATTCTTTTACTGTTCTTCCTTTGTATGATGAACTCTTTCATTGTCTTTGATTCTTTTGTAATGAATATGCGTAGCTAAACTCTTAGAGCTTAGACTAGATGAACCCTAAGTGACCCAGGGCTTTAAAGCGGTCACGGATCGGCGGTGATTAGATTCGAAGTTCAATCAGTTTCTCTTTCATGTTTGGTTTTTTCTTCGTTGTTTATGTTTCTTGTCTGGATTGATCACCTAGATTAGATTCTTGTTAAGCTAAGGATAGAAGCGAACGCGCGTCTTACTTTAGAACATCAAATTGAACAATTAACCTTATAATTGGAGCGTGCCTTTCGTAGGAACCGGTTAGGGTTAATCCACTACAAGAGTAACTCAATAATCGTTAGTAATTCCACCAGTTAAGTTAAGTCGTTGCGAGAGGCAACCGTACCCGGGCGACTAATTAATCTTGGTAGCTAGAACGGATAGAGAGAACGTTCGCCGGTCTTAGACCTAAGGGTAAGGAGTTATGGTGGTGTCTTAGAATTGATTGAATGAGAATTGAAATCCGCTGATCTGTTGATTGCCTATGCTCTGGTGAACGAAGGGGGATTCAAAGTCTAAGTTCGTCTGTCATCTCTGTTTTAATCAACCAATTTCCAATCTGTTTTTAGTTTCAATTTTTAATTTTTCTGCATTTCTTAGAATTAGAAGTCGTGGAACTCACACCACGCACGAAGTGCTTAAACCCGAATATTTTGCTAGCTTATTTGAGTAGTCAATCATAGAAGACCCGTGGAATACGATCTACCCTAGATTTTGTTAGCTTTGTTAGTTATTTGTTTGAACTAGCACAACGACAGGTTCATCAAGTGTAGGATCTGTAGTAACCAAATTTTGTCCGGGCTTTGCGAATTAGTCATTGATCAATAGGTCACGTCCAAGGGCACCTAGATGATAGAGGAAGTGTCCTCTTAGCTAGTTTTTTTTCTTACAGTGTCGAAGTATTATTTGAGGTTTTCGAGTTTCAAATTCGTTGGCTTCGAGTGAAGGTGATTGGACTTTCAGCTCGTGTGTTCTATGATTTGGGCTTTGGGCCCAACCAACGAGGTTGAGGGTTTGGTAATTGGGCTTTTGGCCCATTAGTTAGAAATACATGTGTTGGGCCCATCATGCCCATCAGGCCCACTCGTTTTTAAAGATACTCATATTTCTATTACCCATCTTGGTTAATCGGATTTACCTTAAGTGGTTATTTGAGTACTTAGGTCATCTTTCAGCTATTTAAGGAAGGCAGTGGGGGGAGTCCCAGGACGGCTGGAAAAAAGAGGAGGGCAAAAGAATAAAAACATAAAAAGGAATTTATTCCCAAAACCTTCTTCTTCTTTCCTTCTTACCATAATCAAAAGAGACCCAAAAATAAAAAAATCCAGAAAAAGGAAAAAATCCAAAAGTTCATACATCCACCATACATCATCTGAAGTCACAAAGCCAAGGAAAGAAGAGGTCATCAAGCTAAGGTCCTCCCTCATTCTCTCACCCTACCAAAGTTTACAAAGGCAAAGTGAGCACACTCACTTCTTCAAGCTTCCTTTCATTACCTTTATATTTTTCATATATGTACCTGCATAAAAAAAACATTCATAGTAAGCATTTTACCTACTTAAATTTTGTTTGTTAACTGTTAAAGACAAAAAAAAAAGTGTTTCATTTAAGTTCCTAATCTTAATCCTATGAAGTGTGTGCTACTTTAAATTTCTATTGGTTGATAAAGTTCTATTTAAGCTTTCATCTACTAAGATTCAACCTTCTTCTTGTTGTTTTGGGAGGCTTAGATCGGGTTTCGTTCGGTTCAGAGTAAGGAAAGCGGAAGGAAGAGAGTAAGAAATCGAGAATCTTACCTTGCTTGTCCGCGCCATTGCCGGCGTGCCGCCGCTTCGCCACCCTTGTGACGGTCGCCAAATCTCTTCCTCATTGGCGTCTTCCTTCTCCGCGGCGGAGGCAGGGAAGGGGCTCGTTTCAATCGTTTGTGGGGGAAGTCTTCCTTAGTAGGAAGCGTCGCCGAGAGAGGGTTTGGGTTCGATTTCTGTTGATAGGATGAGAAGAGAAGGAGAAGAATCGAGAGAAGAGAGAGAGAGAGAGAGAGAGAGAGAGAGAGATGAGTGGAGCGGCGGGTGAATAGTAGGTAAAGGGGGGCTGTTTTTTTAGCCTTCTTTCTCCTTTTATATGGCTTAATAGGGTTTCTGAATTTACGGAACTGCCATTAATGAAGGGGTGGGCTAGCCGAAATTTTGGTCCTCTGGGCCGAGATTCGTTTTTTAGCCCAATTCGTTTTTTGGTTAATTAATTAAAACAAGCCCACCCAATTTCATTATCAATCATTTGTTTTAGCCCAAATTAATTTAAGTATGGTGAAAATTAAAAGAGATGACTAATTAGTTTGCACAAATTTGGTTTAGATTAATTAGATCATTTGTTTTTTTAAACAACTCTACATAATTGTTAATTGAAAGATGATGGTGTAATATTAAGTTTAGACTAATTTCAATTCGAATTTGGTTGTATGCATGAACTTAATTCTAGTACTAGGCTAGGATAAAAAAAATCTATTAACTTAATGTGTCCTTAGAGGTTAGTAACGATATTTTTCCACTCGTGAAATGTCCTAGAAATCCCGAGCCTAAAATTATCCAAATGCTCAAAATCATTACTAACCTTTGGGATTAGTAACGAAAGAAAACTCGTGAAAAATCTCGATTAAGCAAGAATCCTATTAATCGCTCTCATCATGGAAAATAGTAACGTTAGCCTCGACACTAGAAGTGGCGCGTGAAAGGCCCTCAGTCCAAAAATTATTGAACCGAAAATCAACTAAATCACAAAGAATCTCTACCAAAATCAATCCGCGTTTTCTATGACCAGAACTACGCGGACTTTGATCCCAATACTAATTGGGTACGTAGGCAGTCGAAAGACACAAGTCCACCTTTTTTAAAAATTAATAAATCAAACTCTTGTTTTATAAACACTAAAATAATCAAGATTAGTAGTGTTAGTCTTTACAGTGGTAAAGACACACAAACCTCTTTCCTCCTAAAGACTAACACCTTTTTTAAAAATTAATAAATCAAACTCTTGTTTTATAAACACTAAAATAATCAAGATTAGTAGTGTTAGTCTTTACAGTGGTAAAGACACACAAACCTCTTTCCTCCTAAAATCACATTTTTTTACGAAATGTTAGCTAAAATTAATAATCTTTTAAATAAAATATAAGGAGAGATTAGTAACGTCAGACTTAAGGCTAATAAAGTCACGTGAAACACTCACAACCTAAAAATCACAAAACAACCAAAACAAACCGCGACCACTCGGTTGCAAACCAACTCAAATCAACTTTTCAAATCGAACTACGTGGACTTTGATTCCGGTTTTCCGGATACGTAGGCAGTCACTAGACTCGAGTTCAACTTTAAAATAATTTTATCATTTTTCCTTCAAAACTATTTTTCTTAAAAATCATCGGGATCAATAGCGTTTGTCTTGACACTAGTTTAGACACGTGAATCTCCCATTTTACAAATTAAACACCTTTTAACAGAAAGCACATCAAATGACATATCGAATTTGGTAGTACCGGTTTACCGGGCGTTGTGGGGGGTGCTAATCCTTCCCCACACTTAACCGTCCCCCTTATCCAGATCTCTGAATGCAGAACAAGCCCGGTTTAGGTTAAAATCATCTAAATCGGGCTCTAAGTGTCCAATCCACTTTAAGTGATTGGTGGCGACTCCAACCTTTTACCAAACCCACCGAAGAGACCAAGACGAAGCCGGGAGATCGCGCGCCGCGGACGGAAACATTCACGACAGATGGCGACTCCGTTGGGGATCCTCAAGTTTTCTCAGGGGCGAGCTACATACACAATGTCGATAAGTGCTTCTTTCATTGATGTGTTACTTGTTTATTACTCATTGTGCGATTTATATATTAGTATTGCATACATGTCCATATAGCTCTATACCCGAGCTTTACCCTTAGATAAAAAAATGTTGAGTAGTAGCGTTAGCTTTCACACTAGTGGAGGCGCGTGAATCTCTCTACCCAACAACCATTTTGTAGGATTAGAAGTATGCCTTCATATAGGACTTTTAATGTATGCAAAGCATAAGACGTCTTATTAATGTGAAAATTTGTGCTTTAATTTTCCTTTGTGATATGAGCATTTACTTTATTTGCAAATTTTATACATTGTTAGCATAATTTCCTCGATTTTTCCTCATCTTAAACTTTTTTTTCTTTTCTCTCTTAAAATTTATAAGGATTATCAATACATTGTGTATTTTTTCTTCTTTCCAAATCAAAATAACATCATCATTAGTTTAAAAGCATTGAAATTTTGAAAATATCATTCAACATTTTATCATTTTTACCACATAATTTAAATGAAACATCATCATAACATATCAATCATGCATAAAAAAATAGTTTTTGCATTTTAGATTATGCATTCAAAAAATCCATTATATATTTGATAAGCATATGCATTTCAATTTTCAAGTATTATATTTAATAAATAAGCATTTGACATGCACATTACATATTTGAGCATTTATTACAAAAAATCTCATAATTTTTTTTTAACATCATCGTGGTTTCAAAATGAATTGTCATCATCTTTTAAAAATTATTTACTCAATAAGTGTTATAAATTTTTGAAATTATCATTTTATTTTCTATTTTGAACAAAAAATCTCCTCTTCTTTCCAATTTTAAAAAAACCTGAGTGGTTACTTCAATGGTTTGTCAACAAAGGACTTTATCAGTTTAAAATTGAACAAAGCTGAGGGCTATTTCTCGTTAAGGGACGACCAACAAGGATACCCTTCGTACCCACTTATTTGCCTAATAATGGGGCAATGAGCAAAATAACATGAGTGAATACCAACTGTTTATGAAGAACCATCACATTTTTTACCAATTTGCGAGGACAAAAGCATTTAGAATCGTAGAGTCACTACTTTTATCTCAAATCAAGATCTGATTCTGAGTAACTGGATGACTGCGAGTTTCCAAAAAAAGGGACAAAAAAAAAGAAAAAAAAATCAAATTTTGACATACGAATAAGTGCATTTTTGTCATAAACTTTTCACCCGCAATTTTCTATTATTTTCGGCTTCCTTCTTGTGGATTGAGGGTTTTGCACTAGAGTTCAGTTGAAGGTTTTGAAGTCTATGCCTTGCATCAAGGTTGAAGTCAGTAGCTTTCAGGGCAGAAGAAATGTACATAGTAGTATAGTTAATTGTTGTAATATCAGATAATAGAAGTTGTTTAGTGTGTACAAAACAACAATTTGTTAGCCATTTTTCAATGGTGGAATGAAATTGTCAGTCCACCTGCAAAGTTGAAATTATCTATGTAATTTCACAATTTAAAGGTATATTTGATTTTTCTTTTGATTCATTGAAAATCATTGCACATTTAACAAGAAGGAATGATGCATATTATCATGGAGTATCGCTAGCAACCCTATGCGAGTTTTGATCCTTAAATACGATATTTTTCCTTCTGAGAGGTTTTTCTTGCTGAAACACTCCTAGAACTTGCATGATACTGGTTCAAGATCACATGATTTTGCAACGACATAAATGATAGTGGCATTAGGTTCATCCCACACAAAAGAAGCCTACCCCTTCATCACCACTTAGTTCAGCCCTGTGAGCCAAAATCGTTTATCGCACACAATTTACAAGCTCACCACCTTCCCTCCAATGTCCTTTTAACCTTGAGTTCGTGTCAATTGCCTAGTATGCGCGAGAGTCAAGATCAACTTCACATTAGCGGCTATGAATGAAAAGCCAACAAATCGCTTAGATAGTAAAGACCATAAAAAGAGAGTCAACTCCTAGCAGATCAAATAAGAGAAAGGAAAAAAAGAAAGAAAAAAGAAGAAAAAAGAAGAAAGAAAAAAGAAGAAAAAATAATAAAGTTGGGTCTAGGCTAGCACACTTTTGGGTAGTTGTCATGACTCAATACACCCCTCTCACACAAACAACAAATCTACAATCATCCCCACCTTTACCCAATCGCCCCGATCATTACAACCCTTTAAAGACCTCTTGATGTGTCGTTGCATTATACAAAGTGGTGGAGATTCGGTTGCATTACAAGCATATGGTGACTGCCTTCAGCAAGAAAAATGAATGAGATAAACACCGGCCCAAAAAATGAGAGAAACACGTGAGAGTGAGTACGTTTCATACTTACACGTACATTTTCATCCTCGTGAGAAGTCTAGTAAACTCGGTTGGTGATATGCTCATTCCTTCTAGTTAAACATGCAAATCAATCATTGAGATGAATTTTTTTTTCATCGATTTTCATTAATCATAATAGACATCAAATATCATTTAAACTGTGAAAATTTGTTCTTAATTAATTTGTCTTGTACTGTAGTTACACCCAAAATGTCGTTGAGACACAATTTCAACCTTTCAAAAATCAGGAAAAACTTAGATTTATTTCCATGACAAATGCACTTATTCGTTTAGAAAAAAAATGGAAAAAATGAAAAAAAATCAGGAAAAATGAAGGAAAATAAATAAAGCTCAAAAAACAGAAAAGAGCTGTAAAAAAAATCATCTCCTCTTCAAGATTCTTTTCAAAATGCTACTAGTATGAAGGAATCCTCGAGTCTCTAGCCAAATCGAGAAACTATTAAGTCAAAGTACTCTTTAGAACCTAACTAAAGCCTCGAGCCAAACCAAGACGAGAAATAGCCTTTGCTCGCGCCCAAATTTAAATTGACAAAATCAATTGCTGATAAACAATTAAAGATAACCCTCAAAATGATTTTCTACTGTATATACTTTCAAAATAAAATCAAAATTTCAGCATATTTTGTACATTCATTAATAATAATAAATTATGTTGAGGAAGCGTATTTATCCATTTCACTACATTTGTGTCCATAAAAAATATGCTCAGTTCTTTCAAAAAAAAATCATGACATTTCATAACATATCATATTTTCAAAAAAAAAATGACATTTCATAACTTATCATATTTTCAAAAAAAATCATGTCACGCACTCATCTTGGAAAAGTTTCATCTCTCAAAAAATCATTGAGCATGCATCCTACATCATACATCACACCGTTTATGTGTTCATCTAGACTCATGGATCAATATCGGTGAGAGGCTTTGGTTCACATAAACAGTCAAAAATTCCGACACAAATATCCATTCATCATAAACATTTCATGCATGTGATTTCTAAAAGTCTAGGATCATGCATTAAAATCAATTTGAGACTTTCGTTCTCGTCCATTTCAAAAGAAGAAAAAAAAACCAAAAAAATTACCCATTCATCATGAGCATTTCATGTATTTGATTTGATTTGATTTTTCAAAAATTCTAGAATCATGAATTCAAATGCATCTGAGACTTAGGTTCTCGCTCACATAAAAAATTTGAATTTTCATTCATCTCATCATAAGCATTTCATGTATCCAAATGCATTTGATTTTCCAAAAAATCTAGAATCATGCATCAAAACTAATTTGAGATTTTTGTTCTCACCTACGTAAAAAAAAACCCATGCATCTCATCATGAACATTTCATGCATCTAAATTCATTCGTTTTCCAAAAAAAAAAAAAACTCTTGAATCATGCATTCAAATCAATTTGAGTCTTTCATTCTCTCTTAAACAAAGAAAATTCAAAATTTATTCATTCATTTATTATCATGAACATTTCATGCATCTAAATTCTTTGGATTTCTGAATAATAAATTTAAAATCATGTATTCTAGTCTATTTGAGACTTTCGTTCTCACACATATCATATCATTCAAAATTAATCATACATCATAACATGGCAACATTTTAATCTCATTACTACATTGTCAAACATTTAAAGCATCTGAATTATCTCAATTTTTACGAATCTAAATTCATGCATCCTTTGTGCATTCACCAAATTATTTCAATTTTTACAAATCTGAATTCCTGCATCTTTCATGCATTCAAATAACTCTTCTGATTTTACCAAAATTTACCCTTGCGTGCCGGGTATAAACGTATTGCACTTCTTTCAAAAAAAAAATTCAAAAACTAGTCCATGCATCATGACTATAAACTTATTGCTCTTATTTTAAAAGAAATTTCAAAAATTAATTCATGCATCATGACTATAAACTGATTGCTCCTATGTGCAAACAAATTTCAAAAAAACTTAGTCCATGCATTATGACTATAAACTGATTGCTCTTATTTTAAAAAAAAAATTAAAAATTAGTCCATGCATCATGACTATAAACTGATTGCTCCTGTGTGCAAACAAATTTCAAAAAAATAGTCCATGCATCATGACTATAAACTAATTGCTCCTATTTTCAAACAAATTTCAAAATTATAGTCTATGCATCACGATTATAAACTTATTGTGTATTTCAAAAAGATATTCAAATTTTTGTCCATGCATCATGACTATAAACTGATTGCTCTTATTTTCAAAAATAAAAAAAAATAAGAAAACTTTGTCCATGCATCAAGACTATAAACTGATTGCCCTTATAAAAAAAATTTCAAATTGCCTTCACATCCGGGTTCTAAACGGATTGCTCTCATATAACTTACTACCCTCGGCATCCAGGGGCAGAATGGATCGCACATTTGGAACGGGTGATAAGTCAAGCTGAGACCCTAGTACACAAAACCTCGGCATCCAGGGTCAGAATGGATCGCATATTTTGGAACGGGTGATCAGTCAAGCTGAGACCCTAGTACACAAAACCTCAGCATCCAGGGTCAAAATGGATCACATATTTAGGAACGGGTGATAAGTCAAGCTGAGACCCTAGTACACAAAACCTCGGCATCCAGGGTCAGAATGGATCGCATATTTCGGAACGGATGATAAGTCAAGCTGAGACCCTAGTACACAAAACCTCGGCATCCAGGGTCATAATGGATCAAATATTTCGGAACGGGTGATAAGTCAAGCTGAGACCCTAGTACACAAAACCTCGGCATCCAGGGTCAGAATGGATCGCATCTTTTGGAACGGGTGATAAGTCAAGCTGAGACCCTAGTACACAAAACCTCGGCATCCAGGGGCAGAATGGATCGCATATTTTGGAATGGGTGATAAGTCAAGCTGAGACCCTAGTACACAAAACCTCGACATCCAGGGTCAGAATGGATCGCATATTTCAGAACGGGTGATAAGTCAAGCTGAGACCCTAGTACACCAAAACCTAAGCATCCAGGGTCAGAATGGATCGCGTATTTCGGAACGGGTGATAAGTCAAGCTGAGACCCTAGTACACAAAACCTCGACATCCAGGGTCAGAATGGATCGCATATTTCGGAACGGGTGATAAGTCAAGCTGAGACCCTAGTACACAAAACCTCGGCATCCAAGGTCACAATGGATCGCATATTTTAGAACGGGTGATAAGTCAAGCTGAGACCCTAGTACACAAAACCTCGGCATCCAGGATCAGAATGGATCGCGTAGTTGGAGGGGGTGATAAGTCAAGCTGTACACAAACCCTCGGCATCCAGGGGCAGAATGGATCGCATAGCTGAGACCCTAGTACGTTGCTTTTTTTGTATATCTTAATTTGCGTAGCCGTTGTCTTTGTTTCGCCAAATCCTCCCAAAATTTGGTCGATACCTTTGTACAACTTTATGTTACAAACAAAAGTGGTACAAAGGGGGGCAACTGTAGTAACCAAATTTTGTCCGGGCTTTGCGAATTAGTCATTGATCAATAGGTCACGTCCAAGGGCACCTAGATGATAGAGGAAGTGTCCTCTTTAGCCAGTTTTTTTTCTTACAGTGTCGAAGTATTATTTGAGGTTTCCGAGTTTCAAATTCGTTGGCTTCGAGTGAAGGTGATTGGGCTTTCAGCTCGTGTGTTCTATGATTTGGGCTTTGGGCCCAACCAACGAGGTTGAAGGGTTTGGTAATTGGGCTTTTGGCCCATTAGTTAGAAATACATGTGTTGGGCCCATCATGCCCATCAGCCCCACTCGTTTTTAAAGATACTCATATTTCTATTACCCATCTTGGTTAATCAGATTTACCTTAAGTGGTTACTTGAGTACTTAGGTCATCTTTCAGCTATTTAAGGAAGGTAGTGGGGGGAGTCCCAGGGCGGCTGGAAAAAAGAGGAGGGCAAAAAGAATAAAAACATAAAAAGGAATTTCTTCCCAAAACCTTATTCTTCTTTCCTTCTTACTACAATCAAAAGAGACCCAAAAATAGAAAAATCCAGAAAAAGGAAAAGAGTCCAAAAGTTCATACATCCACCATACATCATCTGAAGTCACAAAGCCAAGGAAAGAAGAGGTCATCAAGCTAAGGTCCTCACTCATTCTCTCACCCTACCAAAGTATACAAAGGCAAAGTGAGCACACTCACTTCTTCAAGCTTCCTTTCATTACCTTTATATTTTTCATACATGTACCTGCATAAAAAAACATTCATAGTAAGCATTTTACCTACTTAAATTTTGTTTGTTAACTGTTAAAGACAAAAAAAAAGTGTTTCATTTAAGTTCCTAATCTTAATCCTATGAAGTGTGTGCTACTTTAAATTTCTATTGGTTGATAAAGTTCTATTTAAGCTTTCATCTACTAAGATTCAACCTTCTTCTTGTTCTTTTCTCTCTCTTCAAGGTTAATACACTAAAACTTGGCTTAACCTAAGTTTTTCACTAAAACATGACAATACAACGTCAAAAGGGGTTATAAAATCTAAAAGTCTGAGTTTGTGGTCACTTATCTTGTGTTTGAGGACCTTGAGGCATGAGGGCTTTGTTCTGAGTTCACCTACAATAAATGGACAAAATTGTTAGTTTGAGTGTTCTCAAAATAAAATAAACAAAAGAATTAAAAGTACCTTTTTTTATTCCTTCTTGCTGCCTTCCTGCCTCCGTCGTACCATCGCCGGCGGCTGTTGCCACCGCGCCATCGTCGGTTGGCTTCCGGCGTGCCGTCACCGGCATTCTACCGCTCTGTCGTCATGTGTGTTCACCTTTCATTGCCTGCTAAAAACAAAGAAATGTTTGGGTCATTAAGAGGGTGGGGGGAGTAAAAGGAAATAGATTTAAGCTTTAAAAAAATGATTTAAATGTGGATCTCGGTCTTTTTGTTGTTTTGGGAGGCTTAGATCGAGTTTCGTTCGGTTCAGAGTAAGGAAAGTGGAAGGAAGAGAGTAAGAAATCGAGAATCTTACCTTGCTTGTCCACGCCATCGTCGGTTGGCTGCCGCCACGCTATCGCCGGCGTGCTGCCGCTTCGCCGCCCTTGTGACGGTCGCCAAATCTCTTCTTCGGAGGCAGGGAAGGGGCTCGTTTCAGTCGTTTGTGGGGGAAGTCTTCCTTAGTAGGAAGCGTCGGCGAGAGAGGGTTTGGGTTCGATTTCTGTTGATAGGACGAGAAGAGAAGGAAAAGAATCGAGAGAAGAGAGAGAGAGAGAGAGAGAGATGAGTGGAGCGGCGGGTGAATAGTAGGTAAAGGGGGCCTGTTTTTTCAGCCTTCTCTCTCCTTTTATATGGCTTAATAGGGTTTCCTATTAATCTCTCTCATCATGGAAAATAGTAACGTTAGCCTCGACACTAGAAGTGGCGCGTGAAAGCCCCTCACTCCAAAAATTATTGAACCGAAAATCAACTAAATCACAAAGAATCTCTACCAAAATCAATCCGCGTTTTCTATGGCCCGAACTACGCGGACTTTGATCCCAATACTAATTGGGTACGTAGGCAGTCGAAAGACACAAGTCCACCTTTTTAAAAAATTAATAAATCAAACTCTTGTTTTATAAACACTAAAATAATCAAGATTAGTAGTGTTAGTCTTTACAGCGGTAAAGACACACAAACCTCTTTCCTCCAAAAATCACATTTTTTTACGAAATGTTAGCTAAAATTAATAATCTTTTAAATAAAATATAAGGAGAGATTAGTAACGTCAGACTTAAGGCTAATAAAGTCACGTGAAACGCTCACAACCTAAAAATCACAAAATAACCAAAACAAACTGCGACCACTCGGTTGCAAACCAACTCAAATCAACTTTTCAAATCGAACATCGTGGACTTTGATTCTGGTTTTCCGGATACGTAGGCAGTCACTAGACTCGAGTCCAACTTTAAAACAATTTTATCATTTTTCCTTCAAAACTATTTTTCTTAAAAATCATCGGGATCAATAGCGTTTGTCTTGACACTAGTTTAGACACGTGAATCTCCCATTTTACAAATTAAACACCTTTTAACAGAAAGCACATCAAATGACTTATCGATTCTAGTAGTACCGGTTTATCGGGCGTTGTGGGGGTGCTAATCCTTCCCCACACGTAACCGTCCCCCTTATCCAGATCTCTGAACGCAGACCAAGCCCGGTTTAGGTTAAAATCATCTAAATCGGGCTTTAAGTGTCCAATCCACTTTAAGTGATTGGTGGTGACTCCAACCTTTTACCAAACCCATCGAAGAGACCAACACGAAGCCGGGAGATCGCGCGCCGCAGACGGAAATGTTCACGATAGGATCGATACAGTCCCTTGCAAAAGTCCTTTTGACTAGTTACTCGTGTTGTCACAATGGTGGAGATGTGGTCAAATTTCAAACATATGACATACCTCGGTCGAGAAAGTGAGTGACAGCAGAAACACGTCCCTAAACACAGAGTGCGAGAGTCCCCCTTGTACTAAATATTATCTGTGTGAGGAGTCTAGTCAGTTAGGTCGGATTTGTGCTTGATTGGTGATTGCTTCTTGTTGTGTGCATATAATTAGTGAGACTAGGTCATTTGGTTGACATGTATGCATGTTAGGTCACTTGTTCTAGGAGTAGCGGTTTAATAATTCATTGTGATGGGTTGAATCTTAACTTGATAGATCTTGTCATTTGTGAATCTGAGTGCGTTCTAGTTTAGTTTGCTTGAGGACAAACAAAAGCCTAAGTGTGGGGTATTTGATGACACTTGATTTGATGTGTTTATCAGCCTCATTTAAGCGACATTTCCCTGCTTGAGACACGGTTTTTGGGGTAGTTTAGGGTGATTTCACTCAATTGCTCTAGTTCTTACCATTTTGGTTACTATGGCCTGTTATGGGTCTATTTGATGTGTTTTCTAGTGCGTTTGTGAATGCACGGGTTTTGCCATCAATAACGTAGCCACGGACGTGCTCGGGAAGTGGAAGGAACCTCACAGAACTGCCCGGAATTAGCCCAGATATCATACAAGTCCAAACCAAAATCCTCCCCTGCCACAACTGAAGTATTCGGCGAGAACTTCCCAAGTTCTTGCTGAGGAATTTCACACACAGGAACACAGGAGACTTCAAAGAAGAAGTATTCGGTGAGAACTTCCAAAGTTCTCGCCAAGGAGTTTCATAAACAGAGACACAGGAGGCATCACCAAAGAAGTCTTCGGCGAGAACTTCCAAAGTTCTCACCGAGAACTATTGAAGACAGAGTTAAAGAAGGCCTTTGAACTAAAGTTCTCGGCGAGAACTTTTAAGGTTCTCACCAAGAAGTCTCTCTTTTTCCGGCTGGGCTTTGGTAAACCCTATATAATGCAGCTGGCGGACATTCATTGAGATATACTTTTTCCACGGATTAATTTCCAGACTTCATAGTTCAAGAGAGAGTTGAGAGCATCCTCGGAGTTCCCGGAGAGATCGTGGTGCCGTCTTTCCCCCTCGGAGTGCTCGGAGCTAGGAGTTGAAGATTCTTGAGATTGAAGCTTCACGGATTCATCAAATTATGTTTTACAAATCTTCTCTGTTCTTCCTACCTGAGATGTATTCCTTGATTTTTTTCGTTTCTCTTGTTTTGAATATGAGTAGCCAAACTCGTAGAGCTTAGATTAGATGAACCCTAAGTGACCCGGAGCTTTAAAGCGATCACAGATCGGCGATAATTAAATTCAGATTCAGACAGTTTCTCATGCATGTTTGATTTGTTCTTCATTGTCCATGTTTCTTTTCTAGCTTGAACACCTAGACTAGATTCTTGTTAAGCTGAGGATAGTAGCGAACGTTCGCCTCACTTTAAAACACCAAATCAACAATTAACATATTCATTGGAGTGCACTTTTCGTAGTTACCAGTTAGGGTTAATCCACTACTAGAGTAACTCACAAATCACTAGTAATTACACCAGTTAGTTTTCCGTTGCAGAAGTGAACGCACGGGCGATCAATTAAGCTCGGATAGAGCAAACGTTCTCTGGACTTAAACCTAAGGGTCAGGATTTATGGTGGCGTCTGAGGACTGAATGAATTAGGATTGAAAACCGCTGGTCTTGTGATCGCCAATGCTCTGGTGATCTTAGGGGGATTCAAAATTTAAGCTTGTTTGTCGTCTTGTCAAGTCAATCAACCTTTCATTTTGTCTTTTGTTTTCATTTCAATTTCTTTGGTTTATAGATTAGAAGTTGTGGAACTCACACCACGCACAACGTGTTTAAACTTGAGTAATTTGTCAGCTCATTTGAGTAAACGGTTAGAAGAGACCCGTGGAATATGATCTACCTCGCTTCTAGCTTGGTAGTATTTGACGCACGCATTACAACGTTCATCATGGTATGATGAAGCTGTGACTAGGCTAAATGATTATGTTGGTGTGCTTTAAATAGCGAGCTTTGGAGAGCGAGGTGCATGAGACTTTATGCAGGAGAGAAGAAGTCAGCTGACACTATAATTCAAATTGTGGCCTTGGACATGGGAATGTTCTTCAAGGATCATAAGGATGAGTCGGTCATTTTGCGTAGCTTGGTTTAATTTTTACCCCTTCCTATTTTACTATAAGGTTCCTAAGAATAGTGTAGGTGCACAAGGAACCTCTATGAGAGGGAGCTTGGAATCCGAATCAATTTTTTGGGGACTATTCTTTGTTGGGGTTTGGCATGACAATGAGTTTAAAACTTCCTAGAAGTGATAAAACTCACCATACTTTTGGTCTTGTACTTGTTCTTTTGTGGCTTTTGCCTTGTACTTGAGCTTCCTGTTTTTTTTATGATAAATAAACATCTAATTATTCATAAAAAAAATTCTAGCTTCGTCACGGCTATGTGTTGAGGATAAATAAATAAATGTGTATATATAATTTGTGTGGCATGTCATGTAGAAGACGAGGAAGGGCATCCAAAGAGGATTCCAAGGAAGGATAACATAAGTGGAAGGGTGCAAGGAAGGAGGCTCTTTGGTATTCTATTTCTCAAGCTATTAAAAGTAATCATCAACTTTTTCCATTGCCGATGAGTAGTTAAGTTTTATAGCAACAAATTCTTTTTCGTTCTATCTGTCAAGAATATTGTTATCGTTTGGATGATTAAGATGATTGAGAAGTTAGGAAAGATTGTAATGAAAACAATCATGTAAATTAATGATGTGAGTTTTACAAACTTTGTGAATGCAATGTTCTTTTGTTCAAGTAACACATTTTTAGTTTTGATAACAAGGTATTTCGAGTGGTTAACATGTTATCTCATAGAGAAATAAGTTACCTAATTTAGTTAACAGGTTACCACTAGATAACTTGTTACTTTTGTTCAGTTAACTAGATATCAACTAACCTATTAACTAGTTCGGTTAATAGGTTATCACCAAATAACCTATTACCTAGTTTAGCTAACAGGTTACCAACAAATAACATGTTACCTAATTCAGTTAATAAGTTACATTTAGGTAACATATTACTTAGTTATGATCACAAGTTATTAGATAACCTGTTAAGTAGTAGTTGCTGGAGATTTTCTAGAAAAGTCATTGGATACCACCAGACGGTCAGCAAAAAAGTCATTGGAATCTATTTGCTTGCCTCAAAAGTTGTCAGAGACTGCCAATCAGTGGCCTGAATGAGGGTTTGAATTGTTTGAAACTCTTGGAAAGGGTTTCAATTTGATTCTCATCCTTGAATAAATTTATTATTATTATTAAATGTCCTAAGTACCCCCTAGCAATTTAGACCATTAGATTGATCAAATGGTCAAATCAAGACCTTTAAAATGAGAGTTTGAATAGTTTGAAACTCTTGGAAAGGTTTTCAATTTGATTCGCTACCATGAACTAACGTTGTTCCACTATAGCGATCTAGAAAACCTAGAACTATAACAAATGGTTATAGGTCCTTGACGACCATTAGTCGTTATCTCAGTTGAAAATTGGTACCCAATTATATAATAATTTAATCATCGATTATTTTATTTCTCTTTCAACCCTCATTAGAATTTTATAGCAACATTAAAAAACACGACCCATTCTCATATGAATATCAAGTGAGGGTGCCTCCTTTACAAAGATAGAGTCGAACTAAGGTTCATAATTTTTTTTCATTTAGCCCATGAAGGTAAAGGTTAATTTTTGTGCCATTCATGAAAAGGACTTGCGAATATTCTCGAGGCAAGGTAGGGGAGTGAACATTGGGAGAAATGGAAGTTGTCCAAAAGAGTGAATAAGTTGAATATTCTGGTGACACGACAGAAAAACACCACTCGGTGTTGCTCTTGGCGAATGAACTTAGAGTCGTTCGATTTTTTTACCTATGGCAAATTATGAGATTTATTTTTCCCGATGACTTAAATTCGGTAAAAATTGACAAACACCAAGTAGGCAATGCCAAGTCAGCTAGTGGAACCAACCAATGGATCCCAATATGATTTTGGTTTGGCGTTGCGAGTTAAAGTCGGTCGCCAACCAATGCCAAGTCCGTCGTAGGGTCAATGACGCGTTGATTCGTGACTTAGCTTCAGTTTCATTGAAACTTATGTTGGTCATTGACTGACGCCAAGTTAGGGGAATATATAAACCTGTCCCAACGGGATTTAGCTTATTCACAACCTTCATCCATTCTCCAAACTCTCTCAATTAAAGAGAGAAGTGAAAGTTGTTGTTGTTGCCGCTGTCCCCTCTTCTCTGTTGTATATTCAACTTTTTTTTGAACGACGAGATATTTAATTCATCAAAGTGTCGATCTCAAAATGATAACTGAAATAGTGAGGTACAACCAAGACAACAACACTATCTAAATAAGACTAGATACTATGGGGATATATCCATGACCTTGAAGACTACAGAGGTCACGCAAAATGATGGTAACCAAAACATTACGACCCAACTTTCTACCCTCACCATACAATCGACTACATCTTTCTCTCTATAAATGATAAATATATCCTCTCCATTGAATACGAACTACCCTTTTGTATTGGACGAGACAACTAAATAGCTCATCCGATCCATGACTTCCTCCCAAGTAGTTTGCAGTCTGCAACATCATCTGGGAATGAACTACTAATTTTGACCTCCTTCCCATAATCATATTCAACAAATATATGACTTCTAGTCTCGACAATGCAATCCAGAGTAACCAACCAACATATAAACGATGCCTAGGAATACTTGGGGTCCCCTAGACCAAATCAAACCAATGAACTTTAGTTTAGAGGAGAGAATTACCTCCCAGGCTCTTGTAATTTTAAACTTATTTCAGACTTCCCCGTCCCAATTCAATTGGGCATAAAGACTATAAGTCATATAAGGGATGATGGTAGGTCGAACCTTCATAATTCATTTCCAGATCCAAGATGAGTTTGCAGTAGGTTTACATATTCAAAAATTAATTTTACGAACCTTGTATAAATTCACCCATGCCACCCATAGGGAACCACTTTTCATAAGAATATCTCGAACTTGCCTAGCAATGCAATCAATGTTCCAGCTTCCCATATCACGAACACTCAAACCACCTTCAAGCTTTCGCAGTGTGACAGTACTCCATGAAACTTTAGCCTTTGTATGCCCCTCTCATTTGTCCCCCACAAGAAATGGCTACACATCTTCCCAACACTCTTAATTACATTTTTAGGCAAAAAAAACACGTTCATCCAACAACTGAATTTATAAACTGAAGCTTTCATACATAGCTGAAAGAGTTAGCTTTCCAAGCTGACACTTTAGCATTTTTGTTATCAACAAATCCCTTACAATCATCACTTTTAAGCTTTCCTGAAATAAGAGGTATCCCAAGATACCTCACAGGTTGAGTCCCAATCTTGAATCTAGTAAGCTTAGTCATGTCCTCCATTTTCTCTGGCGCACTTACTGGAAAAAATATTTCAGATGTTGAAGGATTAACCTTCAATCCAGTAAGGAAATAAAAGGAGTTCAATAAATCAACAATATGCTCAATCTAGTCAATGATCCATTAGTGAAGAGAAGAAGATCATCTATAAAGCACAAATGATGAATCTGAAGCCTCTTACACCTAGGATGGTAAGGGAGAATACCAGTTGAACCTGCTCTACTCAATAAATAATGTAGAAAATTCATCATAATGACAAACAGAGAAGGTGATAGGGGGACCCCCTTGTCGAACACCACTTTTGGAAGGAAAAATAACCAAAAGAGCACCCATTGATTATCACACGAAGCATGGTAGTTTGCAGGAAGGTCCTAATACAAGACATATTTTCTGAGGGATTCACATTGCCTCTATAATGCTGAAGAGAGAAGTCCAACTAATTGAGTCAAAAGCTTTGGTGAGATCTACTTTTAAAACACAACGAGGAGATACATGCTTGTTATGATAGGAGTTAACCAATTCATGGGCCATTAATACATTATCATTAATCAATCTGCCTGTTACAAAAGCAGATTGACTATGACTAGTATTATTCGGCAAAATCAACCTCAACCTAATAATATTCGGCAAAACATTATCACTAATAATATTCGGCAAAACCAACCTCAGCCTATTTGCAAAAATCTTAGTAATGCATTTGTATATGACATTACAACAAGACATTGGCATGAAAGTTTTCATTTCATCTGCATTGTGACTTGTTGGAACCAGAGCATTGTTGGCAGCATTTACCTGGAAAGGCATTTCCCCCTTTTCAAAGAACTCCTGAACTGCATAAATGATATATGATCCCACTAATTCCATGAATCTTTGAAACAATAAGTTGAGAACCCATCAAGACCAGTGCTTTTATTAGAGTTAAGAGAGAACATTGAAGCTTTGATCTCCTCTCCAATCACAACAAAAGTTAGGGATCCAACATCCATATCAGACAATTTACACTAAATAAGATCATCAAAAATATCTATGAGATTGAGTAATCACAACGTTATCTTGAGTACCAAGTAACCTCTCATAATAATGAAAAGCCTCAACAGATATGGACTCAATATCATTGCACATAGTTCCATTTGCTTTTCAACACAGAAATAAATTTCTGGATTTGTAGTTCTTACAGATCGGAAGAAAAATTGATAATTATGGTCTCCATAATAGAACCATATTCTCTTGCTTTCGGCCATAGGAACAACTCTTCCTCACTTCTCAGAGTATTCCATTTCATTGTGAGTATATTCAACTTACTAAATTTTTCTCAGAAGGGTCATGCAACACCTCGATTCGAGTAGAAGCCATACGACCGTTAATAACTTTTGTTTTATTACTTATATTAGAGAAAACTTCTCTTTTCAACCTTTTCAATTCATCCTTTACAGACTAAAGCTTCTTACAGAACCTTTAACCTCTGCCATCCAAGCTTCCTTAACAATGTTCTTATACTAAGGGAAAGTACACCACATTTTTCAAAAATTAAAAGATTTAGGCATTGAGTGAATCCTAACATAAGTATTAAGAATCATAGCACAGTGGTTAGACATTCCATGGACAAGGATATTAACTTGGCTTTGAGGAAAATATGTTATCTAATCACAGTTCACAAGCATTCTATCCAAACGTCTAGCTACTCTCCCATTATGCCAGGTATAAAAGGGGCCATTCACATTGGGATATACCAAAAAAACTTTTTCAATCCAATCACGAAAATAAGTCATGCTTCCATAGTTAACACTCCCATTAGAGGATTCAGAGGGAGTCAAAATAGTATTGTAATCATCCATGGAGATCATAAGAATAACTCCAAAGTTAAATGACTGATAGAAATTCCTACTGTAGGAATTTTTGTTTGATCCATAAACTATCAGTAAATCAAACTAAGTAGTATCCTTGACTTTGGCAAGAACTAAATGAGCAGAAAAATCATAAACTACAAAGTAAATGTCATGTCTCTACATGATCAAAATCTTCCCAAATGAAACCATCATATGTTTCAAAATTGGTCCAGTCAACAAAGACTTTAGAAAAAATCCCCATAACTTTATTTATCGCTACTCTAGTCTCTCATATAACTAGGATATCTATATTATTAAAAGCTTCTAACTTCAAAACTATTTTATGCTCATACTCGAGGTTGAAACCCCTAACATTCCAACACAATATTCTCATTATCCAGGATATGAGAGCCTCTACCGCTTGACCTTGTGGACTGCCTCTTGGGAGGAGTTTTAGTAGTCAGTGAGACATGAAGTGGTGGAAAATCTCTACCATCCATAACTCCCAAGACACCAATGCAGAAGTACTTAGAGGAATCCCCAAGATTGTACTCCCTTCTACCTCTTGAACCACTTTTGAATCAATGCCAGAACCAGGTGATTCCTCCAACCACTGAGGGGTCTTGGAAACATTGTCTAGTTCATCAAGTGCAATAGAAGATTTATGTGTTAACTTCTCCTCATTAGAGGACTCAGTCACATTGCCTAACCCCCCTCAAGGTCAGGTGTTCCCTCCTCTTCATTGGAGGGCTCAATTACATTGCATGAACCTTGAGGACTCTCCCCAAAAGTGCCCTTAGGCCTCTAGAATACTGCACTTGACCACCCTCTGTCAGCTTTACTTTCTACTTTGGAGGAGGGTTCATGGTATAGAATTATACCACAGGTAAGGATACCAGTTCCCTTCCACATAAGCCTACCTTAATCTGCTTAGGTTTTGGATCATATTCATGTATCAGAACGCATGCCCTTATAGATCTCATGCAGACTAACACTACGAGAAAATTACCTCCTAACATCAAAAGTCTAACAACGGACAGGAATCCGCTGTTAGATTATACTACCTAACAGCGGACAGCTATCCGCTGATAGGTTTTCGATGTTAAAATGAAAATTGAGCCGACGCCAAAATATCCCTCCTAGGCGGGAATGCAAAATTTTAGGGGGAAACCTAACAGCGGATAATATCCGTTATTAGCATGTCTGCCGTTAAAGATTGATGATGTGGCAATCCGTGTGTGTTGTTAATTTATTTACTTATTTTATTTTTCTTTCCGTTTTTTCTGCCTAATTATGCAGGAAACCTAATTTGAGGGAGGAGAAGAAGAAGAAAAAGGAAGGAGGAGAAGAAGGAGAAGGGAGAAGGAAGGAAGGAGAAAGAGGGAGAAGGGAGAAGGAAGGAGAAGGAGAAAGAAGAAGAAGAATAAAGAAGAACAGAAAAGGAAGGAAGAAGAAGAAGAATGGTAGAACGAAGAAGAAGAAGAAGAACGGAGAAGGAAGAAGAAGAAGAAGAACGGTAGAAGATGAAGAAGGAGAAGAAAGGAGAAGAAAGGAGAAGGAGATTAATCAAGATCTGGAATAGAGAAAGAAGAAGAAGAAGAAGAAGAAAAAGAAGGAGAAAGAAGAAGAAGAAGAAGGAAGGAGAAGAAAGAAGCAGAAAGAAGAAGAGGAAGAACGGCAGAAACCTGCTCCGGTAAGCAGGTTTCTGCAATTTTTTAAAATTCTGATCGAAACTCTAACAGCGGATAAAATTTGTTGTTATAAGTTTAGTCCGCAGTTAGAGTTAACAGCGGATATGTAGGTATCCGCTGTTAGGTTAAACGGCAGACGCGTATCCGATATTAGATAGGCTTACGTTAGTTAACCTAACAGCGGACACGTATCCGCCGTTAGGATTGCTAATATCGGCCTATCCGCTGTTAGACTAAATAAAAATCCGTTTTTTCCTTGTAGTGTAAGTATAGGTAAACAAATCAGTAGGGAGAGGATCCCCAATCATACTAGCCAAAGAACTCACATCGTTCTTTGTAAATAATGGAGGTGGAACATCATTAAACCTGAGCCATACAGACTTTACCTTAGGCGCAACTTCAACCGATTCAATATCGAACTCCCACTCTCTGAATTGAATGATAACCGATCTAATATGCCAAGGTCCAGAACTCATCACCCATTCTTTCACATCTTCATTTGGAAACTTAACTAACAATATCCCCAAGTGAAGCTCAAACACATATATCATACCATCCCTCCCCGATAATCGATTAGCCATCGGCTGAACAATTCTGATGACACTCGATTTGACGTGATTATCAGCCTCATTTAAGCGACATTTCTTTGCTTAAGACATTGTTTTTAGGGTAGAATAACGAATATTCAATCAATTGCCCTATCTCGTGCCATTTGTGTTACCTTGGCCCTTTTCGGGTCTATTTGATGGTTTTCTAGTGTTTTTGCGTAAGCACAGGTTTTTTGCCGTCAAATAAAGTAACCATGGACGTGTCTAAGGCATAGGAACATCGAGGAACTGAACCGGAATCGATCAAAGGAGCCAATCAAAGTCAAACCGAAAATCTGCCATTCACACTTACAGTTTCGGCGAAAATGACCTCACAGTTTCGGCGAAATCAACATGCAAATCAGCTGATGCCAAGAGAAGACTGATTTCGGCGAAACCATTAAGCTCTTCGGACCGAAAATGCAAGGCAGAGAAATCATGGCCATTTACGCAAGAATTTTCGCCGAAACTATCCCTATGGTTTCGGCGAAAATAACAGCTCAGCCCGGCCCAACTAGGGTTAAGTATTTATACTTAATCCGGCGGCCCGAGGAGGGAGGACATATCATACAATTCATAATTCGAGAAACACAACTTTTGGAGATGAGATTTCTCTGAAGTTCGGGAGCGAAGAGTTGGAGTTCGAGGAGCCGGATAGAGATCGTGACGCCATCCCTTCCATCTCGGAGAACCGGAGCTAGGAGTGTAACTTACCAAAGATCGAAGTCTGTCAGAGTCGTCTGAATTAGGTTTTTCAGATTCTTTTCTGTTCCTCCTCTTAATGATGAACTCTTCCTTTGTCTTTGTCTCTTTTGTAATGATCATGAGTAGCTAAACTCGTTAGAGCTTAGACTAGATGAACCCTAAGTGACCCAGGGCTTTAAAGCGGTCACGGATCGGCGGTGATTAGATTCAAAATTCAATCAGTTCTTTTTCATGTTTGATTTGTTCTTCTTTGTTTATGTTTCTTGTCTGGATTGATCACCTAGATTAGATTCTTGTTAAGCTAAGGATAGAAGCGAACGCTCGCCTTACTTTAGAACATCGAATTGAACAATTAACCTTATAATTGGAGTGTGCCTTTCGTAGGAACCGGTTAGGGTTAATTCACTGCAAGAGTAACTCATTAATCACTAGTAATTACACCAATTAATTAAGTCGTTGCGAGAGGCGACCGTACCCGGGCGGCTAGTTAATCTTGGTAGTTAGAACGGATAGAGCGAACGTTCGCCGGTCTTAAACCTAAGGGTAAGGAGTTATGGTGATGTCTTAGTAATTGATTGAATAAGAATCGAAATCCGCTGATCTGTTGATTGCCAATGCTCTGGGGAACGAAGGGGGATTCAAAGTCTAAGTTCGTCTGTCATTCTTGTTTCCAAACCCTAATTCTCAATCTGCTTTAGCTTAATTTGTTTTAATTTTTCTGCATTCCTTAGAATTAGAAGTCGTGGAACTCACACCACGCACAACGTGTTTTTCCTTGAGTAATTTGTTAGTTCTGAAGTAGCCAATCAATTGAAGGCCCGTGGAATACGATCTATCCTAGCTCTTGAGCTTGATAGTTATTTGATCGAACCTGCTCAGCACAACGACGGTTCCATCAAATTGGCGCCGTTGCTGGGGACTTCTTTTGATTGTTGAAAGAAGATCTGGCAATTTATTCTTCTATTTTCCATCTTTCATTTTTCCATCCACTTCGATTTTACACTGGTTTTGTTTGTCTTTGTTATCTGTAGGTTTACAGGTGTATGCCTCACCGTCCTTGGACTCGCTCTCAGACCGAACAGGCTAAGATTGCAGGGAATCCAGGCAGTTCTGCTACACCTCTACGATCACAGATTCTGAAGGAAGGCAGATCCAATCCATTCATCACTCCGATCAAGATCGAGGAACCGAATGGGAGTTCCTCATCTCCGTCTTCACCACACTCTTCATCCGCTTCATACACCGAGTCACTTTCACCGCCTCCATCTCCCACCATGACCGATAGATTACCACCAGACGGTGATCAACCGCCGCCACCCCCACCTGCACAGAAGAGTCTAGCAGACTATAACAAGCCGAGCGCGACTAGCGTTCGATCTGCCATTGCCGTTCCGCGCATTGAAGGAGATCCTGACTATGAGATCAAAATTCCATTCTTGACCATGATCTCTAGGGATTTACAGTTTGAAGGCAGGCCCCTAGACAATCCGTGCATTCATCTTGCAGACTTCCTTGATCTCTGCAGTACTTTTAAAAACGGAAACCTCGACAAAAACACTCTTTGTCTGAGAGCTTTCCCGTTCTCTTTGAAAGGCGCTGCTAAGAGGTGGCTTACTGGCAAACCACCTGGCTACTATACTAACTGGGATACTCTGGCTCAGGACTTTGTTGAAGAATACTTCCCTCCGGCCAGAACAACGCCATCAAGGACAGCATCGCCAGATTCTCCCAGAAAGAAGGAGAAAGTTTATATGATACTTGGAATCGATTCCAAGAACTTCTCTACACCTGCCCTCATCATGGATTCGAGCAGAGACAGTTAGCTGAAATCTTCTCTCGAGGACTTCGAGAAGAATCTGCCAAGTGGGTCAATTCTCTAGCTGATGGGGATTGCACTACACTCACCCCTGAAGCTGCTCTTCTGCACTTCGCAAACTGTGCCTCCAAGTCAAGGAACTGGGAGCGACAATATGAAGGATCGAGGAGCAAGCTAGATTTCGAAGCAGCTATCAAGGCAGAGGTAGAGAAGCATTTGAAGAAGTCTACCACACCAATCAAGCCACCGACAGCTTCTGTCTATGTTGCCGATTGCGAATGGTGTGGAGCTTGCGCACATAACGGAGGCCGTTGTCAGAAGTCTGGTCTGCCGAAGAGGTAAATTTCATCCAACAAGGCTTCATTAATAATCAGAATGGTTATGCTGGTTATCGTAACTTCAGACAGCAAGGGAACTATCAAGACAGACCTCCCTATAATACTGGCACCAATCATAACCAGAACCAGAATAACCGCCCGGCTGGTCAAGCTCAGGAACAGAAGCCTAACCATCCGCCGGCAGGTGTCTACCAGCCGCCACATCGCAATCCGGGTAATTATGGAACTGCTCCTGGCAATCGCCAGAATCAATATCTTAACAATACCTATCCAGGACAGCAGCATCAAAGAGATAATAATGTCAGTGACCTGGATAAGAAGCTCAGCCAGATCATCACAAGACTCGATGATCATGACAGTCAGTTCAAGGCTCAAGCTCTTCTCAATCAAGAACAAATAGCATCTGGACAACGGATTGAGCAAGTCGTGAACAACATCTCGAGCATGCTAGCATCTGGTCGACCATTTGGCCAGCTTCCAAGCCAGACAGAGCCAAACCCGAGAAAAGAACAGGCTAAAATGGTAACTACTCGAAAACTTCCAAACTTAATTGCTGATGCTTTTTCTGTTTTACGCAGGATTGCTGAAACTCTGGAAGAAGAAGAAGAAGAAGAGGAACGGAAACCAGCGCCTAAGGATGACCCCCCTCTTGCACCATACGTGGTGAAGCCTCCTTTTCCTAGAGCACTGCTGCCAAACGCAAGGATCGAGACTGGCATGAAGGGGAACAAGGAAGGATACCCCGACATTCGTATTAAGAAACCTGTCTCTCCATATCCAGCTAAGTTATCTGATCCTGGTTCTTTTACTTTGCCTTTGGTCATCAATGATGTTGAAATTGAACGTTGCTTAGTTGATCAAGGAGCATCTGTTAATGTCATGCCTTTGAGTCTATATGAAAAGTTAAAATTAGGAGAACTTGAACCGCCCAGTATGCAACTTGTCTTTGCTGATAGATCGCTTAAAACCCCTAAGGGAGAGATTAAAGATGTCGTCACTAAATGTGGTCCGTTCACGTTTTTAGCTGACTATGTGATTATGGATACTAGTACCGATGATTCTACAATCCTCATAGGTCTCCCTTTCATGGCTACTACTGGAATGAATATTAACGTTCCTAATGGTTCTTTGACTTTAAGAATTGGTAAAGAAACAAAAACGTTCCGTCTTAAAGATGACATGAAACATGACTCTAGGAATGAAGAATCTCACTGCTTAGCTGTTGAAACTGTGGAGTTGACTCCGGTCAACTCCGTTACTAATGCTTCTTCCAGTGTCTCTAGATCAGTTGTTGCTGCAGGTATTAAGCAGGTTATAAAGAAGAAGCCAGAAGCTTCAGTTCAGAAGCCACCTAAGAAGAAGAAGGAACTGCAAGCCTCTTCTAAACCACCGAGCAGACCTCGAGGAAAGAACAAGAAGGCAAAGACCCAAATGGTCTGGAGACCAAAAATTCCGCCATCTTCCACCGAGCCAGCTGCACCACCAATTCGTTCTGAGAAATCGGCGCCGGAACAAGTATGGAGGGAGAGGCCGAAAGCATCTCCTAAGGAAGTACTAACGATCACCGATCCTGGTGATAACAAGCCGAAGAAGAAAGAAAAAGAGAAGCCGACAATCCTCATTCCTTTCATCATCACACTAAAGAAGGATGACCTCTCCAGAGAGCTGTTCGGACCGTTCAAGTTTGTTGATCATCTTCCCGACGGACGTACCAAACTACTACATGCGAACGAGAAGAGATTCACGCTTACCGGAGAAGTCCCGAAGCTGTACTTCATGAACTCCGACGCGAGCGTGAAGGAGAATCTAAGTTGGGATGTCTCCTAATATGGTCCAGGTATCGTCCAGCTCAAGGACGTTAATAAAAGAGCGCTTCGTGGGAGGCAACCCACGGCTGGAGTCAGTTTTGTTTTGTTTCAACCTTGGTCTTTTAGAGTCGGTTCGGGAGAGCCAAAAGTGTCAGTTTGTTTGATTTATTATTTTTCATGTAGAGTCTGCATGTCATAGAGTCAGTCGCAAGTTGATTGAGGTCGTTCCGATTTTTTGTATTTAACTGTGATTTTCTGAAGTTGGCCTGATTTACGAAAATATTTTCAACCCGAACAGTTCAAAATTTTCGGCGAAACCACCCTTATTTTCGGTGAAACCGATTTTCAAAATTCAGACCTGTTTCTCCTGTTCCTCATTTTCGGTTCGAAAATTTTTTGATTTCGGCGAAACCATCCCAACTAAAATTTTCGGCGAAACCGAGCTTCATTTTCGGCGAAATCGCCTGTTCAAATCGGTCAGTCCATTTTAACTAGTAGTTTCGGCGAAACCACCCCCCTACTTTCGCCGAAACTAATTTGCAAAATCACTTCATTTATCCTTTAAAAATCCGGTCCACTTCCTCTCTCCTTCTCTTATTTTCGCTCAGCCTACCCGAAACCCCCCTCTCCTTTTGAAATCGCCGAACGCCCCACTTTCAACACCCGCCGCCGCCGTCGCCGACCGCCGCCGCACCTCTCCCCTCCTCCTTCCGATCCCAACGAGCCCTAGAACAACCAAATCGGAGCTTTGCAGCTCCAGTTCACCGAAAACCTAGTTTTCACCGTTTTCACCGATTCCTCCCAACCAGTTCAGTTTTTGCTTCCATGGCTTCAAGGTAAAGTGTACAACTTTTCAATACGAAATCTTTTGACATACGGATTGCTGAATTTCGTCGGGTTGACTTTTGGTTGACCTTTCGGTTTACCTCGTTTTGCGTGCCGACTGTTTCGTGTGAACTAGGATTGACTGAACTTATAGAACCGTTCTAGGATGCTTAGGGAGTTCCGGCTGAATTTCCATATCATTTGGTCATGTGTTGCTATGCATACGATTGATTCTTTGTTTTGTTGACTTGTGAGATATGTCGGTTTGACGTTGACTTGTTGTTGATCGTTTGACTGTCATAAGTGTTCATTCTTGTTCATATTATTGTGCCGCCATTTGAAATCATATGATGCCGTCAATTTCCAAGTTGTGATAGTCTTGCCATGATTAGGGTTCAATATGACTTAATGTTGACTTTCTAAAATGTCGGTTTGACTGTTTGAACTCTGATTGCGCTTACCTGATTATAGCTGTTCTTAAGACATGTGCTCTATTGTCTGTGATTACCGGTTCCCTTGCCTTGCTTACCCCACTTAGTTTCCCTCGTTTCTTTGTGAAATTGAGTTTTTCTACTAAGTGTGGGGTAGGATCTTAGTTGGCTAATCTGGTTTCACTTCTGGTTTTAGGAACACTTTTGAGCGCAGGACTAAGGCACGACTCGATGGCGCCTCGAGCTCAGGAGCTGCCGCTCCGGTCACACCCGCCATTCTGGGTCCTCCACCTGCACTCCCTCGCCATGCTAGATACCATCCCACCATCGCCCGTCTACCGGACTTCTACTTTGAGAACTTTCAGAAGATCGCGCACATCCGGGGAGCTGACGTGCGTCCTTTATCCATGGAGTCTCTCCAGGAGCATAACGAGGATTCCTACCGGAACGTGCATGACGCCTTAGCACCGGCCGGTCTCCTAGAGCTGACCACCATAGCCGCCGAGTTCCCAGACATTGCTCTCCAGGAGTTCTGGGCGACATTTGACTTGGACGAGCATAAGAGGGAACGGGGCCAGAAGGTGATCACTTTCTTTCTTGGTGGGGTGTACAGGCAACTCACCTACGATGAGTTTGCCGCTCATCTGGGCATCCCCTACCAGCACTATCACGATCACCACCTCGGTTGGGGTGAGGATGATTTGCACGCCCTCTAGAGCCACATGACAGGCGTGCCTGGCGATCGCCTCAGGAAGAGCAACTCAGTTAAGTCTCTCTCTCACCCGCTCTATAAGTTTATTCATATGGTTTGGCGGAGGTCACTTTTATATGTCAGAGACAAGGATCGCCACCATATCCTTAAGGAGGAGCTCATGCTTCATCGAGCCATCCGGGAGAGCTATCCTCTCCACCCCGGCTGGGTGCTAGCTCACATCTTCAGCCAGAGGACCAAGAGGAAGAAGCAACCACGCAAACTCTTGGGAGGCAACTTCATAGGTCAGCTCATCCTCTCCTTCGGCATCAGCCATGAATATGGCCCTCACATTCCACGACATCCAGTTCGGACCGTTGGAGGAGACTTGGCGGTCGAGTACGACTTAGAACTCGACCTCAGTCCCCAGGTAGCTGCAGATCCTCCACTCCAACCTGCGGTCGAGTCGGAGGACGAAGATGATGCTGAGGAGCAGCAGCCGCAGCCGCCGCCTGAGTTTCAAGATTATGTACCCTCGCCACACCATCAGGCAGGGTACATTCACCAGTCGCCGCCGCGCATTCCAGATCCATTTCCGGCGCATACTCACCAGCCGCAACACCACCCCGCAGACATTGGTGAGTTGTACGAGCGACTACAGGAGTGGCGCATCACCGACAACTGCCACTCAAGAGGCTAGGTGGACTATTATGCAACAACACATGCGCCGCGCCGACCGGCGATATGAGCGACAGCTGGAGTGGCAGCGACAGCTCAGCGATTACTTCCACTTCCCCCACCCCGACACCTCTGACCAGTGATGATCAGGCAGTTGGGAGATTCCCTTTGCTTCACTTGGGTAGATTACCTCCGCTCCGAGGATCCGTGCTCATCCACTACGCCAATCATCTCGGTCCAGGTTCTTCCATTCCACTCTGAACTCTAGAATTAGTCCTGTGAGGACACAGTCCGATTTAAGTGTGGGGTAGGATGCTAGAGAACCTTGCATGAACTTGATTGCCCTTGATTGTGTTTTGTGTGCCTCGTGATTCCATTCCAGTCTCTCTGGCATTAGAATGGCTCAGTTCTTGATTTTTGATGTTAAGTTGTTGTTCAACCTTTTATAATGATGCTTAGAATGCTTAACCTAGAACTTGAGAACCAACTTGTATGCTTTGATGCTAGATTGCCTGGTCAGAACAGAATTTTAAAATCACACTTGTAGTTTGTAGCCTTGATTGCATGAAAATGACCGAATCCGACTAGCAAACCAACTGTGAGCTTTTGATCCATTGCACATAACTTGCAATTTAAATTCTTTCTGAGTGGTTTTCTGTTTACTTGAATGAGTTAGAATTTGCATGAGACCTACTCGAGACCACACGATGACACGAGTTCTAGAAGGATAGGGGCACCTAGATTCAGCTACTAAGCCAGATAGCCTACCTTAACGATAAAATCCACTAGGTTTAGACCCTTGAGCTTGGCCTGTTCTTTCGATTCGATAATACATTCCAGCCATTTCCCAGTTCTTTCATTCCCCATTGATCCCCTGTGGTTGTAGTTCTAGATTGACCTACCGGAAGTCGGTTTGTGGTAACCTGCCTACAGCCATTAAACAGGTGGTCTTAGCTAATATTTCCAGACGTGTAAACCCCTCTAGCAACTAAAAGAAAAACTCAGCACAAAAGAAAAAGTAAAGAAAGGAAGAAAAAAAAAGAGAGAGAAAATTTTCGAAAAAATGAAGAAAGAAGAAAATCAGAAAAAGTTCAAAGTTTAGTTCAAATAAAACTTTCTTCTCCCTACAAATGGAAGAACGAAGTCGTAAGAAAAGTTGAAAAGAAAAAAAAATGTGTATGCAAAAGAAAAAGAATAAGTGCTAGGTTGCTTGAGGGTATCATAGGACGAGCGTTCATCATTCCACCAGTGTTTGGTTAGACGGTAGGAAGCCATAGATTAGATTCGAGGGAAGTTAGTCGAAAGCTACACCGCACCAAGCCATCATCATTCATTCCCATCATCCATCTCATTATAAACCCAAGTAGTGTAGATTTCATTACGGTCCTAGCAGGGAAGTCCTTCTTGACTAGATATTCGTGTTGTCACAGTGGTGGAGATGTGGTCGAAATGCAAACCTATGACAGAATTCGGTAACAGAAAATGATCGAGAGCAGAAACACGTCCTTAAACACAGAGAGTGAGAGTTCCCATTGTACTATATATATCCTGTGTGAGGAGTCTGGTCGGTCAGGTCAAATTCGTGCATAATTGGTTGCTAATTACTTGTCGTGTGCAGTTTATTAGTGAGACCAGGTAATTTGGCTGATCTGTATGCATGTTAGGTTTCTTGTTCTAGGATCGATCTGTCTAATAATTCATTGTGTTTGATTGAGCTCTAATTTAATCGATCTTATCATTTATGAACATGAGCGTTTCTATTCAGTTTGCTTGAGGACA
The DNA here is from genome assembly GCA_034768395.1 of Linum lewisii. Taxonomy (NCBI): domain Eukaryota; kingdom Viridiplantae; phylum Streptophyta; class Magnoliopsida; order Malpighiales; family Linaceae; genus Linum; species Linum lewisii. The sequence goes on along the minus strand of CM068298.1, from coordinate 49,524,604 downwards.
AGCAAAAGTTTAAGTGTGGGGTATTTGATGACACTCGATTTGACGTGATTATCAGCCTCATTTAAGCGACATTTCTTTGCTTAAGACATTGTTTTTAGGGTAGAATAACGAATATTCAATCAATTGCCCTATCTCGTGCCATTTGTGTTACCTTGGCCCTTTTCGGGTCTATTTGATGGTTTTCTAGTGTGTTTGCGTAAGCACAGGTTTTTTGCCGTCAAATAAAGTAACCATGGACGTGTCTAAGGCATAGGAACATTGAGGAACTGAACTGGAATCGATCAAAGGAGCCAATCAAGTCAAACCGAAAATCTGCCATTCACACTTACAGTTTCGGCGAAAATGACCTCACAGTTTCGGCGAAATCAACAATGCAAATCAGCTGATGCCAAGAGAAGACTGATTTCGGCGAAACCATTAAGCTCTTCGGACCGAAAATGCAAGGCAGAGAAATCATGGCCATTTACACAAGAATTTTCGCCGAAACTATCCCTATGGTTTCGGCGAAAATAACAGCTCAGCCCGGCCCAACTAGGGTTAAGTATTTATACTTAATCCGGCGGCCCGATGAGGGAGGACATATCATACAATTCATAATTCGAGAAACACAACTTTTGGAGATGAGATTTCTCTGAAGTTCGGGAGCGAAGAGTTGGAGTTCGAGGAGCTGGATAGAGATCGTGACGCCATCCCTTCCATCTCGGAGAACCGGAGCTAGGAGTGTAACTTACCAAAGATCGAAGTCTGTCAGAGTCGTCTGAATTAGGTTTTTCAGATTCTTTTCTGTTCCTCCTCTTAATGATGAACTCTTCCTTTGTCTTTGTCTCTTTTGTAATGATCATGAGTAGCTAAACTCGTTAGAGCTTAGACTAGATGAACCCTAAGTGACCCAGGGCTTTAAAGCGGTCACGGATCGGCGGTGATTAGATTCGAAATTCAATCAGTTCTTTTTCATGTTTGATTTGTTCTTCTTTGTTTATGTTTCTTGTCTGGATTGATCACCTAGATTAGATTCTTGTTAAGCTAAGGATAGAAGCGAACGCTCGCCTTACTTTAGAACATCGAATTGAACAATTAACCTTATAATTGGAGTGTGCCTTTCGTAGGAACCGGTTAGGGTTAATTCACTGCAAGAGTAACTCATTAATCACTAGTAATTACACCAATTAATTAAGTCGTTGCGAGAGGTGACCGTACCCGGGCGGCTAGTTAATCTTGGTAGTTAGAACGGATAGAGCGAACGTTCGCCGGTCTTAAACCTAAGGGTAAGGAGTTATGGTGATGTCTTAGTAATTGATTGAATAAGAATCGAAATCTGCTGATCTGTTGATTGCCAATGCTCTGGGGAACGAAGGGGGATTCAAAGTCTAAGTTCGTCTGTCATTCTTGTTTCCAAACCCTAATTCTCAATCTGCTTTAGCTTAATTTGTTTTAATTTTTCTGCATTCCTTAGAATTAGAAGTCGTGGAACTCACACCACGCACAACGTGTTTTTCCTTGAGTAATTTATTAGTTCTGAAGTAGCCAATCAATTGAAGGCCCGTGGAATACGATCTATCCTAGCTCTTGAGCTTGATAGTTATTTGATCGAACCTGCTCAGCACAACGACGGTTCCATCAAATTCACAACGGAGGGCACTCACCCATTAATTGCCCGACCAAGCACTTCTTCTTCTGAACTAATCCCTGGTCAACTTATTTCTGTGGGATCCTCAGTACACCATCTACAACTGTTGACTTGATGTATTTCAAAGAAAGATCTGACAAAGAATCGAACAACTGTTGACTTGGTAGGTTTTAATATTATAACTATTAGTATTGTTTAGTAGTGTTGTAATTGTTAAAAATGTTTTGATCTATTGTGATTTTATATGTCGTATATCTTTTAGCATGTGTGAAGTATTGTGCAATTGGTAGATGTGTCACGTGTCGTTAGAGTGTTTATATGTTGATATGATTTTTACCATGTAATCAGAAACCAAATTACATTTATTAATGATGATAGAATAACTGCGTTCATCTTCCCATTCTATGTGACATTTTCATGCAATTTTTTTGACACTTTCGGGGCAGTTAGGTGACTTTGTTTACCACTGTCGATTTCATGTGTTTTGGTTACCTTGGCCCGTATCAGGTCCATTTGATGTTGTTTTGTAGTATTTTTCTTAGTACACAGGTATTGAACATCATATGGGGACCTAGACCGAGTGATATGTAGCATTTGGAAGACTAAGATAGCACGAGGCAGGAAAAACAGGAGTTCGGAGCAAAAATTCATAGAAGAGTAGAAGAAGTGCGCTTCTTCAACACATTTTTAGCAAATTATGGTAAAAAAAATCAACTTTCATGTTGTGTGTTTGGGGGCCCTATTTAAGGCCTAATTAAATCCTAATGGTGGGAGAACTCATTTTGGATGAACTTGGAGGAGAAAGATCAGAGCATAGGCGATGTTCAGAAGAGATTTCGAAGCATCGGAGCCAAGGATTCATCCCAGATTTATTGGATCGTAGATAAGAAGATTGGAGATGCATGGATTCTCTATAGAATTAGGTTTTTCAGATTTCCTTTTACAAACCCTAATTAGATGAATTCTTGTATGACTTTGGATCTTGTGTTCGTTGATATGAGTATTTAAACTCTTTATGCTTAGATGATATGAACCCTAGGTGTTTCACGTACTTGAATGATTTTATTTGGTGACTTTCATCAATTTGTTGCAGTTTCATTCTCATTGCTTCCGGTTCTTGATTGATCACTTAGAATTGGATTGTGTTAATATAGAATTGACTCGACCAATTAGCGTTCTTCCCTTAGAACATTGAAACTTGCATGCTAGGTTATTCGGTTTCACTCGAGAGAGTATCGGTTAGACTAGTTCATCATTAGGCGCAGTTATTAGTTCCAATACATGTACACCAACTGTGTTTTAGATGCTTGATGCGAAAGCGTGGTCTAGATCAATAGTTAGGTAGTGAGGTTAGTATACACGAAAGTGTGTGACCTTAGGTCAAAGGGCAAAGAGAATTGCAATGACTTATAAGTGTTTGTATTGAATTGCATAAACTTTGCCATGATGAGCATCAATTAGGGTATTTTAGTAACCTAGGGGGATTTAATTCTAAGCCTTGTTCTTGATTGTCAGACAACCTGATTCCCACATACTATGCAAATTGTTGCAACCTTGTTTTATTTCCCTAATTCTTAGTTTATTTAGACATAATTCTTAGAACCTCAACCACAACTCCCTCAATCTAGTTAACTTAGCATAATTTGAGCAAGTATAGTCTAGAGGCCTTTGCGAATATGACCTAATCTATCTAGGTAGATTGGTTATTTTTGAACCATCGTTCTATAGTGATCAAATTTGGGCACCATTGTCAGAGATTATATTCTATGTCTGAAAGAAACATGATTTTTGTTAATCATTCAATCATTGTAAATATCCACATTTTTCTTCTTTTCATGTGCCAGTTTCAGCCAGTTGTTTTGTTTGAGTGTACTGATGCAAGACTTCAGGGGGTACCACCAGTGGTGGAGTCATGACCAACCTCAATCATCACCGACTTGGTATGAGGACGCTTACTCACTATTGAACAACTAGAAGCCCACATGGAGCTATCAGCAACAACTTCAACCATGTTATGAAGAGCCACCACCAGATTATTATCGTTAAGACACATCAAACTATGATTGGTTTGATAACTGCACTATTAATGTTGAGGAATCAAAGGGAGAGTGCATATAAAGACCTCAAAGGGAGAGTGCATATAAAGTAGAGAATCAATTCAAAAACTTGATGAGGTTATTAGAAGAGGAAAAGTGCCCACAACCTTGCCAAGGTGAGGAAGTCATGATCAATAAGGGAGATGAAGAACTAGAGGTACTCTGTACAACAATAGACATAATGGTAATTTAGGATTTAGAAGAACCTATCCTTGAAGAAATTCTAGCTTATTCTAACGATAAGCTAGAATATTTAGAGAGGAAGGAGAGTGCAAACCCAACAATTATGTTTGATGGAACGAAGATTTCTAGAGGAACTCACTATGATAGTGAACATAACGACAATTTTGGGGGAGGAAAAACCAGTCTTTAAGGAAGCTCTCGTTGATTCGTGTACGTCGACAGATGATAATAAATGCCCCAATAGCAAGGAAATCTCTCCAATGGTACTTCAACCAATGGCAAGGGATGATGAACCACACTTATTCACATAAGAGGACCTACCACGCTGCATCACAAACTTGAAGATGGTTGAGGTCATTGGTGATTACACACCATATTACATCTTCCCTCGTCAAGTATATAAGTTTTGAAAGAAGGCATCATTATGGGGTGGAAAATGGTATTTGAATAGACTTCTCCAGTGCTTAAATCATTTTCTTTTGTTATTGTTTGGTATTCAACTTCCCATCCTGAAGAAACCAATAGCACTGAAGGATGTACTAAGTTTGATTGCATAACTTTACAAGAATCATCTAGCTCAAATACATTAAAGAAAGAGCACTTTTTGGGGGGCAACCCAATCCTGAAGTCCTTGTTTTTCTTGTTTTAAGTCTTTACTCTCAATTTTGTGGGTGTGTGTCGTGTTTGGAGTCAAGGTTCGGTAGCCTGTTTTTTAAACAATTTAAGGAGTTTGGCATATTTAGAAAAATCAACATTCAGAGCATTTTAAATGAGAATGCGTTGAAGACCAACAAGAAGTGTGACACACTTTCTGAAATCCTTCTGCACATTTATGCGTTTTCAATCTTTAACATGCATTTTTTGAAACAAAACCTCGTTTATGGATTGAACGAGATTCAAGCTGGGGAAATAGTGGAATTTTCCAGCGGTGTGAAAGGAATAAGTACCATTACAAATTCATTGAAGAAGTGTAATGCACTTCTTGGCCGTTTTCAATGCATTTCTAAGTTTATTTTTTGGAAAAAAATCGTTTCAACATAAAATTGGGTGACTAGTTTGCAATCTGTGAAAAGTTTAAACACCGCAATCCATTTCTTTTCTCAACCCCCTTCTTTCTCACTGATTCATTAAAACCAAACCCTACCTTGACTTAGGTATTTTTCTTTTCTTTTTTTTTCAGGTTCACAACCCACTTTATTTTGTGTGGACTCAGGGAAGTTGCCCGATGTTCCTTTTTTTGTGTGTCAAGTATATCAAGACTGCAGATGATCGGTCCGGGAGTGACCATTATTACCACCGTTCCCTCCGGCGCCACTCCTCCTCTAATCCACGTATTCTTATGATCTTTGTTCCACTTTGGTTGAGTAGGGACACTATCCTGATTAAGTGTGGGGTGGGAGATAATTCTTTAGGATGCTTAGATCATGTCATTTGTTTGCCATGCATGTTCTGTCTTGCATATCTCATATTTCTCAAAAGCATATATGGTTGAATCCTTGAATCACTATGTTAGGGTAGACTTGGTAGACTCCCTAGGATGAACAAATTTGACATGCTTGAATCACTCTTAACTTTTTGAATAGTTGGTTGATAGAAATTAAAGCTGGAACATATGATATTATAACCATCATTGCTAAACTGTTACATGATTTTTTAGTCCACGCCACCAACACGGAATCTGAATCCCATGTGATGGATGATAGGGGTAAGAGACACACTCAAGAGGAAATCCCTTCCATGGAAGCCTACCGCGCATTAGAGTAGTGATTCCTCTCTCTAGAGCACCAGAAAATTAGAGCTGACCAAGTTGCTAAGGACGATCATCACCCAACAAGCATAAAATTATCCCAGGGCACTAGAGCCTCGTGCTTGGGAGCCAATTCACAACACCGAAGCTATTCACCAGTTTTAGCCAGCGATTGAAGTATGAGTGGGAAAATTAGCTATTAGATAGCCGTTTGCAAGAGAAATTTTTGCTAAACATCTACCCACGGGCATAGTCCCTCCAAATCTGGACAAATACATTGGGACAAGAGATCTCAATAATCACTTGCAAACATTCCAACTCGACATGAAAATGCAGAGAGCAAACGGCATGGCATACTGTCGTGTGTTTCCAGCTACACTAAGTGGGACAACTAGAGAGTGGTATATGAATTTACCGGAGGGCATTATCAACTCATCGGATGTATTTGCAAGGATATTTTTACAGAAGTATGAAGGGAAGCGTTAAGGGTGAAACTAGGATTAAAAGATGCCCTGAGCCGAAAATGAAACAATTTTTTCATAAATTTTAATAATAGTATAATATAGTTACTACTAAAATATATATTATGTTACATATATTTTTTTCCGATAATTATCATATTTTTATTGCTAAAAAACAAGCAGCAGTAAAAACTGTTGTGTACAATGATCTACAAAAGCAGGAAGACAAGGACACTAAAAAGGTCCAACCAACAGACTAAGCATCAAAGAAGAAAAGAGCACAAAGACTTCGGGGCCATTTGGTTGATGGAATTGGGTCTGGGAATTGGGTCTCAATTATCGGTCCACTGGGAATTGATCCAAATAATTGCTCTACAATTCTGAATCGACCGGGAATTGAAATCCAATTCCCAAACCCAATTCCATCAACCAAACCACTCCTTCATCTTCGTTTATAACTTCACATCACTCCCATTTCCATCTGGATTTTACTTAGCAAAGCATCTGCTGACATCTTCTTGCTTCCATAGGCTCGACAACACCTTTCTTTCCACACATTCGAAACTACAATCCTCCAAACAAGCCCTTCCCAAACTGAACAGTCAGCTCTCTTCGCAACCCAATTTATCTCATTATCCCAATCTGCAAAACAATTGAAATCCTTGAAGATTTGCTTCTTTATCCAACACGCATACTCACACTTGCCAATCGTATGATCCCTTGTATCGTCCCAGTAGCACATAAGAAACAACCTAGTTGAACATCAATCCCACACTTAATCAATATGTCATTGAAAGGGAGTCTATTGATACACATTTGCCAACTCATAAAAGAGTACTTTGGAATAGTTGGCTTCTTCCAAACAAGTCCATCCCAACTCACTTTGTCTCATGCAGCTCTAATGGAATACAACACTCTCTTTGCAGAGAACTTAGGTATTAGCTCTCCATCCCACAGCCAGTTCCTCTCCAAGTCCTGAGTAATGTAAGGCATGATTGTATCCCTGCAATTAACTATACTTTTCCACATCCAAGAATCAGTAGCAATACATCTATAACTCCAGAAATCTTACCATTTAAACCTGCTTGAAGAAAGCAAGGCAACCCACAAAGAACCACTAAGAAGTAGGAGACTCCAAATATTTCTGGCAATACAAACTATGTTCCAGTTTTTGAGCTGGCAAACATTAGCTCCTCTCTAATCATAAGGCTTAACCACTATTTTCCAGGCCACTCTAGCTTTCTTTGCACCAGAAGGACTCACTCCCCAAAGGAAATCTGAACATTTTTTCTCAATATCCTTGATTACACTTTAAGGAAGATTAAAGATGTTCATCCAATAAGATGTCATACTATGAATGACATCCTTAACAAGTTGCAGTTTACCAACTTGACTGAAATATTAGCCTGCCAACCACTGATCCTTTTAGTAATCTTCTCAGACAGTTTAGTACAATCCACTGCTCTCAATTTACTAGAGATTAACAAAACACCTAAATAGATGACAAGGAGAGAGTCTATCCGGAACCCAGTAGCAGCCTTCATTCTCTCTTTTTCATCATCTTCAATACTTGTAGAGTAGAACAAGGAGGACTTCATAGGATTAACCTTTAGACCAGTAACAGCATAAAAGGCATTTAAAGTCCCCAGAATCTGCTGTACCCCAAAGGCAGTCCCATTAGTGAAGAAGAGGTGATCATCTGCAAAACACAGATGAGTAATCCCCATCTTCCGGCAACGAGGGTGGAGAGGAACATACCCTGCACACGCCCCTCTTGAACTAAGACAATGCAAAACCTCCATCACAGTTACAAAAAGCAGGGGGACAAGGGATCCCCCTGCCTAAGACCTTTTCTTGCATCAAATTACCCAAATGAACCACCATAATATAGACACTCAGTTTAGCGGTATGAAGGCATTCAGTAATCTAGTCAATCATAACTTTTGGGAAATTCATAGCATGCAAGATTTTAATGAGAGCCTTCCAAGAAATAGAATCAAACACCTTCTGCAAATCCACTTTAAGAACACACCTAGGGCTAACTCTTTTATTATGATACTGGCTGATAAGATCTTGAGCTAGCATGATGTTATCCGCAATCACCCTTCCCTTTATAAATGCTGATTGACTACTACTAATCAAGGAGGGAAGAACTTCTCTTAGCCTATTTGTCATGACTTTAGTTATGCATTTGTAGATAGTGTTACAGCAAGTAATAGGCCTAAAATCAACCATTCTACAGGCACTTGGAAGCTTAGGAATCAAAGCAAGAATTGTAGAATTGACCTGTGGAGAAAGGTTGCAAGTGGAGAAAAATTCCTGAACAGCCTGAACAAATAGATCTCACACAATATGCCACCCCTTCTGAAAGAAATAAGCATTGAAACCATCTGGACCAGGGCTCTTGTCCCCTTTCATACCAAACAGAGCTTTCCTAACTTCTTCATAAGTGACATATTTGCTCAGATCCTCTTTATCCTCCTCTGCCAACTTATTTAGTATCAAAGAATCAAAATACTCTTGAGGGAGATCCCTTACTGCATTATCCTCTTTCCCTAAGAGATTTTGATAGAAGTTAACTGCCTCCTTTGAAATACCACCAATCTCACTAAGAGAATCACCCCCCCCCCTCAGAGACCAAGAGAGCAATCTATTTTCTAGCATTTTGATACTTCACCTTATTGTAGAAGTACTTTGTATTAGAGTGCCCTTCTGTAACACTTGTATTACGAGCTTCTTGCTTGTAAAACATCTCCTCCATACTTGATATTATCTCACTTTGTTGTAGCATCTTTCAGATTCCTAAAAGAATTAGAATCAGTTACTTTAAGAGCTTCCTTTTGCGCATCAATCATGCTTTGCTCAGCCTCCTGAACTCTTTTACTAATATCTGAGAAAGAATCATTGTTTAGCTTCTTCGGAGCTTCTTTAACTCTCTTCAGGTTTGAATAAAGATCCTCCATATAGTGATCTTTTCGTCCTCCCCTCCAGTTGTCTTTGATTAACTTCTCATAATCAGAGTACTTTGTCCAGTAGTTAAAGAATTTGAAAGCAGAAGGTACTCTCCCAATCGAGGTGTCTGTTTCTGTCATTATCCCACAATGGTCTGACAAATGAGGCAAAGTGGTTGTTACCCTGCTTTTATCAAAAGTCAACATCCACTCTTGATTAACTAAAACTCTATCCAATCTTTGAGATATTGGCTTCCCATCTTGATTGTTCAACCAGGTAAGCCACTCACCACAAACTCTATGATCTGCAAAATTATTTGAATCAATCCAATCATTAAACTCTCTACTACTACTCCCTCCATCCGCGCCATTAGAAGCTTCTGCACTACTTCTAATTGCATTAAAGTCACCAGTGATCATCAAAGGCAAACTACTATTTACAAGATCTCTATACAGTTGTTTCATGTCATGTTCCTTATTTGAGCTGTACACAAAGCCTATCTCAAAGCTCTTAGCATCATCCACCTTAACTACCACAGCCTGATCAGTGTGTCTGATCACCTTCAACTTTACATGAGATCTCCAAAAAATCCAGATTCTCCATAAAGGATGATTTATGTAATTTGCAAAAAAATTCCAATCAGAAAAATGCTTATTTACAATATCTGCAGCCTTCCCTTCTTTTACTCTTGTTTCCAAAAAACCAACAACATCCACCTTATGCTTTTCAACAAACTTTTTCCAAAAAATCTGCTTACGGGGGAGATTGAAGCCCCTTACATTCGAAGATAAAATTATCATTTCTTACTTGGAGATCCTTTCTTCTTATTTCTCTCACTAACCCTCCTAATATCTGCTTTGAGTGGAGGGAACGCTTCAACAGACAACGAACTGTCATTTTCCAATTCATAAAGAACAGTAAAAGGGTTCTTATTACTACTGACTGATCTTATATCAGAAGGAACGACAGTACTGACTGATCTTTCATCAGAAGGAACAACAGTAGATACCTCCTCTCCATTCTTTGTTTTAGTCAAATCTTCTCCCTTATCAATATCAGTAGACTGCTCAGCCTCTCTAACCACTATAGTTGAAGGCTCTCCTTTTTCCTTGTATGAAGGAGTAGATTCCTCATTACTTACCTCTTCTTTTTCCAATCCTATAACCTCATGTGTATTATCAGGAACTTTAATCTTCCATTCCTTAGTAGACTTTGGCCTGTTATAGGATCGAGCCTGAGGATATTCAATTTTGATCAAAATAGGCTCTTCATCATCTTCCAACGTAGTACTCAACTTTGCAACCTCAACAGCATCTACATCCCTCAACAAACACACCTTCACATCAAGTCCATTTCGAGCAAAGTTATTATCAGGTTTTCCAATATGACTAGATAACCAGCTTACCCCCTCATGTGTAATCAAAGGAGCAGGGACTTTCTTGAAAACAATCCAAGTAGGAACGTTCTTAGGAGACAAATCAATCTGGCCAATGTGTTTCTCCCATCTCTTCAAAACATCACATAATGATGTATGTTCCAGGATCTCTTAAGAATCCAGTGCGCTAAATTCTCTGATGCAAATTCAAAGAGAAAAAACCTTCCTCTATACACTACAAGAAAAAGGAGGTTTAACGGCACATTTTTATTTAGTCTAACAGCGGATAGGCCGACAGCGGATAGGCCGCTGTTAGATATCCTAATGGCGGACGCGCGTTCGCTGTTAGGTTGACTAACGTAAGCTTGTCTAACTGCGGATACACGTCCGCTATTAAACCTAACAGCGGATATCTTTATAACCGCTGTTAAATCTAACAGCGGATTATACATATAACAATGGATAAAATCCGCTGTTAGACTTATGATCAGAATTAAAAAAAATTGCAGAAACCTGCTCGCCGGAGCAGGTTTCTGCAGTTCTTCCTCTTCTTCTTCTTTCTTCTTCTTTCTTCTCCTTCCTTCTTCTTCTTTCTCCTTCTTCTTTCTCTATTCTTTTTCTTCCTTCTCCTTCTTCATCTTCTGCTCTTCTTCTTTCTTCTTCTTCTTCTGCCTTCTTGTTCTTTATCTTCTGTTCTTCTTCATCTTCTATTTTTCTTTTATCATCTTATATCTTCTTTCTTCTTCTTCTTATGCCTTCTCATTCTTCATCTTCTGTTCTTCTTCTTCTTCTTCTTCTTCATCTTCTGTTCTTTTTCTTCATCTTTTGTTCTTCTTCTTCTTCTTCATCTTCTATTTTCTTCCTTCTCCTTATTCTTCCTCCTCCAATCTCCTCCTTCCGTTTTCTTCTTCTTCTCCTCCCTCCAATTCCGCAGAAAAATAAATAACAAAACACACGGATTGGTTGGGGTGGGCACACGGATTTCCACATCAGCAATTTGTAACAACGGATACCCTAACAGCGGATATTATCCGCTGTTAGGTTCCCACCCAAAATTTTGAATTCCCGCGGAGGCGGGATATTTTGGCGCCTGCTGAATTTTCATTCTAACAGCGGATAATATCTGCTGTTAGCTTTCCCCCAAAATTTCACATTCGTGACGAAATTTTTGGGCGCCTGCTGAATTTTCATTTTAACATCGATACCTAACAGCGGATATATGACCGATGTTAGGCAGTATTATCTAACAGCGGATTCCCGACCGCTGTTAGAGTTTCGATGTTAGGAAGTAATTTTCTTGTAGTGATCTTCGACACTATAACATCTCCCTCATATCCCCATATCCTGTTAACAACCGTAGAAATAACCGTAATCGGAGGGACGAAACCAAGAAATTGAGCTACCAAAGCCGCTTTCATCTTCTGTAAACCCCTTATCTACAACCAACTTAGGGATCTCAACGTACCATTAATGAAAGCTGAAGACGTATCAACATACCTCAGAGATGTTCCTCCGTCACCCACAATGGACGCCCAAGAAGAAGCACCCAAACTCGATGCCATCACGAAAGGAGAAATCGCAAACCTTCACAACTTCAGAAAGAAGACGCGGAGTCGCTAGGCGACCGCCAACCTGCGTTTCACTCTTCGAAATCCTCTATACGAGCTCACCCTATACAGAACGACTCCACAGAGAAGAAACCTCTAAGAATCAACCGCAAACAGAACCGAAAAAACTACCAACAGAGCAGAATAGCGAATATTCACTCAACTACTCTATCTCGTGCCATTTGTGTTACTTTGGCCCGTTTCGGGTCTATTTGATAGTTTTCTAGTGTTATCGTGATAGCACAGGTTTTTGCCATCAAATAATGTAGCCAAGGACGTGTCTAAGGCATTGGAACCTCGAGGAATCGCACCGGAATGGATCCAAGGAGTCAATCAAGTCAACACAAATCCTGCCCAGTTTTACAAAGAAGTTTTCGGCGAAAAGACAAGAGTTTTTGGCAAAAAATTCAAGAAGAAACCGTCAGAGCTTAGAAGAAGAAGTTCTCGGCTAGAAGTCCAAGTCTTCGCCGAAAACTCCAAACGAAATCAACACAGGAGAAACAGTCGACCGGCGCCTCACTTTTCAAAGAAATTTTTGCCGAAAACTTCTTAAGTTTTCACCGAAAACTATTGACCTAATCCGACGAGGAAAGGTTAAGTATAAATACAAAACCAGCGGCTCAAATAAAGAGATACTTCATAATATACTTTTTCATAGAGAACTCATCACAAGTTCCAGACCTAAGAAGTTCGAGAGAGAGTTTTGAGAGTTCGAAGAGCCAGGAAGAGAAAGTGACGCCATCTTTCCACCTCAGAGACTCGGAGCTGAGAATTGAAGATCGTTGAGATTGAAGCTCCACGGATTCGTCAAATTAGGTTTTATAGTTCTTCTCTGTTCTTCCTACCTGAGATGTATTCCTTGTTTGTCTTTAATGCTCTTGTATCTAATATGACTAGCTAAACTCGTAGAGCTTAGATTAGATGAACCCTAAGTGACCCAGGGCTTTAAAATGGTCACGGATCGGCGGTGATTAGATTCAAAGTTCAATCAATTTTTCTTTGCATGGTTGTTTTGTTCTTGATTGTTTATGATTCTCTTCTGGTTGGTCGCCTAGATTAGGTTTGTGCAAGTTAGGGTTAGTCGCCAGACAGCTTCCCTGCTTTGGCGCATAAACTTGTCTGTCTTGATCACCTAGTTTAGATTCTTGTTAAGCTGAGGATAGTAGCAAATGTTCCCCTCTCCTTAAAACATCAATTCATCCAATTAACCTATTCATTGGAGTGTGCCTTTCGTAGGAACCAGTTAGGGTTAATCCACTTCAAGAGTAACTCATTAATCACTAGTAATTACACCAGTTAGTTTTGTCATCGCAAGAAGCGACCGTACTCGGGCGAGTAATTAATCTTGGTAGTTAGATCGGATAGAGCGAACATTCGCCAGTCTTAAACCTAAGGGTAAGGAGTTATGGTGGTGTCTGAGAATTGATTGAATGAGAATTGAAAACCGCTGGTCTTGTGATTGCTATTGCCTTGGTGATCTAAGGGGGATTCGAAATCTAAGCTTGTCTATCGTCTGTCTAAACCAACCAATCATTCTGTCTTTTAATTTCATTTTAATTTTCCTGCATCTTTGTCTAGAAGTCGTGGAACTCACACCACGCACAACGTGTTTAAACCTGAATAAATTGTCAGCTACTTTGAGTAGTTAATTGGAAGAAACCCTGTGGAATACGATCTATCTTGGTTCTAGCTTGGTAGTATTTGATCACTATTTTACAGTTCATCAAATTGGCGCCGTTGCAGGGGACTCTTCTATATTGTTTGAAAGAAGAGTTGGCATTTATTCTTCTACCTTTCCACCTTTCATATTTCATCACACTTCGATTTTACGCCGGTTATGTTTGCTTTTGTTGCTTGTAGGTTGTTTTACAGGTTTATGAACCGCTCGCTCACTCATTCTCAGTTTAAGCAGGGTAGTTCTGCTCCGCCAAAGCAACCGCGAGTTCCGAAGCAAGTCAGAATCGTCCCGCCTACACCTTCCACCCCTATTAAGATCGAGGAGTTGAAGGAGGACTCCTCATCTTCGTTCGCTTCATCCACTACTTCAGATTCACCTCCACCTTCTCCTACCGTAATGGCTGCTCAATGCACCATGGCAGATTACAATAAACCGAGCGCGACTAATGTTCGGTCTAGCATCGCTGTGCCGCACAACGATGACAATCCTGACTATGAGATCACGATCCCCTTCCTGTAAGTGATCTCTAGGGATGTTTAGTTCGAAGGGAAGCCGCAAGATAACCCATACACACATTTGGCAGACTTCCTAACCATGTGCGAGACATTCAAGAATGGGAACCTCAATAAGAACACATTATGCTTACGAGTCTTCCCATTGTCCCTTAGAGGCGCCGCCAAGAGATGGCTCAGTAGCAAGCCACCTGGCCACTACACCGACTGGGATAATCTAGCTCAAGACTTCGTAGAGGAATACTTTCCTCCTTTAAGAACTACAGCTTATAAGGACGACATTGCCAGATTTGTTCAGAAGGAAGGAGTAAGTTTATATGATGCTTGGAACGAATTCCAAGAACTCCTCTACGATTGCCCTCATCATGGATTCAAACAGGGACAGCTAGCCGAGATCTTTGCCCGAGGGATGAATGAAGATTCGGCTAAATGGGTTAACTCCTTAGCTGATGGCGACTACACCACACTCGCACTAAAAGCTGTGCATCTAAGTCCAGGAATTGGGAGAGAGAGTTTGAAGCAGCTAAGAGCCGACCAAGCCGTGAAGATCAGATCAAGATCGAAATATAGAAACACATAAAGAAGATTTTCGGTACAGCAAATAACTGGTCTAAAGAGGAAGTGAATTTTATTGATCAAGGCTTCCCCAACAATCAAAGAGGCTACCCCGACTACCGTTAGTTCAGACAACCTCCTCAACAACAAGGAAGCTTCCAAGAGCGTCCTCCTTACAACTTTGGATTCGACCAGGGTCAGAATCAGTGCTTGAGCAATAGTTTTCAAGATCCCCCTGGATTCACCGGAGGATAGCAGCCTCAGAATTATACATTTGGGAATATATAGGAGGCCAATGACCAAGAAGATTGACCTGATTATGGCAAGGCTCGATAATCACGAAGAGAGGTTCAAAGCCCAAGCTGCTCTTAACCAAGGAAAGATCGCTCAGGGTCAGCGAGTGGAGAGCATGGTAAATAGAGTTGTTAGCATGCTAGCTAACAATCCTCTCTTCAGTCAGGCACCATCTGAAAACAACCCCACCATGAAGAATGAGCATGCTAAGGCCATCACAACCAGGAGCAGTGAGCAGGACAGCTTGGAGAAGAAGAAGGAAGCACCTTCCAGTCCCTCTAAGGGAGAATGCTCAGCTATCAACTCTCGATCACCACCCATACCTATCCCAGCTAAGTGCTCTGACCCTGGTTCTTTTACGTTACCTTTTAATCATTAATGGCATTGAGGTCGAGCGTAGTTTGGTTGACCTAGGTGCATCTATAAATGTTATGACTATGTGTTTATATAAGAAATTGAACCTAGGTGAACTACAACCTACTAGCATGCATTTAGTGTTCGCTGACAAATCTCTAAAGGAACCTAGGGGATTAATCAAGGATGTAATCACTTGTTGTGGTCCTTTCACGTTCTTAGCAGATTATGTAGTAATGGATACTCAAGGGACATATTTTACTCTTCTCTTAGGCCGACCGTTTATGGCGACAGCCGGCATTAACATTAATGTCCCAAATGGCTCGTTAACATTAAGGGTTGGTAAGGATACTGCAACATTCTGCATCAAGGACGGTATGAAATACATTCCTAAGGGAGAAGCACATTGTTTATCCATAGAAACTGTGGAGTTGGCCTCGGTCAACTCCGCTACTACTATTGTTCCAAGTGTTTTCCCCAAGATATCTGTAACAGGTGCTAAACAGGCTGTCAAACAAAAGAAGATGACGACCACGAAAAAACCAAAGAAGAAGGAGGAACTGAAAGCCTCCTCTTCTAAATCACCACGAACTAAGGATCCTGGCGAGACGAAGAAGGAAGGGAAAGGAAACACCAAGGAGATCTGGGGGCCAGTCATTAAACCACCTTCTACCGAGCCACCGGAGAAGAATGATCTTCTGAAGGACGCTTCTTCGAAAGAACTGTTCGGGCCATTTGAAATTTCTGGTCATCTTCTCGATGGACGCTTCTTCGAAAGAACTGTTCGGGCCATTTGAAATTTCTGGTCATCTTCTCGATGGACGAACCAAGCTAATTCACGCAAACGGGAAGAAGTTCACACTTGCCGGAGGATCCGCAAAGCTGTATTTCATGAACTCCGACTCGAGCCTAAGAGAAATCCTAAGTTGGGATGTCTCTTGATCACCGTCCAGGTATCGTCCGGCTCAAGGACGTTAAGCGAGAGTGCTTCGTGGGAGGCAACCCATGGCTGGAGTCTGTTTTGAAATTTTGAGTCAGTCTTTTCATCGTTCGAATCAGGTTCGGGGCGCCAAAGTGTCAGTTTAATTTCCTGTCTTTTTGATTTGTTTTCTGTTAGGTTTTTGAAAAAAAAAAGAGTCAAATTTTTCAAAATTTCCCTTAACCTTTTTCGTTTCGACTTTTATTTTGTGTGGATTCGGGACACTTGTCCAGGTATCCTTTTGATCTTTTGTTGTTTTTGTTTTGTAGGAACTTGGGTAGCTACTCCGATCTACTCCGGATGCTTCGTGCTCATCCACTACACCGACCACACCCTCCAGGTTCTTCGTATCTCTCTACTCTAGTTTAGTCTTGTGAGAACACAGAACGGTTTAAGTGTGGTGTATTAGGATGCTAGAGAACCTTGCATGAACTTGATCACCCTTAATTGTGTGTGTGTAAGTTTCTCGGTGCCTTTCCAGTTTCTCTAGCATTAGAATTGCTCAGTTCTTGATTTTATATGTTAAGTTGTTGTTCAATTTGTCATAATGATGCTTAGACTGCTTAACCTAGAACCTGAAAACCAACTTGTCTACTTTGATGCTAAATTGCTTGGTCAGAACAGAATTTTAAAATCACACTTGTAGTTTGTCGCTTTGATTGCATGAAAATGACCAAATCCGACTAGCAAACCAAATGTGAGCTTTTGATCCATTGCACCTAACTTGCAATTTCAATTCTTTTTGAGTGGTTTTTTGTTTTCTTGAATGAGTTAGAATTTGCATGAGACCTATTCGAGACCACACGATGACACGAGTTCTAGAATGATAGGGGCACCTAGATTTAACTACTAAGCCAGATTGCCTACCAACGTTAAATCCATTAGGTTTAAACCCTTGAGCTTGGCCTTTCTTTCGGTTTGATATACATTACAGCCAATCTCCATTCTTTCATTCCCCGTTGATCCCCTGTGGTTTTAGTTCTAGATTAGCCTACCGAAAGTCGGTTTGTGGTAACTTACCTATAGCCTTTAAACAGGTGGTCTTAGACCATCTCCAATGTTAAATGTCAAATTGCCATCTCAAATTGTCAAATTGCCATATTTATGTCTTCGAAAAGTTGTTTTGCTCCAATGACGCATTTCTAAATTTAAGCATGCACTTTAATTTTATGATTAACATTCATATAATTGTTGATTCTTCTATTTTTCTTCGTTAATTTATTCATAATTTTTACATAGGTAGTATTTATTAATTACTATGAAGATTTCAATGTAATTTTTTTTCTGTTTCGCTGTCATTTGTTTTTGTTGTTAATTTAAGATGTCATCAATGAAACCCAAATCATTAGTTGAACATGTGTCATAGATTCCTCACATGTTTGATATAATGAGTTGTGCCATCAACTATTTGGACATATTTATCATATAGAGTTGTGACATCAACTATTCAGCCACCTTTAATCTTATTGAGTTGTGTAATCAAATATACACCCCACTTGAATCATACTTTTGTAGCATTTGCAGAAGGAATCTTGACTAAGTATAAATGAATACATCCCCTCCATTCTACTCATCACACCATTAAAACTTGTTCATTCACTCACTTTCAAAAATATACTTTCACACAACCATTTTTTGTAACATGGGATCCCCAGGGAGAGAAGCTGATGAGAGACAGTGGGAGTATGAGTGTCAACTTGAAAGAGAACGTCAAGAAATGTTCGTAATGTTGGCAGCCCAAAGACAACGACAACAAGCATCTTCATCTCGACATTGTTCACTACCACGACAACCAATCGAGCGCAAGAAAAAAGACGGCCACAAATGATTGATGGAGGATTACTTCAATCCAAATCCAACCTACGAAGCTCGGTTCTTCACTAGGCGATATCGGATGCTCCTACCTTTATTTAATCGCATCCTCAATGATGTTGTCGGATACGACTCCTACGTCAACTTGAGGACAAATGTTGTGGGTCGTAGCTAATTCTCTCCACAACAGAAATTGACTAGTGCCTTTCGTATGCTTGCATATGGTTGCTCCGCTGACTCCATATATGAATATTGTCAAATGGGAGAGACCACTTCACTGGAGTATCTGAGAATATAGATGAAGTTGTGTTTAAAGGAATGAATTTTGTGTTTGGAATGTGTAATATATATAATAAAATGAATAAGATTAAATAATATTAAAAAATTATTGTTGGTCAAATGTTTCCATTTGCCAAAATATAGCTGTTGTAACTCATTTCATTTCCATTAGAGTAACTTTAGTGGTGGGTCCAACCCACTATCACAAAATAACAATTTGGCAATTTGGTGTTTTAAATTTGACCATGAAATCACATTAATTTGGCAATTTGGCAATTTGACAATGTGCATTGTAGGAGGTTTGGTGTTCAATAATAGCAAATTGGTCATTTGATAGGTAAGCATTGGAGATGGTCTTAGCTATTATGTTCAGACGTGTAAACACCTCTAGCAACTAAAAGAAAATCGGCACAAAAGAAAAAAAAAGAAAAGAAAAAAAAGAGAAAATTCAAAAAAATAATAATAAGAAAAGTTCAAAGTTTCAAAGTTTGTAGTATAGGTCAATAACGTTCTTCTCCCTACATATGGAAGAACGAAGTCAAAAGAAAATGTACAGAAAAGTAAGAAAAATTCTGAAAAACAAAATATATATATATATAATATATGCAAAATAAAGTGGTAGGTTGCTTGAGGGTATCATAGGACAAGCGTACACTATTCCACCAGTGTCTGGTTAGACGGTAGGAAGCCATAGGCTAGATTCGAGGGATGTTAGTCGAAAGCTACGCCGCACCAAAGCCATCATCATACATTCCCATCATCCATCTCATTATAAACCATTGTAGTGTAGAATTTGTAACAGTCCAAAGAAGGGAAGTCCTTCTTGACTAGTTACTCGTGTTGTCACAGTGGTGGAGATGTGGTCGAATTGCAAACCTATGACAGAATTCAGTAACAGAAAATGATTGAGAGCAGAAACACGTCCTTAAACAGAGAGAGCGAGAGTCCCCCTTGTACTAAATATTATCTGTGTGAGGAGTCTAATCGGTCAAGTCAAATTCGTGCATGATTGGTAACTGCTTCTTGTCGTGTGCAGTTTTTTAGTGAGACCAGGTTGTTTGGCTGATCGGTATGCATGTTAGGTTTCTTGTTCTAGAAGTAGCTGTCTAATAATTCATTGTGTATGCTTGAACTTCAATTTAATCGATTATATCATTTGTGAACATGAGTGTTTTCTATTCAGTTTGCTTGAGGACAAGCAAAAGCTTAAGTGTGGGGTATTTGATGACACTCGATTTGACGTGATTATCAGCCTCATTTAAGCAACATTTCTTGTCTTAAGACATGGTTTTTAGGGCAGAATAGCGAATATTCACTCAACTGCTCTATCTTGTGCCATTTGTGTTACTTTGGCCCATTTCGGGTCTATTTGATGGTTTTCTAGTGTTTTCGTGATAGCACAGGTTTTTTGCCATCAAATAATGTAACCAAGGACGTGTCTAAGGCATTGGAACCTCGAGGAATCCCACCGGAATCGATCCAAGGAGTCAATCAAGTCAACACAAATCCTGCCCAATTTTACAAAGAAGTTTTCGGCGAAAAGACAAAGATTTTTTGGCAAAAATTCAAGAAGAAACCGTCAGAGCTTAGAAGAAGAAGTTTTCGGCAAGAAGTCCAGGTCTTCGCCGAAAACTCTAGACGAAATCAACACAGGAGAAACAGTCGACTGGCGCCTCACTTTTCAAATAAGTTTTCGCCGAAAACTATTGACCTAATCCGACGAGGAAAGGTTAAGTATAAATACAAAAACGGCGGCTCAAATAAATAGATACTTCATAATATACTTTTTCATAGAGAACTCATCACAAGTTCCAGACCTAAGAAGTTCGAGAGAGAGTTTTGAGAGTTAGAAGAGCCAGGAAGAGAAAGTGATGCCATCTTTCCACCTCAGAGACTCGGAGCTGAGAATTGAAGATCGTTGAGATTGAAGCTCCACAGATTCGTCAAATTAGGTTTTACAGTTCTTCTATGTTCTTCCTACATGAGATGTATTCCTTGTTTGTCTTTAATTCTCTTATATCTAATATGAGTAGCTAAACTCGTAGAGCTTTGATTAGATGAACCCTAAGTGACTCAGGGCTTTAAAGCGGTCACGGATCGGCGGTGATTAGATTCGAAGTTCAATCAGTTTCTCTTTGCATGGTTGTTTTGTTCTTGATTGTTTATGTTTCTCTTCTGGTTGGTCGCCTAGATTAGGTTTGTGCAAGTAAGGGTTAGTCGCCAGACAGCTTCTCTGCTTTGGCGCATAAACTTGTTTGTCTTGATCACCTAGTTTAGATTCTTGTTAAGCTGAGGATAGTAGCGAACGTTCGCCTCTCTTTAAAACATCAATTCAACCAATTAACCTATTCATTAGAGTGTGCCTTTCGTAGGAACCAGTTAGGGTTAATCCATTTCAAGAGTAACTCATTAATCACTAGTAATTGCACCAGTTAGTTTTGTCGTCGCAAGAAGTGACCGTACTCGGACGACTAATTAATCTTGGTAGTTAGATCGGATAGAGCGAACGTTCGCCAGTCTTAAACCTAAGGGTAAGGAGTTATGGTGGTGTCTGAGAATTGATTGAATGAGAATTGAAAACCCTTGGTCTTGTGATTGCTATTGCCTTGGTGATCTAAGGGGGATTCGAAATCTAAGCTTGTTTGTCGTCTGTCTAAACCAACCAATCATTCTGTCTTTTAATTTCATTTTAATTTTCATGCATCTTAGTCTACGAGTCGTGGAACTCACACCACGCACAACGTGTTTAAACCTGAATAAATTGTCAGCTTCTTTGAGTAGTCAATTGGAAGAAACCTTGTGGAATTCGATCTATCTTGCTTCTAGCTTGGTAGTATTTGATCACTGTTTTATAGTTTATCACTAAGCTTCTAGGAAGCCTCACCGTAGAGAATGCCAGCCTTTGCACGACCGGACCACACCCATAGTCGGAGCTCAGTCTACCATCTTTAGCCTCAGATCTCGGAGCGGAAATCGCCTCGCAGTTGAGAGCTTTTGTTACATATATTATTTACTTTCAGTATGTAATGCTATTTGCCATTAATTCATCATGCCTGATATATTTTTTATTTATTTGAATGATTTACATCAAATATTGTATTATTACTCATTCATAAGTCGAGATAAAATGGTACTGGGCTTACTCAACTCTCTACACATGTTGACGGAATATTAGAATTATAGAAGAGTATGGTTAATATGATTGAGTACAATAAATTATATGAATCGTCGGTCGCGACCCTTTACCAATATGCTTGGTAACCTAGCAATCGAGTACAAACTCTAAACCTGATGGAACGGACTTGGACCCACTAGCTATAAAGAGCTAGGAACCCTAAGTACCAAGGTTGAACGATGCCACAAATTCAAGGGTGGTAACCTTGGCCACGATAAACCAACCTAAAAGCTATGCAACAACGAGTGATGTATGCAGTTTATAGCGTAATCAAATACTACCAAGCTGGACGCTAGGGTAGATCGTATTCCACGGGTCTTCTAATAATCATTTACTCAAATATAAAGGCAGATTACTCAGGTTTAACACGTTGTGCGTGGTGTGAGTTCCACGACTTCTAATTCTAGAAAATGCAAGGAAATTAAAAACTAAAATGAAAGGCAGATTGAAAGATTATGTTGACTTAACAAAGACGACAGACAAGCTTAGACTTTGAATCCCCCTCAGTTCACCAGAGCATTGGCAATCAACAGATCAGCGGATTTCGATTCTTGTTCAATCAGTTCTAAGACACCACCATAACTCCTTACCCTTAGGTTTAAGACTGGTGAACGTTCGCTCTATCCGATCTAGCTAACAAGACTAATCAGTCACCCAGGTACGGTCGCCTCTCGCAACGACTAAACTAACTGGTGGAATTACTAACGATTTATGAGTTACTCTTGCAGTGGATTAACCCTAACTGGTTCCTGCGAAAGGCACACTCCAATGAATAGGTTAATTGTTCGATTTGATGTTTTAAAGTAAGGCGAGCGTTCACTTCTATCCTTAGCTTAACAAGAATCTGATCTAGGTGATCAATCCAGACAAGAAACATAAACAACGAAGAATAAATCAAACATGAAAGAGAAACTGATTGAACTTCAAATCTAATCACCAGAGATCCGTGACCGCTTTAAAGCCATGGGTCACTTAGGGTTCATCTAGTCTAAGCTCTACGAGTTTAGCTACTCATGTTCATAACAAAAGAATCAAAGACAAAGACAGAGTTCCTCATGAAAAGGAAGAACAGATAGAAACTGTAAAACCTAATTAAGACGACTCCGGCGAAGCTTCGCTCTCCGGTAATCTTCAATCCTAGATCCGAGTCTCCGAGGTGAAGGGATGGCGTCACGATCTCTTCCTGGCTCTTCGAACTCTTCAACTCTGTTCTCTCAAACTTCTTCGGTCTGGAACTCATGAAAGTTCTGAATTATGAATTGTATATATTTTTGGGCCGCCAGTTAAGTATTTATACTTAACCCTAAAACTGCCAGATTTTGCATGGAGTTTTCGCTGAAAACTTCTTTGTAAAATGACTGATCTCTCGGCTGCTTCTCCTATGATTTTCAGACTCAGAGTTTTCGCCGAGAACTTGGGGTTTTCGCCGAAAACTTCCTCTTGTGATGCTCAGCCGATTTCTTCTGGAGATTTCGCCAAAAACTCTAAGGGTTTTCGCCGAAAACTATAGTGTAAATCGGGGCAGGATTTTGGTTCACTTGATTGACTTCTTTGATTGGTTCCGGTGCGATTCTTCGGGGTTCCAATGCCTTAGACACGTCCTTGGCTACTACATTTGACGGCAAAAACCTGTGCTAACATGAAAACCCTAGAAAACCATCAAATAGACCCGAAACGGGCCAAAGTAACACAAATGGCACGAGATAGAGCAGTTGAGTGAATATTCGCTATTCTACCCTAAAAACCATGTCTTAAGCAAGGAAATGTCGCTTAAATGGGGCTGATAATCACGTCAAATCGAGTGTCATCAAAATACCCCACACTTAAGCTTTTGCTTGTCCTCAAGCAAACTGAATAGAAATTCTCACGTTCACAAATGATAAGATTGATTAAATTGGAGTTCAAGCATGCACAATGAATTATTAGACAGGTAGTTCCTAGAACAAGAAACCTAACATGCATACTGATCAGCTAAACAACCTGGTCTCACTAATACTGCACACAACACGTAGTAGTAACCAATCATGCACGAATTTGACTTGACCGACCAGACTCCTCACACAGGAAATATTTAGTACAAGGGGAACTTTCACTCTCTGTGTTTAAGGACGTGTTTATGCTCTCAATCATTTTCTATTACTGAATTCTGTCATAAGTTTGTAATTCGACCACATCTCCACCATTGTGACAACACGAGTAACTAGTCAAGAAGGACTTCCCTGCTAGGATTGTAATGAATTCTACACTACAAGGGTTTATAATGAGATGGATGATGGGAATGTATGATGGTGGCTTTGGTGTGGTGTAGCTTTCGACTAACTTCCCTCGAATCTAGCCTATGGCTTCCTACCGTTTAACTAGACACGGGTGGAATAGTGAACGCTTGTCCTATGATACCCTCAAGCAACCTAGCACTTAATTTTCTTTACACATTTTTTTCTTTTGACTTTTCTTTTGACTTCGTTCTTCCATATGTAGGGAGAAGAACGTTATTGAACTTTGAACTTTCTTGAACTTTTCTCTTTTTCTGATTTTTCAAAATTTCTTTTATTTTTCTTCTTCTCTTTTTTTTCTTTGTGCCGATTCTTTCTTTTAGTTGCTAGAGGGGTTTACACGTTTGGACATAATAGCTAAGACCACCTATTTAATGGCTATAGGCAGGTTACCACAAACCGACTTCCGGTAGGTCAATCTAGAACTACAACCACAGGGGATCAACGGGGAATGAAAGAATGGGAATGGCTGTAATGTATATCGAACCGAAAGAACAGGCCAAGCTCAAGGGTTTACACCTAATGGATTTAACGTTGGGTAGGCTATCTGGCTTAGTAGCTGAATCTAGGTGCCCCTATCATTCTAAAACTCGTGTCATCGTGTGGTCTCGAGTAGGTCTCATGCAAATTCAACTCATTCAAGCAAACAGGAAACCACTCAAAAAGAATTGAAATTGCAAGTTACGTGCAATGGATCAAAAGCTCACATTTGGTTTGCTAGTTGGATTCGGTCATTTTCATGCAATCAAGGCGACAACTACAAGTGTGATTTTCAAAATCTGTCCTGACCAAGCAATTTAGCATCAAAGTATACACGTATGTTCTCAAGTTCTAGGTTAAGCAGTCTAAGCATCATTATGACAGATTGAACAACAACTTAACATCAAAAATCAAGAACAAAGCAATTCTAATGCTAGAGAAACTGGAAAGGAACCACGGAACACAGAAAAACACAATCAAAGGCAATCAAGTTCATGCAAGGTTCTCTAGCATCCTACCCCACACTTGAACCGTTTTGTGTCCTTACAGCACTAAAACTAGAGTCGAGAGTGAAGTAGAAGAACCTGGACCGAGATGGTTATTGTAGGGGATGAACACGGATCCTTAGAGCAGAGGGAATCTACCAAAGCGAAGCAAAGGGAATCTACTGATTGCCTGCAAAACAAAAACAAATGAAAGATAAAAAGGAAACCAGGACAAGTGCCCTGGATCCACACATAAAAAAGTTGGATCGAAATCCGAAAAGAAGAAATAAAAGAAAGGACCAGAAAAGGAATACAACCCGATCACTGCTGGTCAGGTGCATCGGGAGGGGGAATGTGGAGGGCGTCGTTGACCTGCCGTTGCCACGCCAGCTGCGCCTCATATCTCTAGTCAGTGCGGCGCATGTGCTGCTGCATAATAACCCATTTGGCATCCTGAGTGGCGGTGTCTGTGACTCGCCACTCCTGGAGGCGCTTGTACAGCTCTCCAATATCAGCTGGATGCGGCTGGTGGTGCAGAGGAGGCATCTCGAGATCGCCCTGGAGGGGTGACTGGTGCTGAGATGCATACCCGGCCTGATGATGTGGTGAGGGTATATAGTCGTCAAACTCCGGTTCTGGCTGGGGCTGCTCCTCTTCAGAATTATCTTCTTCCTCTAACTCGTCCTCTTGGGGTGGAGGAAGAACGGCTACCACGTATGGACTGTGGTCCAGCTGTATCTCGAACTCAACAGCCAGATCACTACCGACGGTGTGTACAATGTGGCGCAGGACCTCAGGACCATATGACTGGCCGAGATCGAAAGAGGCAACAAGGCGGCCTACAAAGTTGCCACCGAGGAGGGAGCGAGGCGGCTTGGTCATCTTCATCTTCTTGTGGAAGAGACGTGCCAGCACCCATCCAGGATGAAGTGGGCGACCTGCTCGGATAGCACGGAGGAGAATGAGCTCCTCTCAACTAATATGGTGGGGTCCTTCTCTGATGCATATAATAAAGATCTACGCCAAACCATATGAATGTAACGGAAGAGAGGGTGAGCGAGTGACCTGAGGGAGTTATGAGCTCCAGTGCGAGCGCCAGGCACTCCAGTGATGTGGCTCCAGATCTCGGCATAGATAAGAGAGCTGCCCGAGTTGTCCTCCCAACCGAGCTGGTAGTTGCGGTAGTGCGCGGGCGGGATGCCTAGGTGGTCTGCAAACTCGTCGTATGTCAGATCTCTGTACACCCCGCCGAGGTAGAAGGTGACAATCTTCTTGTGCTGGCGCCTCTTGTGCGTGTCCAGCTCAAAACTGGCCCAGAACTCCTGAAGAGCGACCTCGGGGAAGTCGTCTGCCATGGTGGTCAGCTCCAGAAGTCCTGCAGCTGCCAGAGAGTCGGTCAGGTTCCGGTGCCAGCCCTCGTTGTGCTCGTGGAGGGACTCTAGGGAGAGCGGACGCACGTCAGCCACCGGGGTGTCCTAGAATAGCTGGTACCGCTCGAAGTAGTGCACTGCTAGGTGGGTGACAGTACGATGATACCCGGCACGGTCAGGGAATGCTGGTGGAGGATCGTGGATAGCTGGTGTGACGGGGGCTGGACCTCGGGAGCTGGAGCCAATGTCGAGTCTGGCCTTGGTCCTGCGCTCATTGGTCACATTCCTAATTCATAGCAAGAAAATCATACCAGATTAGTCAAACTAAAACCCTACCCCACACTTAGTAGAAAAACTCAGTTTCACAAAGAAATGAGGAAAACCGAGTGGGGGTAAGCAAAGCAGATTAACCGATAATCACAAAATAATTACAACACATGCATAGGAATAGCCAGAATGTTATCATCACAATCAGAGTTCAGAAGTCAAACCGAAATTCAAAAGGTCAACATCATAACACATTGAACCCTAATCATGGCAATTATTTAGCACATAGCGGAAAATGACGATATAAATTAGCTCAGAAAATCAACCACATGATACAAACGTCAATGGACAAACATGGCAGCTAATGAGCGCAAAAAGTTCATAGTCAAACCGACATTTCCACAAAAGTCAACAACGCAAAAATTTAATCTTTAAGCATGCAAATCTCGATCAAATTGCATCATATTACAACACAGAGCTCCCTAAGAACCCTAGAACAGTCCAGAATAATCAATTCAGCAAAAATTCTCACGAAATAGTCAGCACGCAAATCGAGGTAGACCAAAAAGTCAACCGAAGTCAACCTCAACGAAATTCAGCATTCAACATGTCAAAAGATTCGGAATGAAAAGCTCTACAACTTACCTTGAAGTCATGATGGCCGAAAACGAACGAGGAGAGAAAAATTTGTGAAAAATCAAAAAACTAGGTCTTGGTGGAACTGGAGCTCTAGAGCTCCGATTCTAATGATCTTACGGCTTGAAATGCTCTGGAGAGGGAGAGGAATAGGGCAGCGGTGGCTGGTTCGGGCGGCGGCGACGATTTGAAAACAAAAGGGGGTGTCTTTCGAAAATGAAAAGTGAAGGGAGAGAGAGTGACCGGGAAAATGAAAAGAAAATAGGGGGAAATTTTTGGATTTTTTCGAAAGTTTTCGCCAAAAATTTCAGTTAAAAATGTCTGCCGATTTTCAAAGCAAGTTTTCACCGAAAATTTCAAAGTTTGTGCCGAAATTTAAGCTTAAAATCATCTGGAAAACACAGGGTGTTTTGAAAAGAAGTTTTCGCCGAAAACTTTGCCCAGCAGGATTGAAAATATTTTCGCAATTATGGCAAACTTCAGAAAATCACAAATAATTTGACAAAAATTGGAACAACCTCAAACAACTTTCGATTGAAACGATGACACACAGACTACACACGAAAAATAAGAAATCATGCAAACTGACACTTTTGGCTCCCCCGAACTGACTCTAAAACACTGAGTTCGACACAAATGAAAAACTGACTCCAACCGTGGGTTGCCTCCCATGAAGCGCTCTTGATTAACGTCCTTGAGCTGGACGATACCTGGACGGTATTAGGAGACATCCCAACTCAGGATCTCCTTAATGTTAGCGTCGGAGTTCATGAAATAGAGCTTCGGGGTATCTCCGGCGAGCATGAATTTCATCTCGTTAGCATGTATGAGTTTAGTACGTCCATCGGGAAGGTGATCGGTAATCTTAAACGGACCAAAAAGTTCTTTTGAAGGATCATCCTCCACAAGGAAGACGGTGGAAGGAATGAGAACGATCGGCTTCGTCTTCTCTTTAACCTCCGACTTCATATCACCAGGATCGGTGATCGTCAGTGTTTCCTTGGGAGATGTTTTTGGCTTCTCCTTCTTTACTTGCTCCGGTGCTGGTTGCTTGGAAGGAATTAATGGTGCATCTGGCTCGGAAGAAGGTGGTGGGGCAACTGGTCTCCAGACCATTTGAGTCTTCTTCTTTGATTCTTCCTCCGTGACCTGCCAGGTTCCTTGCTTGGCGGTGAAGAAGAGGCTTTCAGTTCCTTCTTCTTTGGCGGCTTATGAGGCGAAGATCCTGGTTCCCGCTTGGTAATCTGCTCAACACCTGCAACAACAGTCGATCTAGAAACACTAGAAGAGTCATTAGTAACGGAGTTGACCGGAGTTAACTCCACAGTTTCAACGGCAATACAGTGAGGTTCTTCATCCCTAGGAGTATATTTCATACCGTCCTTAAGGCGGAATGTTATCATTTCCTTACCAACCCTCAAGGTCAAAGAACCACTCAGAATGTTAATTTGCATTCTGGTTGTTGCCATGAAGGGTCGACCTATAAGAATAATAGAATCCTCCTTGCTAGTATCTATGATCACAAAGTCAGCTAAGAAAGTGAAAGGACCACATTTAGTAACAACGTCTTTGATCTCTCCTCTATGTGTTTTCAATGATCTATCCGCAAAGACAAGTTGTATGCTAGTCGTTCTAGTTCTCCTATATTCAATTTTTCCAACAAACTCATAGGCATAACATTGACAGACGCGCCTAGATCAACCAAACTGCGTTCTATCTCAATATCATTAATGACTAGAGGTAGCGTGAAAGAACCAGGATCAGAACATTTAGCTGGATATGGAGATGAAGGCTTCTTGCTACGGGTGGCAGGATATCCTTCTTTGTTTCCCCACATACTAGTCTCGATTCTTGTGTTCGATAGCATTGCTCTTGGAAAAGGAGGCTTCAAGTAGTACAGAGCAAGAGGAGGATCATACTCCTTAGGCGCCTCCTTTTTTGCTTCCTTCTTCTCCGGAGCTTCATCGGTCCTGCATAAAATAGAAGAAGCATTAGTAGGTGAGTGTGTCAGATCTTGAATAGATACCATCTTAGCTTGCTCCTTTCTCGGATTCGGCTCGGTTTGGCTTGGGAGCTGTCCAAATGGTCGACCAAATGTTAGCATGCTAGAGATCTGGTTCACTGCCTGCTCAATCCTTTGACCGGATGCAATCTGTTCTTGGTTTAGGACAGCTTGAGCTTTGATCTGACTGAGCTTCTTGTCGATTTCACTGACGTTGTTCTCCTTCTGATGTTGCTGTCCTGTATAAGTATTGTTCAGATATTTATTCTGGCGATTGCCAGGAGCAGTTCCATAGTTACCCGGATTTTGGTGCGGCGGCTGGTAGACACCTCCTGGCGGATGGTTCAGCTTCTGATCCTGAGCTGGACTAGTTGGTCGGCTATTCTGGTTCTGGCCTTGGTTCTGGTTGGTACCAACATTGTAGGGAGGTCGATCTTGGTACATCTGTAGTTGTGTGATGAGCTGCAGAACAGTGATCAAATACTACCAAGCTAGAAAGCTAAACAGATCGTATTCCACAGGGTTTCTTCTAATTGACTACTCAAAGAAGCTGGCAATTTATCCAAGTTTGGAAACGTTGTGCGTGGTGTGAGTTCTACGACTTCTAGACTAAGATGCAAGAAAATTAAAATGAAATTGAAAGACAGAGTGATTGGATGGTTCAGACAGACGACAGACAAGCTTAGATTTCGAATCCCCCTTAGATCACCAAGGCAACAGCAATCAACAGATCAGCGACTTTCAATTCTCGTTCAATCAATTTCTATACACCACCATAACTCTTGACCCTTAGGTTTAAGACTGGCGAACGTTCGCTCTATCTGATCTAACTACCAAGATTAATTAGTCGCCCGGGTACGGTCGCCTCTCGCAACAACTTAACTTAACTGATGCAATTACTAATGATTTATGAGTTACTCTTGCAGTGAATTAATCCTAACTGGTTCCTACGAAAGGCACACTCCAATTATAAGGTTAACTGGTTCAATTAATGTTTTAAAGAGAGGCGAGCGTTCGCTTCTATCCTCAACTTAACAAGAATCTAAACTAGGTGATCAAGGAAGACAAGTTTAAGCGCCAAAGCAGGGAACTGTCTAACGACTACGTCTAGTGACTACGTCTGGCGACTAACCCTAGCTTGCAAAAACCTAATCTAGGCGATCAACCAGAAAAGAAACATAAACAATCAAGAACAAAACAACCATGCAAAGAGAAACTGATTGAACTTTGAATCTAATTACCGCCGATCCGTGACCGCTTTAAATCCCTGGGTCACTTAGGGTTCATCTAATCTAAGCTCTACGAGTTTAGCTACTCATATCAGAAACAAGAGAATCGAAAACAAACAAGGAATACATCTCAGGTAGGAAGAACAGAGAAGAACTGTAAAACCTAATTTGACAAATCCGTGAAGCTTCAATCTCCGGTAATCTTCAATCCAAACTCCGAGTCTCCGAGGTGAAGGGATGGCGTCACGATCTCTCCACGATTCTCTGAACTCTCTAAACTCTCTCTCGAACTTCTAGGTCTGGAAAATTATGATTGATATTATGAGGTATCCCCTTTATTGGGCCGCCGGTTAAGTATTTATACTTAACCCTAAACCGCCAGATTTTAACTAGGATTTTCGGCGAAAATATTAAGAAATTTTTGCCGAAAATTCCTTTGCAAAAGTGGATGACCGCCGGCTGTTTCTTCTGTGGTTTTCGGCCCAACAGTTTTCGGCGAAAACTTAGGATTTTTGCCGAAAATATCCTTCGGTTGACATCAGTGGATTTCTTCATGCATTTTCGCCGAAAACACTAGGGGATTTTTGGCGAAAACTCCTTTGTAAACCGAGGCAGGAATTGGTTCGACTTGATTGGCTCCTTGGATCGATTCCGGTGCAATTCCTCGAGGTTCCAACGCCTTAGACAAGTCCTTGGCTACTTTATTTGATGGCAAAAACCTGTGCTAACATAAAAACACTAGAAAACCATCAAATAGACCCGAAACTGGCCAAAGTAACACAAATGGCACGAGATAGAGCAATTGATCGAATATTCGTTATTCTACCCTAAAAACCATGTCTTAAGCAAGGAAATGTCGCTTAAATGAGGCTGATAATAACGTCTATTCGAGTGTCATCAAAATACCCCACACTTAAGCTTTTGCTTGTCCTCTAGCAATCTTAATAGAAACGCTCATGTTCACAAATGGTAAGATCGATTAAATTGGAGCTCAATCAAACACAATGAATTATTAGACCAATAGATCCTAGAACAAGAAACCTATCATGCATACAGATCAACCAAACCACCTGGTCTCACTAATAAACTGCACATGACAAGTAATCGTAACCAATTATGCACAAATTTGACCTGACCGACCAGACTCCTCACACGAGAAATATTTAGTAAATTGGGAACTCTCACTCTCTGTGTTTAAGGACGTGTTTCTGCTCTCGATCATTTTCTGTTACTGAATTTTGTCATAAGTTCGCAATTCGACCACATCTCCACCACTGTGACAACACGAGTAACTAGTCAAGAAGGACTTCCCTGCTAGGACTGTAACGAATTCTACACTACAAGGGTTTATGATGAGATGGATGATGGAAATGTATGATGATGGCTTTGGTGCGGTGTAGCTTTCGACTAACTTCCCTCGAATCTAGCCTATGGCTTCCTACCGTCTAACCAGACATGGGTGGAATAGTGAACGCTCGTCCTATGATACCCTCAAGCAACCTAGCACTTTATTTTCTTTATACTTTTTCTTTTCTTTTCTATTGACTTCGTTCTTCCATATGTAGGGAGAAGAATGTTTATTGAACTTGAAACTTTTTGGCTTTTCTGATTTTTCTTCTTTTTCTTACTTTTTCGAAATTTGCTTCTTTTCTTCTTTATTTTATTTTTTTTTCTTTTGTGCCGATTCTTTCTTTTAGTTGCTAGAGGGGTTTACACGTTTGGACATAATAGCTAAGACCACCTGTTTAATGGCTATAGGCAGGTTACCACAAACCGACTTCCGGTAGGTCAATCAAGAACTACAACCACAGGGGGTCAATGGGGAATGAAAGAATGGGAAATGGCTGTAATGTATTATCGAACCGAAAGAACAGGCCAAGCTCAAGGGTTTAAACCTAATGGATTTTATCGTTGGGTAGGCTATCTGGCTTAGTAGCTGAATCTAGGTGCCCCTATCATTCTAGAACTCGTGTCATCGTGTGGTCTCGAGTAGGTCTCATGCAAATTCTAACTCATTCAAGCAAACAGAAAATCACTCAAAAAGAATTGAAATTGCAAGTTACGTGCAATGGATCAAAAGCTCACAGTTGGTTTGCTAGTCGGATTCGATCATTTTCATGCAATCAAGGCTACAAACTACAAGTGTGATTTTAAAAATTCTGTTCTGACCAGGCAATTTAGCATCAAAGTAGACACATTGGTTCTCAAGTTCTAGGTTAAGCAGTCTAAGCATCATTATGAAAGTTTGAACAACAACTTAACATCAAAAATCAAGAACTGAGCCATTCTAATGCTAGAGAAATTGGACAGGAATCACGAGGCACACAAAAACACAATCAATGGCAATCAAGTTCATGCAAGGTTCTCTAGCATCCTACCCCACACTTAAATCGTACTGTGTCCTCACAGGACTAAAATTAGAGTTCAGAGTGAAGTAGAAGAACCTGGACCGAGATGGTTGGTGCAGGGGATGAGCACGGATCCTCGGAGCGGAGGGAATCTACCAAAGCGAAGCAGAGGGAATCTCCCGATTGCCTGCAAAATAAAAACAAATGAAACATAAAAAGGAAACCGGGACAAGTGTCCTGGATCCACACAGAAAAAAAAAAGTTGGATCGAAATCCAAAAAGAATAAATAAAAAGAAAGGACCAGAAAAAGAATACAACCCGATCACTGCTGGTCAGGTGGACCAGGAGGTGGGAAGTGGAGGAAATCGCCGAGCTGACGTTGCCACGCCATTTGTGCCTCATACCGCTCGTTGGAGCGGTGCATATGTTGCTGCATAGTAGTCCATCTCGCCTCTTGAGTGGCGTTGTCGGTGATGCGCCACTCCTGCAGTCGCGCGTACAGCTCTCCAACATCCGCGGGGTGCGGGTGAGGCGCCTGATATGGCTCTGGAATGGGTGGCGGCGACTGGCGTGCATACCCTGCCTGACGATGTGGCGAGGGTATCTGATAATGAAATTCTGGCTCGTTCTGAGGCTGAGACTCCTCAAAATCATCTTCTTCCTCCGACTCATCCTCGTCTTGGAATGGAGGAGCAGCTGCTACATGGGCACTGAGGTCCAGCTCTAGGTCGTACTCGACCGCCAAATCTCCTCCAACGGTCCGTACTCTGCGTCGTGGAATGTTCGGGCCATATTCCTGGCTGAGGCCGAAGGAGATGATGAGCTGGCCTATGAAGTTGCCTCCCAGGAGTGAGAGAGGTAGCGTCCGCCTCTTGGTCTTCTGGCGGAAGATGCAAGCAAGCACCCATCCGGGATGAAGAGGGTAGCTCTCCCAGATGGCGCGGTGAAGCAGAAGTTCCTCCTTGCTGATATGGTGGCGGTCCTTCTCTAGAGCATATAATAGCGATCTACGCCAAACCATATGAATGTATTTATAGAGAGGGTGAGAGAGAGAGACTTAACTGAATTATGGTCTGTGAGGTGATCGTCGGGCACTCCAGTCATGTGGCTCCAGAGTGCATGGTACTTCTCCTCGTTGTCATCGTCGTCCCCCCATCCGAGGTGATGTCCCTCGTAGTGCTCGTAGGGGATGCCTAGATGAGCTGCAAACTCATCATAGGTTAGTGTCCTATGCACCCCGCCCAGATAGAAGGAAACGACCTTCCTATGCTGCCTCCTCTTGTGCTCGTCCAGATCAAAAGTCGCCCAGAACTCCTGTAGAGCGACGTCTGGGAAGTCGGAAGCTATGGTGGTTAGCTCTAGGAGGACGGCTGGTACCAGGGCGTCGTGCACGTTCCGGTGGTAGTCCTCTTCGTGATCGAAGAGGGACTCCATGGAAAGTGGGCGAACATTAGCTCCAGGGATGTTCTCGAGCTTCTGGTAGCACTCGAAGTAGTATGGGGGAGGCGAGCAACGGTGTGGTGGTACCCCACACGGCCAGGGAAAGCTGGGGGAGGTCCATGAATGGCAGGTGTGGCGGGAGCGGGAGCTCGAGAGCTGGAGGCGGTTTCAAGTCTCTGCTTGGTCCTGCGCTCATTAGTTACGTTCCTAAGCAAGAAAACAAACCAGATTAGTCAAACTAAAACCCTACCCCACACTTAGTCGAAAAACTCAATTTCACAAAGAAATGAGGAAAACCGAGTGGAGGTAGGCAAAGCAGAGTAACCGGTAATCCCAAACAACTAAAATACACGCTTAGGAACAGCCATAATGGAATTATCACAATCAGAGTTCAGAAGTCAAAACGACATTCAAAAAGTCAACATAATCGAACATTGAACCCTAATCATGGCAAGACTATCACAAAGCGGGAAATGACGGCATAATATGATCTCAGATGGCAAGCACAAGAATATGAACGTAAATAAGCACATAAGGCAGCCAACTGATCATAAACAGTTCATGGTCAAACCGACATTTCTCAAAAGTCAACATCACAAAGAATAAGGACTTATGCATAGCAACACATGATCAAACGATATAACAATTAAGTACAATACTCCCTAATCATGCTAGATCAGTCCAACGAGTTCAGCTAACCTAGTTCACACGAAATCAGGCGGCACGCAAATCGAGGCAAACCGAAAAGTCAACCGAAAGTCAATCCCGATGAAATTCAGCATTCAATATGTCAAAAGATTCGTAATGAAAAGTTCTACAACTTACCTTGAAGCCATGGACGCTAAAAGTGAACGGAGGAAGAGAAATCGGTGAAAAATTGAAAATTTTAGGGTTTGGGTGAACTAGAGCTGTAGAGCTCTGATTCGGCTGTTCTAGGGCTCAAGATGATCGGAAATGGAAGGGGAATAGGGTGGCGATGGCGGCAACGGCGGTGGCGGTCGGCAACGGGCGATGACGGCTTGGTTTTCGGGAAAACAGGGGAGGTTTCGGGTTATTTTCGAAATGGGAAAGTGAGGAAAGAGAGGGTGAGTGACCGGAAATTAAAAGGATAAGGTCCGAAAATTTTGCCTGTAATTTTCGGCGAAAATAAGTGCAAGTTTTCGCCGAAAATATCAGTTCAAAAGCACTGCCGGTTTTTCAAAAGAGTTTTCACCGAAAACTACACACACGAATACAAGTAGTTTTCGTCAAAAATTGGAGTTAAAAACGACCAGAAACATAGTGGGATTCAAAAGGAGTTTTTGCCGAAAATAGGGTGCATTTTCGCCGAAAATTTTGAACTGCACGATTGAAAATATTTTCGCAAATCCGGCAAACTTCAGAAAATCACAATTAAATCCACAAAAATCGGAATAACCTCAATCAACTTGCGAATGACACTATGACACACAGACTACACACGAAAAATAAGAAATCAAACAAGCTGACACTTTTGGCTCCCCCGAACCGACTCTAGACCACTAAGGGTGACACAAATGAAAAACTGACTCCAGCCGTGGGTTGCCTCCCACGAAGCGCTCTTTTATTAACGTCCTTGAGCTGGACGATACCTAGACGGTATTAGGAGACATCCCAACTCAGGATTTCTCTTAGGCCCGAGTCGGAGTTCTTGAAATATCCCCCGGCAAGTGTGAACTTCTTCCCGTTTGCGTGAATTATCTTGGTTCGTTCTTCGGGAAGATGACCAGAATTTTTACAAGGCCTGAACAGTTCTTTCGAAGAAGCATCCTTCAGAGGATCATTCTTCCTTGGTGGCTCGGTAGAAGGCGGTTTAATGACTGGCCCACAAACCTCCTTGGTCTCTCCTGTCCCTTTCTTCTTCGTCTCGCTAGGATCCTTAACTTTTGGTGATTCATGGGGGAATGCCGTCGGATCTTCCTTCTTTCTTGGCTCTTGTGCCGGCAGCTCATTCTTCAGATTAGGGACCTGTCCAACACCTGGCAAGAAGATTTTTGCAGAAACTCTAGATTTTTCATTAGTAACGGAGTTGACCGAAGCCAACTCCACAGCTTCAACAGATAAGCAATGCGCCTCTTCTCTGATAGGAATTTGCATACCGTCCTTTAGATGGAATGTCATGGTATCCTTGTCGACCCTTAATGTCAACGAGCCATTCGGGACATTAATGGTAATACCGGTTGTTGCCATGAACGATCGGCCTAGGAGAAGAGTGACATCTTCCCCTCGGGTATCCATAACAATAAAATCAGCCAGAATAGTAAAAGGACCACAATTGACAACCACGTCTTCTATCAATCCCCTAGGTAATTTCACAGATCTATCGGCAAACACTAAACGCATGCTAATCGGTTTCAATTCTCCTAGGTTCAATTTCTCATACAAGCAGGTAGGCATGACATTAATGGAAGAACCTAGATCAATTAAACTACAATCAATTTTCACATTTTTAATAGTGCAAGGCAAAG
This sequence comes from Linum lewisii, assembly GCA_034768395.1. Taxonomy (NCBI): domain Eukaryota; kingdom Viridiplantae; phylum Streptophyta; class Magnoliopsida; order Malpighiales; family Linaceae; genus Linum; species Linum lewisii. The sequence goes on along the minus strand of CM068298.1, from coordinate 49,487,901 downwards.
TAAAAGCACCAGGATCGCGACACTTATCTGGGCGAGGTATGGCGGTTGTCTGGCTGTGGATCGCGGAGCATTCTTCCTTGAGGGAGACGGAAGACAACTCTCCCTTCTTCTTGTCCTTCGCAAGATCTTTCGCGACTTTTCCAGCCTCCGGTATCATCTGGGTAGCATCAGTAACTGGTATCTTGACATCTGTGTTCTTCAAGTATCCATGCCACTTTCTGTACCGGGTATCATGATCTTTCTCCTTTGATTGTGCGACCTTAGGAAACGGAATCTGAGGATGATATGGAGGGAGCGGTGGCGCAGGTGCTGTCTTTGTTAGGGGAGGCGGGGCAGTCACCTCCTCCTCTTCTTCTTTATCCTCCTCCTCGATCTCCAGCTTTTCAATAGCTATAGCATTAGGATTTATGGCTGGATCAGGAGCTGCAGGACCAGCTAATTGCTTGCCGCTTCTTGTGGAGATAGCCTTGACGTGCTCCTTCCTAATGGTAGAGTCGTCTTGAACCGATGATTGATTAAGGAGGGGGCTATTAGTTAGCAGGCTAAACATGTTATTCAACATGCTCTCCACTCGTTGACCTCGAGCTTTATGATCTTGATTTAAGAGGGTTTGAAGCTTGAATCTCTCCTCGTGGTCATCGAGTCTTGTCAAGATCAGGTCGAGCTTCTTATCTATCTCGATTTCCCAAGTATTCTCGAACGTAAACTCTAAGGTTGCTGTCCTCCGGTGAATCCAGTGGGATCTTGATCAATAAAATTCACTTCCCGTATAGACCAGTTACTTGCTGTATCGAAAATCTTCTTCATTTCTTTTTGCACTTCGCTCTTGATCTGATCTTCACGGCTTGGTTTCCTCTTAGCTGCTCCAAACTGTCTGTCCCAACTTCTAGATTTAGATGCGCAGTTTGCAAAGTGAAGAAGAGCAGCTTCTGGTGTGAGTGCGGTGTAGTCTCCATCAGCTAAGGAGTTAACCCATTCAGATGATTCTTCGTTCATACCCCAAGCGAAGATCTCGGCTAGTTGCATCTGAGTGAAGCCATGATGAGGGAAATCATAGAGCAGTCCCTGGAATTCGTTCCAAGCATCATGTAAACTTACTCCTTCTCTCTGTCTGAACCTTGAGATGTTTTTCCTGTAAGCAGTTGTTCTGGACGGAGGGAAGTATTCCTCTATGAATTCCTGAGCAAGATCATCCCAGTTGGTGTAGTGACCGGGTGGCTTGCTAGTGAGCCATCTCTTTGCGGCGCCTCGGAGTGAGAATGGGAAGGCTCGAAGGCATAGAGCATTCTTGTTGAGGTTCTTAGACTTGAAAGTTTCACAGACAGCCAAAAAGTCAGATAGATGTGTGCACGGATTATCATCCGGCTTTCCCTCAAATTGCACGTCCCTAGAGATTAGTCCCAGAAAGGGGATCTTGACCTCATAGTCAGGATCGTCGTCATTAGAAGGCACGGTGATTAGAGACTGAATGTTAGATGTGCTCGGCTTACTGTAGTCCGCAAGATTCTTTGGAGCGGACATTGCGGTAGGGAAGATGGAACGAGAGAGATTCGATTCTGCACCTGTTATGATCTGCAAGGGACAAAAACAAGCACAACCGGTGTAAAATCAAAGTGTGACGGGAATTGAAAGATGGAAAGTAGAAGAATAAAATGCCAACTCTTCTTACAAACAATATAGAAGAGTCCCCGGCAATGGCGCCAATTTGATGAGCTGCAGAACATTGATCAAATACTACCAAGCTAGAAAGCTAAGCAGATCGTATTTCACAGGGTTTCTTCTAATTGACTACTCAAAGAAGCTGGCAATTTATCCAAGTTTGGATACGTTGTGCGTGGTGTGAGTTCCACGACTTCTAGACTAAGATGCAAGAAAATTAAAATGAAATTGAAAGACAGAATGATTGGATGGTTCAGACAGGCGACATACAAGCTTAGATTTCGAATCCCCCTTAGATCACCAAGGCAACAGTAATCAACAGATCAGCGAATTTCAATTCTCGTTCAATCAATTTCTATACACCACCATAACTCCTGACCCTTAGGTTTAAGACTGGCGAATGTTTGCTCTATCCGATCTAACTACCAAGATTAATTAGTCGCCCGGGTACAGTCGCCTCTCGCAACGACTTAACTTAACTGATGCAATTACTAATGATTTATGAGTTACTCTTGCAGTGAATTAACCCTAACTGGTTCATACGAAAGGCACACTCCAATTATAAGGTTAACTGGTTGAATTGATGTTTTAAAGAGAGGAGAGCGTTCACTTCTATCCTCAACTTAACAAGAATCTAAACTAGGTGATCAAGGAAGACAAGTTTAAGCGCCAAAGCAGGGAACTGTCTAACGACTACGTCTGGCGACTAACCCTAGCTTGCAAAAACCTAATCTAGGCGATCAACCAGAAAAGAAACATAACAATCAAGAACAAAACAACCATGCAAAGAGAAACTGATTGAACTTTGAATCTAATTATCGCCGATCCGTGACCGCTTTAAAGCCCTGGGTCACTTAGGGTTCATCTAATCTAAGCTTTACGAGTTTAGCTACTCATATCAGAAACAAGAGAATCGAAAACAAACAAGGAATACATCTCAGGTAGGAAGAACAGAGAAGAACTGTAAAACCTAATTTGACGAATCCGTGAAGCTTCAATCTCCGATAATCTTCAATCCAAACTCCGAGTCTCCGAGGTGAAGGGATGGCGTCACAATCTCTCCACGATTCTCTGAACTCTCTAAACTCTCTCTCGAACTTCTAGGTCTAGAAAATTATGATTGATATTATGAGGTATCCCCTTTATTGGGCCGCCGGTTAAGTATTTATACTTAACCCTAAACCGCCGGATTTTAACTAGGATTTTTGGCGAAAATATTAAGGAATTTTCGCCGAAAATTCCTTTGCAAAAGTGGATGACCGCCGGCTGTTTCTTCTGTGGTTTTTGGCAAAAACTTAGGGTTTTTGCCAAAAATATCCTTCGGTTGACATCAGTGGATTTCTTCATGCATTTTCGCCGAAAACACTAGGGGATTTTCGGCGAAAACTCCTTTGTAAACCGAGGTAGGAATTGGTTCAACTTGATTGGCTCCTTGGATCGATTCCGGTGCAATTCCTTAAGGTTCCAACGCCTTAGACACGTCCTTGGCTACTTTATTTGACGGCAAAAACCTGTGCTAACATAAAAACACTAGAAAACCAACAAATAGACCGGAAACGGGCCAAAGTAACACAAATGGCACGAGATAGAGCAATTGATCGAATATTCGTTATTCTACCCTAAAAACCATGTCTTAAGCAAGGAAATGTCGCTTAAATGAGGCTGATAATCATGTCAATTTGAGTGTCATCATTGTGGTAGCCAACATAACCGTTCTGATTGTTACAGAAGCCTTGAGAAATAAAATTTACCTCTTCGGCAGACCAGACTTCTTTTTACCAAAATTCTGGCATCGGCCCCCGTTATGCGCACAAGCTCCACACCACTCGCAATCGGCAACATAGACAGAGGCTGCCGGCGGCTTGATGGGTGTAGAAGACTTCTTCAGATGCTTCCTAACTTCTGCCTTAATGGTTGCTTCGAGATCGAGCTTGCTTCTTGATCCTTCAGATTGTCGTTCCCAGTTCCTTGACTTGGAAGCACAGTTCGCGAAATGAAGAAGAGCAGCTTCAGGTGTGAGCGTAGTGCAATCCCCTTCAGCTAGGGAATTGACCCATTTGGCAGATTCTTCACAAAGACCTCGAGCAAAGATTTCAGCTAACTGTCTCTGCTCGAAACCGTGGTGAGGACAGTTGTAGAGAAGTTCTTGGAATTCATTCCAAGTATCATTTAAGCTCGCTTCTTCCTTCTGAGAGAATCTGGCGATGCTGTCCCTGAAGGTTGTTGTTCTGGAAGGAGGGAAGTACTCTTCGACGAAGTCTTGAGCAGGAGTATCCCAGTTTGTGTAGTAGCCAGGTGGTTTTCCAGTGAGCCACCTCTTAGTTGCGCCTTTTAAAGAGAACGGGAAATCTCTCAAGCAAAGAGTGTTCTTGTCGAGATCCCCATTCTTGAAAGTGCCACAGAGATCAATGAAATCTGCCAGATGCGTGCACGGATTGTCTAGTGGCCTGCCTTCAAATTGTAGATCCCTAGAGATCATAGTCATGAAAGGAATCTTGATCTCATAGTCAGGATCTCCTTTGATGCGTGGCACGGCGATAGAAGATCGAACGCTAGTCGCGCTCGGCTTGTTGTAGTCAGCTAGACTCTTCGGTGCAACCGGTGGTGGTGGTGGTTGACCGCCTGGTGGTCGTAGTGGTAGTTCATCACCCATCCTAGGAGATGGAGGAGGTGAAAGTGATTCGGTGTATGAAGCAGATGAAGATGACGGTGAAGATGAAGATGAGTAACTCTCCTTCAGTTCCTCAATCTTGATTGGAGCGACGGATGGAGGTGGGTTGGTTCTGCCTCTCTTTGAAATCTGTGATTGTTTTGGCGGAGCAGAACTGCCTGGTCTCTCTACACTCTTATCCTTGTCGTTCTTGGCGGTTTGGGAGCGCGTGAGAGGGCGGTGGTGCATAAACCTGTGAACAACCTACAAACGACAAAAACAAACAAAACCAATGTAAAATCGAAGTGGATGGAAAAATGGAAGATGCAAAGTAGAAGAGTAAAATGCCAGTTCTTCTTTCGAACAATTAAAAGAATTCCCCAGCAACGGCGCCAATTTGATGTATGCAGTTTATAGCGTAATCAAATACTACCAAGCTGGAAGCTAGGGTAGATCGTATTCCACCGGTCTTCTAATAATCGTTTACTCAAATATAAAGGCAGATTACTCAGGTTTAACACGTTGTGCGTGGTGTGAGTTCCACGAAATTCTAGAAAATGCAAGGAAATTAAAAACTAAAATGAAAGGCAGATTGAAAGATTGGGTTGACTTAACAAAGACGACAACAAGCTTAGACTTTGAATCCCCCTCAGTTCACCAGAGCATTGGCAATCAACAAATCAGCGGATTTCGATTCTTGTTCAATCAATTCTAAGACACCACCATAACTTCTTACCCTTAGGTTTAAGACTGGCGAACGTTCGCACTATCCAATCTAGCTACCAAGATTAATCAGTCGCCCGGGTACGGTCGCCTCTCGCAACGACTAAACTAACTGGTGGAATTACTAACGATTTATCAGTTACTCTTGTAGTGGATTAACCCTAATTGGTTCCTATGAAAGGCACACTCCAATGAATAGGTTAATTGTTTGATTTGATGTTTTAAAGTAAGGCGAGCGTTCGATTCTATCCTTAGCTTAACAAGAATCTAATCTAGGTGATCAATCCAGACAAGAAACATAAACAACGAAGAACAAATCAAACAGGAAAGAGAAACTGATTGAACTTCGAATCTAATCTAGCCGATCCGTGACTGCTTTAAAGCCCTGGGTCACTTAGGGTTCATCTAGTCTAAGCTCTACGAGTTTAGCTACTCATGTTCATAACAAAAGAATCAAAGAAAAAGAAAGAGTTCATCATGAAAAAGAAAAACAGATAGAAACTGTAAAACCTAATTAAGACGACTCCGGCGAAGCTTCGCTCTCCGGTAATCTTCAATCCTAGCTCCGAGTCTCCAAGGTGAAGGGATGGTGTCACGATCTCTTCCTGGCTCTTCGAACCCTTCAACTCTGTTCTCTCGAACTTCTTCGGTCTGGAACTCGTGAAAGTTCTTAATTGTGAATTGTATATCTTTTTGGGCCGCCAGTTAAGTATTTATACTTAACCCTAAAACTGCCGAATTTTGCCTGGAGTTTTCGCAGAAAACTTAAGAAGTTTTCGCCGAAAACTTCTTTGTAAAATGACTGATCTTTTGGCTGCTTCTCCTATGATTTTCGGACTCAGAGTTTTCGTCAAGAACTTGGGGTTTTTGCTGAAAACTTCCTCTTGTGATGCTCAGCCGATTTCTTCTGGAGTTTTCGCCGAAAACTCTAAGGGTTTTCGCCGAAAACTGTAGTGTAAATCGGGGCAGGATTTTGGTTCACTTGATTGACTTCTTTGATTGGTTCCGGTGCGATTCTTCGGGGTTCCAATGCCTTAGACACGTCCTTGGCTACTATATTTGACGGCAAAAACATGTGCTATCATGAAAACACTAGAAAACCATCAAATAGACCCGAAACGGGCCAAAGTAACACAAATGGCACGAGATAGAGCAGTTGAGTGAATATTCGCTATTATACCCTAAAAACCATGTCTTAAGCAAGGAAATGTCGCTTAAATGGGGCTGATAATCACATCAAATCGAGTGTCATCAACGAGCAAAAGCTAGAAGGAAACAAGAACAAACGTTCTGAAATCAAATTGTGTATTCAAAGTCTGAGTAAAACGTGGTACAAAGAATCCTATTTATAGGATGGGGGTCAGCCAAAAGCTTCTCCGTTTCCTTGTACTATTCTAACTCTAAAATATTAAACTACTCCAAAAAACTACCGAAAAGGGAATAAAATCTAATCCTAAAAAGAAAAAACTACTAAAAGGTCTCACAAAACCCTAATCTGGGATTAGTCCTAATCCGGCATGGACAGCGTGTTACTCGGCATTCCTATTCCAAATAGGACTAGAAATCTAAGGTTCTTAGTCATGGTCTTCAGAAATCCTCGTGCGTCACGAATCCGTGTTGCAGTCGAATTCACTATAATTTGTGTGTGGCGCGGATTCGGTCTCTCGGTCGCCATCCAGATCTGTCATTCGGGCTTGCAGTGGCCCGACATCATCATGTATCGGCCCAACATCAGTCGTCTTCCTCTGATCAACTTCACTTGGTTGGTCGGCTTGGTCTGACTCGGCATCAGTACATAGTCGTGTCTCAGCATCCGACTTGGCATAAGTTTCACTCTCTGATTCGGCCTCAGACTCCAGTTTGGCCTCGCTCTCAGTCTACGATTCGGCTCCAGTCGGTACCAGCATCAGCAGTTTTGGCCCTCGGTCCGGCATCGGTTTGGTTTGACCCTCGAAATCATTGGGTGCGATACTTGACATGATTATCTCCAGCACCAAGCATCCGGTCCTTAGCATCCGGCGGTCAACCATGTTTGGTCAGACTCCATGCATCCACGTATGTGGTGACCTTGGTCTTGAAGCTCTTCTCCTGGCTTCGTGTCCACAGCTTCTCCGGCCATGTCCATGGTGTGGCGTGTGCATCATTAACTATATTAAGTTTTCTTAAAGAGACAAAGGATTTAAAATATATTTAGTTTTTAAGTTTGAAATTATAACAATGAATTGAGCTGAATGACTATAACACTAAAAAAATCACATATATACACTCAAATTTAACGCTTGGGCCGAAATGGCTGAGCCGAGGCTCGACCTGGCTCCCCCTAGTTCTGCCCCCAGAAGTGTAATAGGAGGGTACCAATCCAAGTCCTGCTAAATCTAAGACAAAAGAAGGATGAATCGCTCAAAGTATTCTTTGATAGGTGGATAGGAGTGGTTCAGTCCATCAAGAATGTCACTTATGAGCTAGTCGGGGCAAGCAAGATTCAAGCTACTCACAACAAGCTATTGAAGGAGTCACTGGTAACTAATCCACTAGAAACCTTATCGAAATTGGAAGCAAGAATCGACCAAGTCATTCTAATAGAGGAGGAGTTAGCTGAAGCGGTGGAAGACAAAAGTGATAGAGGGTAAAACGATAAGAAGCACAAGTGGAAAAGGACGGAGCATCGCCTGAGAAGCGAGGGTTTAGAGATGAAAAGCGGGAATACACCCCTCTAAGAAAATCATGAACAAAGGTGTTCATGTATATGCAACACAAGGGTCAACACATCTATTGGCCTAATCCGCTTAGGGGAGATTCGGAGAAAAGGAATAAGAAGAAGTTTTGTGACTTTCATGAGTCACATGGTCATAACTCATGCCACAAAAAGAATGTAGAGAATTGAAAAAATGAGATTGAACAATGGATTCATGAAGGAAGGCTGAGAGAATTCATGAACCAATCTCGCCACTAGAGGGTAAAGCAAAGAAAAGTCTTCACCCCGATTGGAGGAATCGTAGGGAGAGGATGAGCAGAAGAAGTCACATCCAAAAGTGAATAAAGTGTATTAGACCATCTTCGGAGGAAAAATTTTCCCAACCAAAAAGAATATCAAGGATGATAACATGGGTGTAATGATGATTGCCAAACCAAGCAAGGATATCATATATCTTTTACAAAGGAGGACATCCTAAGAATGGAGGACCAAGCCTAGAATCCATGGTGGTACAAATAGCGACTCTTAGTAGTAGAGTTGAAAGAGTGTTGATAGATTAATGAAGCTCGACTGACATATTGTTCTAGGACTTATACAAACAAATGGGCTTAACCACAAACAAGCTAAGACAAACAAAAACAACCATCACATGTTTCTCAGGTCATGCATTCCCAATCAAAGGGATCATAACATTACAAGTAACCGTGGGAGGCGAGGACATATAGGCAACACGATCTATCGGCTTTCATGTCATGGACTATAGATCCACATATCTTCTCCTGGAGCCCGGGCTATATGTCAGGCATCAATGATGATATCATCAAACATTTCTTGGTAATCGAGCCGTGGAGCTAGCCAATGCAGCAAAAATGATGAAACATGTGTCATGAAAGACAACAAATGGTAGTATAGGAGGTGAACAAGCTATTAAAGGCAAGTTTTCATAAGGGAAGTAAGGTATCCCAAATGGTTGACGAATGCGGTACTACTCAAGAAGGCTTCAAGGTCATGGAGACTGTGTGTGAATTTTACCAATCTGATCGATACCTCTCCAAAGGATCCATATCCTCTTCCTAACATTGAGCAGTTTGTAGATGCCACAACAAACAATGAAATATTATCCTTACTAGACATGTTCTCAAGCTATCACCAAATTCCCTTAAACAAAGAGGACCAAAAGAAGACAACCTTCATTACCCTAACAACGAACTATTATCATAAAGTCATGCCATCTGGATTAAAAATGCTAGGGAAACATATCAAAGAATAACTGACACGATCTTCGCTCAACAAATTGGTCAAACCCTGGAAGCATATATGGACAAATTACTGGTCAAAACTAAGAAGTCTAGTGATCATTTAAGTGATCTAAAGGAAACATTTGAGATGCTACAACAACATTCGTTGCGTCTCAACCCACTAAAATGTGTGTTCGGAGCAACATCATGAAAGTTTTAGGATACTTAATCACAAGGAGGGTCCTCGAAGAAAACCCAACTCAATTTGTTGCCATAACAGCAATGACCCCCCTGATCGAAGGAAAACCTCTCTCAAAGATGTCTAGCTTTTGACTAGGGTCGTATTCTCGTGGGGTTCCTTTGTTCAGTTTACTCATTAGGAGAGAGGTGCTCAGGGGGGTTGAGGTGTAGGTTCCTCGATTGTCAATCACTCAATCAATCACAAAGTCAACAAAGGCTCAAGTCAACACAAATCATGACTCAAGCACGGGCTGAAATAGCATGGAAAAAGAGTGGAAAACAACTCACTCAAGGTGTCCACGATGACAAACACGAGAAGGATGTAATGGAAGAGAAGCAAGGGTCAAGTTTCCCTTCGGGATCATAAATCAAGAAGTACACAACCTAGGATAATCAAGTTCAAACAAGCATAAGATATGATCTTTTAATATTTACATTGATGTGACTTTAATCAGTGCATTTTAAGCTTATGAATGACCTATGATATGCCCGTATTTATTCGCGAAATGACATGATTTATATGCGTTTATTGAATTTTTGTGCTAAGTGTCATTTTGTTGTCCGGTTGCCACTTTGGAGCCAAAATTCGTGGGCTATTGGAGCTGCTCTGTGCATTTTCAGGTTCTGGCTTCAAAGTACGGATAACAAGGAGCGCATAGGAGCAAACGGGAGGTCATTTGGAGGCCGGACGAGGGAGATGTGAGCCTTGCAAGATCGGGTCTTCTGCAGAGTGCAGGGGGTGCACGCCGTGCAGATGTGCACGCCGTGCAGGGGTGCACGCCGTGCACTATGCACGCCGTGCAGGGGTGCACGCCGTGCACTGTCCCCTGCACTATAAATACTCTTGATTTTGGCCATTTTGGGCAATTCTATGCTATCTCTTGAACCCCAAATACATTTCCACGAACCCTCAAACCCTAAAGCACGTTTTTGGAGCAATTTGAAGCTATTGGAGCTAGGATTGAAGCCAACAAACCTTGGGAGAAGTGCTTACAAGTGGAGAAGTGAAGATCATCTCAAGGATTCATCCATGGTGTTCTTGGTGACCATTCTTCCTTCTTCTCTCTTTACTCCCTTGGCCATGTGTGGCTGATTTTCTAGGGTTCATCTTGGATGGGTAGAATAGTTGTGCTATGATAGAGAGATGATTGTATAGAACTTGCCATGATTGATCTTGGTTGTATGAGGATGATTCCTAGACTTGTTCTTAATGCCATTTTTTGCCATGTTTGCTTGATTTGGTCCATTCATTGTAATTTGATGCATGAGAGTGCTTGGATTGCATAGATTGTAGGTCTAGGGATTGAAGTGAGTGTGTTCTAAGAGATTAGATCATCTTATTTCAACCATTTTCACTTGATTTCTCTCTTGGGCATTTTATCGAACACTTGGTGTGCATGTGGAATTTCATTCAATTGAGTTTGAAAAGGCCTTTTGGGTGAATCTCTTAGTGTTAGGGCATTGATATGAGAGTGTTGTGCCTAGCCTTGTGGTCATAGAGTCTTAAGAGAGGGTCTTGTGTCTTGGCATTTCATCAAACACTTAGAATGCATCCTATTTTCACTTAGTTTGAGAGCGAGAGCCTAAATTGAGTGGTATTGGGATAGGGATTAGGTGTTACGAGAGTGCATCGAGTCTAAAAAAGTGAAATGCATGGTCATCCGAATGCAAACTCGATCTTGATTGACTTGTTTGTTCAATTAGACATCTTGAGCATGATGAAACTACCCACCAAGAGAGCCCCTTTGTCTTTGACTTGCACCTCATTATTCTTCTTTCTTCCTTTTAGTTGCCTTTAAGTTTTTAAAGTCTTTTTCAAATCAAAACTCCTTTCAAATGAATAGACCGTCTACGAGGAATATGAGTAGAGGCCATTGAGAGAACCCCGAGGAATACGACCTTGGTAAACACGCTTTTACCAAGTTTTTGGCGCCGTTGCCGGGGAACTTTCTCAATCCTTTGAAAGCACTTAGTAGTGGACCGATCTATTCACTTCCTTCCAATTTAGTTTTTGCTTCCTTTTACTTGTTGTTTGGTTTTGTTATCCCGCATCGTTGTATTACTCGGGTGTGTTTGTTGTGCTTGTTTGTAGGAGATTTTGGGTTAGTGCATGAGGCGTTCAGCTCGTCTTCAAGCACGAATCCAAGGACTAGAACAAGTGCTCAAGTCACCTACCACTTCCTCACCTCCTATAGTTGAAGAAGAAGAAGTTGATCGCATCTCACACCACACTATGTCTCAACACGGGGATGACGATGACCAATCGGTACATTCACACCACACTAATGATGATGATCACTCACAAAGGGGTGCAAGACGTACTTTGGCGGATTATGCTCGTCCTACTCTTGAAGGGGCAGCCTCTAGCATTGTTCGAAGACCCGTCAATGCTAGGAACTTTGAGCTCAAGCCTAATATGATCCAAATGGTTCAAAATGGAGTGGTATTCAATGGCATTGATGGTGAATGTCCATCTAGGCATCTCAAGGACTTCTTGGAGATTTGTGACACGGTTAAGAATGATCAAGTTCACCCGGATTGCATACGACTCCGACTCTTCCCCTTCTCACTCAAAGGTAGAGCCAAGTCTTGGTTGGAGAACCAACCTAGTAGAACATTCACTACATGGGAGGGCCTAGCCGAAGCTTTCCTTGAAGAATTCTTTCCTCCCTATATGACGGATGCAATTCGAGACCGTATCAACCACTTCATACAACACAAGGGAGAGCTCTTCCATGAGACTTGGAATAGGTTCCAAGCCATTCTTCGGTCTTGTCCTCATCATAACTTCGCCGAATGGAGCTTGGCGGACATCTTTGCTAGGTCCCTTGATTTTGAGAATACAAGGATGATCAACCAAGCCGCCGGAGGTGACTTAAGGATGCTCACTCCCAAAGATGCTCTAGAACTCTTCGCGGAGATGGCCAACAAGACAAGGAGTTGGTCTCGACAACAACCTCCTAAGTCTAAGTATGGAAGTGACACGCACTATGACTCTCGGTCCGTAAGTGTTGATGCACCAAAGGAGTCATCCACCTATGGGAAGAAGCATAAGTTACCGGGGCACCGAGATGAAGATGATCCATGATTGCTCTCCTTATGTCCAAGATTGATGCCATGGCTTCACAAGTAAGTAATCTTAGTATGCCTCCCTCTAAGCCATCTAAAGTGGGTAATCCACCGGTTGCTTCAGTATTTTGTTGTGAAGGTTGTGGGGGTCAAGGCCACGATGTTAGTGCTTGTCCTTCCACCACTCCTGAACTTGGCCAAGGCGACCTTGAGGAGGTAAGCTTCGCACAAGGTCAAGGTTTCCATGGTAATTTCAGCCCCAAGGTAACTATCAAGGTAACTATAACCGACCTTGGTACAACAAGACTAACCAAGGTTACCAAGGCCAAGGGAATCAAGGTAGTGGTTATAGCAAGGGCTACAACCAAGGAAATCAAGGAGGTTATCAAGGTTATAGGGGTTATCAAGGCAACCAATGGTCTCAAGGAAGTAACCTAAACCAAGGGAGCCAAGGGACTCAAGGAGGACCCCAAGGTCAAGGGCACCAAGGGGGAAATCAATGGAATCAAAGTGGACATCCAAGTCAAGGTTTCCAAGGTCCTTCCCCACCGGGAATGTACAACCATAGAGGTGAAGGACCACCCGGGTTCAACAAGCCTCCTCAAAATAAGGAGGGTGGTTCTTCGATCTCTCAAGAAGACACCAATGCGGCAATGATCCAACTCATCAAGAATCAACAAGCTTCCATTGCCAATTTGGAGAACCAATTAGGACATATTTCTAAGGCACTCTCGGAGCGACCCTCGGGCACATTACCTTCCAATACCGAGATCAATCCCAAAGGTCCGGAGCATTGCAAGGTAGTGACCTTGAGAAGTGGAAGACCCTTGCAAGATACAACCTCTACTCTAATTGACTCTAATGAGGTACAAGGTCCTAATCTAATGGTCGATGATGATGATATTAATGATCCTCCTTCGGATGAAGTTGAGGTTGAAGTCGAACCTCCTACGGGTAATGTGAACACTAAGGTTGCAAAGGAACCTAGTAAGGCTACATCGAGTACACCACCGGTCTCTCCTCCCGCACCGGGTGTATCTCCATATAAGCCTAAGCCTCCATACCCATCTCGATTGAAGAAGGATGGCCTTGAGAAGGTTTTCAAGAAGTTTGTGGAGCGGATTAGTCAAATGCAATTCTCTCTTCCGTTTCCCGAAGCAATGACTATGATGCCCCAATACGCTAAGTTCATGAAGGAACTCTACACCAACAAGAGAAAGCTACCGGAGACATCTCTAGTCCACCTTAATGAGGAATGCTCCGCCGTTCTCTTCAAAAGTCCACCCAAAAAGCTCAAGGATCCGGGTACCTTTACTATCCCTTGTGCTATTGGTAATATTTCTCTTGCTAATGGTCTTGCGGATCTAGGTGCTAGTATCAATGTCATGCCTTATTGCATATTTGAGAAGCTAGGGTTGTCTAATCTTCGTCCTACTCGTATGTACATTCAACTTGCGGACAAGTCGACCAAGAGTCCTAGGGGAATTGTTGATGATGTGCTAGTCAAAGTAGGCCCTTTTGTGTTCCTAGTTGATTTTGCGGTCATTGATACCGATGATGTTGATGTCTCATTGATATTTGGTAGACCATTCCTAGCTACTTCTCGTGCTTTGATTGATGTGCATGACGGAAAATTGACATTGAGAGTAGGACAAGAGAGTGTCACATTTTGCATAGCCGATGGTATGAAGTTTGCTCACGCACAAGATGATTTAGAGTACTCGTGTGATACTATTGCTTCGGCTAGTGTGTGTAGTATTTCTAACTTCGTGTGTCGAGATTCTTTGGATGTTTGCCTTAGAACGGATGTGCAGGAACATTTAGGCACCCCGGAGTTAAAAGCTCAAGTGGCTTACCTTGATGAAGGGAGAGACAAGTTAGAAGGTGAAACGGTTTTTGTTGCTCTCCCGAAGGTGGAAAGGGTAAAGACCTCCTATGAAGAACCACCTACTCTTGAGCTCAAGCCTCTTCCCGCACATTTGGAGTACGCTTTTCTCATGCCAGATTCTAAGCTACCGGTCATCATCAATTCTGAGCTTCTACCCGAGCAAAAGGACCGTCTAGTGGAGCTCCTCAAGAAGTACATGAGAGCTATTGCGTGGAGCATCTCGGATATTCGAGGTATAAGTCCCACATTTTGCTCACATCGGATCCTTATGGAGGAAGATTTCAAGCCGGTTGTGCAACCACAAAGAAGGCTAAATCCTAACATGAAGGAGGTTGTGAAGAAAGAAGTTATTAAGCTTATGGATGCGGGGATTATCTTTCCTATCTCGGACAGCCCTTGGGTTAGCCCCGTGCAAGTTGTCCCCAAGAAAGGAGGGATCACGGTTGTAGCTAATGACAAGGATGAGCTTATCCCGACAAGGACGATCACCGGGTGGCGTGTTTGCATAGATTATCGTCGACTCAATGATGCCACTAGGAAGGATCACTTCCCTCTACCTTTCATGGATCAAATGCTTGAGCGTCTCTCCGGTCACGAGTACTATTGTTTTTTGGATGGTATGTCCGGGTACTTCCAAATCCCGATCGCCTCGGAGGACATCGAGAAGACCACATTCACATGCCCTTTCGGTACTTTTGCTTATCGACGGATCCCTTTGGGTTGTGCAATGCTCCCGCCACCTTCCAACGGTGTATGCTTGCCATTTTCGATGATTTCGTGGAAGATATCATGGAAGTGTTCATGGACGACTTCTCGTTTTTGGGGATTCATTCGACCTATGCTTGACGAACCTTGAGAAGGTCTTGCGTCGGTGTGAAGAGACCAATCTTGCATTGAGTTGGGAGAAGTGTCATTTCATGGTCAATGAGGGGATTGTTCTTGGTCACAAGATCTCTAAAAAGGGCATTGAGGTTGATAAGGCAAAGTTGGAGACCATCTCTCAACTTCCTCCACCTTCATCCGTGAAAGCCGTGAGAAGCTTCTTGGGGCATGCCGGTTTCTATAGGCGCTTCATCAAAGACTTCTCAAAAATAACTACTCCTATGACTCGGCTTCTTGAGAAGGATGTGGAATTTCGTTTTGATGAAGAGTGCTTGCAAGCTTTTGAACTCCTCAAGGGTAAGCTCACGAATGCCCCTATACTCATTGCTCCGGATTGGTCAAAGTCATTTGAGTTGATGTGTGATGCTAGCGATTACGCCATTGGAGCGGTTCTAGGCCAACGAATCGACAAGAGATTCCATCCAATATACTATGCAAGTAAGACTCTCAATGATGCTCAAAGGAACTACACAACTACGGAGAAGGAGCTCTTGGCCATAGTGTTTGCTTTTGATAAGTTTAGGTCCTACTTGGTACTCTCTCACACTATTGTCTTCACGGACCACCAAGCTTTGAGGTATCTTCTATCTAAGACCGATGCTAAACCAAGGTTGATCCGATGGGTCCTTCTATTGCAAGAGTTTGATATTGAGATTCGAGATAAGAAGGGGTCCGAGAATGTAGCCGCCGACCACTTGTCTCGCTTGGAAGAGGCGGAAATGGTACACAATGGTAATGAAGAGATCAATGACAACTTCCCGATGAGCTATTATTCGCTATAACAACTTTAGAGTTCAAGGAACCTTGGTTCGCGGATTTCGCTAACTATCTTGCTAGTGGAGACTTGAAGGAGGGCCTCTCCACTCAAGACAAAAGGAAGTTCTTTGCGGATTTGAAGCATTACTATTGGGACGATCCTTTTGTATTTCGAGTTGGCTCGGATGGTATGATTAGAAGATGTGTCACTTATGGAGAGTCTAAGGACATCATGCACCATTGCCACTCCGGTCCTACGGGTGGACATCATGGAGCAAATCGCACGGCTCGCAAGGTACTTGAGTCCGGATTCTTTTGGCCTTCGATCTTCCGAGATTGTCAAGACTTTGTCAAGTCTTGCGATGCGTGTCAACGTTCAGGTAACATCTCTTCCCGTAACGAAATGCCTCAAAATGTCTCGTTAGTGGTAGAAATATTTGATATATGGGGTATTGATTTCATGGGACCGTTTCCTACTTCGCATGGTAACAGGTACATATTAGTTGCGGTAGATTACGTGTCTAAATGGGCGGAGGCACAAGCTTTGCCTACCAATGATGCCCGAGTCGTAGGGAAGTTTCTTGTTAAGTTGTTCACCCGCTTTGGTACCCCTCGTGCTATCATTAGTGATCGAGGTACTCATTTTCAAGGGCAATTCGATAGAGTATGCCACCGGTTCGGCGTCACTCATCGAATGTCCCTCGTATCACCTCAAACTAGTGGCCAACCCGAGGTGACCAATAGGGAACTTAAGAGAATCTTAGAGAAGACGGTCGACCAATCACGGAAAGATTGGTCGAAGAAGCTTGATGACGCTCTATGGGCCTACCGCACGGCTACAAGACCCCTATAGGCACTACTCCCTATAGGATGGTCTATGGCAAAGCATGCCATTTGCGGTAGAGCTCGAGCACCGAGCTTATTGGGCATTGAAATTTCTAAACCTTGATATGAGTCTCGCAAGAGAAGAGCGTAAGTTTCAGGTACATGAGCTCGAGGAGTATCGCCATCATGCATATGAGAATGCAAAGCTTTACAAGGAGAGGACGAAGCTCATTCATGATTCCCGTTTGAAGCCGAGCAAGGATTTCAAAGTTGGTGATCAAGTCCTCCTATACAACTCTCGGCTCAAGCTCTTTCCCGGGAAATTGAGGTCTCGTTGGTCCGGCCCCTTTACGGTAACTCATGTTTTTCCTTATGGCACCATCGAGGTAATCTCTCCATCCCAAACCGAACCTTTTAAGGTGAATGGCCATAGACTTAAGCATTATGTTGTTAGTGATACTATCGGTGCTGTTGAGGTCTTGTCTTTGGTCGTGCCTTGAGTGTTCCTTGCTTCCTCGAGCTTAAGACGTTAAACAAGCGCTTCTCGGGAGGCAACCCGAGTGTTTTTCATGTCTTTTCTTCTTGATTTGATTGCATGATTGTGTGTTTTTGTGGTATTCAAGGTCCTTGAGTTGTTGTGGTGTCCTTTGTGGTCTCGTAGGCGTTGAAATTCTGAAGTTTGGGGTCCGTTTTGGGTTGATTTGGCGGTGTTTTGGTCGTTTTTCGTCGAAGTGAAAATTTGATTTGAGCTGAGGGGGTGCACGCCGTGCACCGCTGCACGCGTGCATGATGCACCCCGTGCACCATGCACGGTTGGTGCACGTGCTGTCCAGGAGCATCACAAAAAATTTTCAGCTCGGGGTGCACGCCGTGCACCATGCACGCGTGCACCTGCACGCCGTGCACCCTTGCACGCCGTGCACCCTGATTTTCACCCTTTATCTTTTTCGGTTTGGTTAGTGGTTGGCTCGGTTAATACTTGATTTTCTGGTTGAGTCCTTGTTCGGTTTGGTTTTGGTTCACCCAACCCACCCCCCTTATCCCTTTCCTCGACCCTCTCACCCCCGACCCTCCCACTCCTGCCCAGCCGACCTGCCCGCCACCACACCACCCTGCTCACCCGCCGCCGGCCACTCCCTGCTCACCCGCCGACCACAGATTCCGCCCGCCGCCACTTCCTCCCGGCCACCGCCGCACCTGCCCTGCTCACCCGCCCGACCACAGACGTCGCCGCCGCCGCTCCTGTCCAGCCGCCCCCCTGTTCACGCCGATTTTGCCCATCCGACCAGCCCCAGCCACCAGCAATTCCGCAGCCGCCGAGTTTCCAACCTGCCCATCCGCCAGTCAACTGCCCGCCGCCAGCTTCCTCTTTTCCAACCGCCGACTGCCAGCCGCCCACCCAGCCGCCGCCAGCCTTCTCTTTCAATCCCAGCCGCCACTCCCGGCCTATTTCTCCACTCCTGCCCCGCCTCTTCAGTTGATATCGAACCAGGTTTTTCATTGTTCAGTGTGGCTGGCATGGTTATTTGTTTATTTGGCCGATTGGTGACTTCTTCAATCGCGTTCATGTGTTGTTTGCCTTTTGTGGTTAATTGGGGCGGTGATTGAGTTGTGTGTTATTTGTTCGGTTGCTTGTTTTGCTTGCCAAGTGGGGTTGAATGGAGTGTTTCCTTGGAGTTAGTGGCTTGGTTTTGTGATTAGCAGCTTGTTGAGTTTAGCTTCGTGGCTTGGCTTGAATGCTTGCTTGATTCCTTGTTTAATTGGGTGAGGTTTGTTTGCTGAATGAGCAGATTTGGTAGGGGGTTTTGTTGATTTGCTTGTGCATTATTGGTTGGTTTGCTTGCTAATGAGGGTGCTACCATTTTGTTGTTTGGACATTAGTGGTGTGAGTGTTGCTTGATGGACTAATTGGTGGCAGTTGGTGATATGTTGGTAGGCTTGGCTTGTGACTTGATGAGCTGTTGGTGTTGTTGTTTTGTTTCGTGGGAGTGTGTATTACTGTGCAGGTGTTTGAGTGTTGGCGTGTTTGAGCTGTGGAGTTCTGTGGGGTTGATCATGTTGGCTTTTGTCTATGCCTTTTGTCTTGCTCTGTTTCAGTATGGTCTATGGTTTGATTTGCAAGTTCTGAATTCGGGACTGAATTCCATTCTTTGTGTGAGGAGGGGTGTGGTTAATCACCACTCGTTAATTTATTTTTGTACATTCCTCCTTGCATTGTGTGGACTTAGGCATATATGTTCTTGATTCGTGTTTTTGATCCATGATGCATGCCTTTTGCTTAGCTGTGGATTTCAATGATTTGATTTTTGCTAGCATAAGTTGTTGCACTTGAACGTGATGATCTTGAATCGTGCTCGATTTTGTGCTCAATGTTTTGATCATGTGTTATGATTCGGCGCCTCGATAGGATTTGTGTCAGGAGTGTGCCCTTCTTGTTGAATCTTTGTTTGCACTTCTTTTGCAGGATGCCTCCTAAGGGTAAATCAGCTTCTTCATCCTCCGCCCCTAAGCGATCCAAGACACCAGCTTCCAAGAAGCGGAAGGGACGGACTGGGGAGTCTTCTGCTCCTCCACCTCGGTCACCCTCGCCGCCTCCAGCTCCTCGTGGCGTCGACCCTCCTGAATCAGTGGTTCAGAGGATCTTCGACTTCGACCCCAGAGATCGGGCTTACAGTCGCTATCAGGTTATGGCGAGATGGCCCGTGGCGAGGCAGGGTAGATTTGATTTTGAGGGGTTGCAGAGTCGTGATGGTTGGTTGGATGCTTTGAAGACTTTTGCTGATGGAGCGGTATTTGGCCGCTCTTGGAGGTTGACGAGAGGGCGTATGAGTGGCCTACGAAGGAGTTCTTGAGCACTCTCACCGTGGAGTGTCACGAGACCACTAGTGAGGCTTGTGTGCGCTTCAGGCTCGGCGGGATGGCGGTGTGTGCTCTATTGACGAGTTTGGATACCGTCTTGGGTTCTATGATTGGGTGCAGGTTCAAAGTGGCGAGCTCTCTGGGTTGGCTCTCATATCTTCTCTTGCGGGGGACGCCAAGAGTGCATTCTTCAATGAAATTGCACGAGGGCTAGAGGTTATTCAGCTCGCTCCTCAAGGTCACAGAGGTGAATCGGCCTATGCTGAAGCTCCTCCATCACTTCTTCCGGCACTCCATCACCCACAGGAAGCCATCCTCCTCTCCAGGTGTAGTCTCGGTCAGAGATTTGTTTTCTTTTATTGCTTGGAGAGGGGCATCAAGCTGCATTAGGTGATTTAGTGCTAGGAGCCCTCCTTCAGATACAAGCTAATGACACGGTTGGTGTTCTGCTGGGAGGGGGATTTGTGACACGGTTGGTGCGAGGGTATGAGTGCCTTGATGCTTTTGGTCCTGCTCCAGCATTTGTCGAGCCTCGACCAGTTCTCTTGCGGATTGTCCTACCTACAGCTCAGATCACAGACCTTCTGGTTCGACTTGTCGGGTCTCAGATGATGACAGTGATGAGGAGGATGGAGAGATCGACCCTACTACACTTCATGAGCTTATCTCGGGGATGGGTCGCCTCACCACCGTAGTGGAGGATATGCGTGCGGGACAGAGGAGAGACAGTGCAGCGATACAGGATCTTAACAGGAGAGTTCAGGACCTCGAGGCGTACAACGCTAGGGACTTTGAGAGCCAGCAGTTCTATGGACAGCAGCTTGCTCAGGTGCATGAGGTTCAGCAGTTTCAGGGTATCCAGCTTACTCAGATTCAGCATTCTCAGTACTGGCAGCAGCATCAGTCCTACTACTACCAGGAGAGCTTCCACTCTGAGTCCGGCCCTCCAGCACCTGGACAGTCTTTCCACCGCCTCCCCGTTTGACGGCTACCATCCTTGGTCTCAGTGGCCTGGGCACCCGCGACCACCACCCAGTGAGAGCTGCAGGATCACTCACCACTTCTCAGGATTTTGGATTTTTCCTTTCTTTTCTTTCTGTTTATGACTGCATGTTTTGTGTGTTTGACTTTTGATTTTCTCTTTTCATTGCTGGCATTGAACTTGTCTTGTTGTTGGATCGTACATCTCATCTGTACTCTCATCTTGTCGACTATGGGTTGTGTTTGAGCGGTGTGCCCTCCCTTGTTTTATACAGGTACCCTGATTCAGGTCCTCGTCCTGAGCAGGTTACTTGACCCGGGATCCCATCTCCGGCTTCTCTTCTTCACCGCGCGGTATATTCGTTCCACCTTATCCTCTCTCTCTCTTGATCATTGAGGACAATGCTCATGTTAGTCGTAGGGGAGTTTGAGATTTGGTGTGATTATTTGTCGGTAGAAGTCTAAAGCTATGATCTGATGTGTTGCATGATCTTAATTGAATGTCGAATTCCTCTATTGTAGAATCGTTCGGTTCTTGACGTTTAGTGTTTAATTGACTTCAAGCCTTCACAATGATGTTTAGATTGTTCCACTTAGAACCTATAACCAGCATGTTAGCACTAATATCAAATGAGTCTGGGCCAGAACTGAGATCTTATCACTCTTGTATGTTGGTTGATTGGTTGGATACGTGTTTTTATACCACTCGATAACACCGGTCTAGGATGATGAAGGCAATCAGAATTTCTTCCCCTCTTCCATGTTTTTCATTCTCTTTTGATCTTTCGTGATTGTGGCTTGAGACTAGACGGAATCCAATTCGAAATCTTGTACGGAAGTTGTTAAGGGGCTAAGGATCAAGTGGCTAAGTTGTGAAAAAAAAAAATGCTCAAAAGAAAAGCTAGGCAAGCTCGGCACCTAAGTGAAGTGTCGGGTTGAGCACTAAGCAAAAGGGCAAAGGCTGTGAGCTAGGCAGGTTCAACACCTAAGTGAAGTGTTGAATCGAGCACTAGTATGCAGTAAGAAAAAAAAAAGAAAGAAAAGAAAAGAAAGAAAAAAGAGTTCTCAAATGTAGCCCTTGATCCTAGCCAGAGTTGTAAAGTGCGGATCTAGAAGCGGATGAAGTCGAGTCGATAGCCACATTCACGACTCACGATCCATGTTCGATTTCAAGTCCTTTTGATTAGAGTCGGTGTTGTCGTGGTCGGTTTTGCTGTGTCCCAATCAACCACTACTTGAAGTGTGCAGAAATTAGTGAGGTTTAGACTTGTTTGGTTGATGTTCTTGCATGTGTAGGTTTAGTTTGTTCGTGGAACAGTTTAAGCTAAATTGTGATTGCTTGAATCTCAATGGACCGAACTTGTCATTTGTGAACTTGGATGTTTTCTAATTCATTTGCTTGAGGACAAGCAAAGCTTAGTCGTAGGGGAATTTGATGTGACTTTAATCAGTGCATTTTAAGCTTATGAATGACCTATGATATGCCCGTATTTATTCGCGAAATGACATGATTTATATGCGTTTATTGAATTTTTGTGCTAAGTGTCATTTTGTTGTCCGGTTGCCACTTTGGAGCCAAAATTCGTGGGCTATTGGAGCTGCTCTGTGCATTTTCAGGTTCTGGCTTCAAAGTACGGATAACAAGGAGCGCATAGGAGCAAACGGGAGGTCATTTGGAGGCCGGACGAGGGAGATGTGAGCCTTGCAAGATCGGGTCTTCTGCAGAGTGCAGGGGGTGCACGCCGTGCAGGGGTGCACGCCGTGCACTGTCCCCTGCACTATAAATACTCTTGATTTTGGCCATTTTGGGCAATTCTATGCTATCTCTTGAACCCCAAATACATTTCCACGAACCCTCAAACCCTAAAGCACGTTTTTGGAGCAATTTGAAGCTATTGGAGCTAGGATTGAAGCCAACAAACCTTGGGAGAAGTGCTTACAAGTGGAGAAGTGAAGATCATCTCAAGGATTCATCCATGGTGTTCTTGGTGACCATTCTTCCTTCTTCTCTCTTTACTCCCTTGGCCATGTGTGGCTGATTTTCTAGGGTTCATCTTGGATGGGTAGAATAGTTGTGCTATGATAGAGAGATGATTGTATAGAACTTGCCATGATTGATCTTGGTTGTATGAGGATGATTCCTAGACTTGTTCTTAATGCCATTTTTTGCCATGTTTGCTTGATTTGGTCCATTCATTGTAATTTGATGCATGAGAGTGCTTGGATTGCATAGATTGTAGGTCTAGGGATTGAAGTGAGTGTGTTCTAAGAGATTAGATCATCTTATTTCAACCATTTTCACTTGATTTCTCTCTTGGGCATTTTATCGAACACTTGGTGTGCATGTGGAATTTCATTCAATTGAGTTTGAAAAGGCCTTTTGGGTGAATCTCTTAGTGTTAGGGCATTGATATGAGAGTGTTGTGCCTAGCCTTGTGGTCATAGAGTCTTAAGAGAGGGTCTTGTGTCTTGGCATTTCATCAAACACTTAGAATGCATCCTATTTTCACTTAGTTTGAGAGCGAGAGCCTAAATTGAGTGGTATTGGGATAGGGATTAGGTGTTACGAGAGTGCATCGAGTCTAAAAAAGTGAAATGCATGGTCATCCGAATGCAAACTCGATCTTGATTGACTTGTTTGTTCAATTAGACATCTTGAGCATGATGAAACTACCCACCAAGAGAGCCCCTTTGTCTTTGACTTGCACCTCATTATTCTTCTTTCTTCCTTTTAGTTGCCTTTAAGTTTTTAAAGTCTTTTTCAAATCAAAACTCCTTTCAAATGAATAGACCGTCTACGAGGAATGTGAGTAGAGGCCATTGAGAGAACCCGAGGAATACGACCTTGGTAAACACGCTTTTACCATACATTAACACATATCCTAAGGTTCTATCGAGTCCATTAGAACCAAGTACAGACACCAATTAATCTGAATCTCGCCTCAAAACTAACCAAATGCACATGCACACCAAATGTTCGATGAAATTCTTATGGGTTTTACAACCTAAAAAGACCTAGTCAACATCCCTCTCTCGAGCAAAAATGCAAACTCACCAAAAATCCATGGTAATCGATGATATGAAAGCCCTCTCGGATCAATCCATACCAAATAGCAACCTAATCATGCATCTAGGTTAAGAATACATGGAAGAGGAAATGAGAATATAAACATGGGCCTGAATCACATCTCAAACTTTAATTAAAATAAAATATCTGAAGACTTAAGAGTGTAAATCAATCATCAACCCCCCTAAATTTCCACTCACTAAACCCTAGGGAGTTTAGTTACAGCAAGACATACTAGAGATCAGAGAAATACAACCTAGAAAGAAAGGGTAGAAAGAATAGCAGATTTCTTCAAGCTTAATTGATTTCTGATCTGCGTATGGAGTTTATGTGATGTTGGGGATAAAGGATGATCAAAGGAGGGAAGAATCACGATGATCAGTTGCTTTATCCCTAGAATAGTAGATCGATGCGTACCTTTCTTTGCGACACTTAAGAATGCATCAAAGTTTGCATGGGATGACAAGTGTAATATGGATTTTGAAGAGCTGAAGTGATTTTTTATAACACCACCACTACTTGCATCACCTAAGGTTAGAGAAGAGTTATTCCTATACATCGCCATGTCTGTTAAGGTAGTAAGCACAATTCTAGTGTGAAAAGAAGACAAGTGTGATCATCCAATCTTCTACACAAGTAAGACTTTGATAGAAGCAGTCACCAGATATCCAGCGATTGAAAAGATGGCGTTCGCGGTGGCCAATGCAGCTAGAAAACTTCACCCATATTTTTAAGCACACGCAATTCATGTCTTAACTAATCTACCTGTAAAAAATGCCTTAAGATCGATGAGTATGGTCGAGCGGTTGGAAAAATGTGATCAAGCTAAGTTAGTATGACATCAGGTGTCAACCACGTACAGCGACAAAGCCCAAGTTCTGGCTGACTTCATAGTTGAAGGAGTTGTCCCAGAGGAAGCAAAGGACAAAGAAAGTTGGACTCTATATACAGATGAAGAGTCAGGTAAGAACAGGGAAGGCGCAGAAATCGTACTTAAAGCCGAGGACGCATAATGCACGAAGTAGCCTTGCATTTTGCAACTTCAATGACCAATAACGCTGCAGAGTATGGAGTAATGAAGGATGGCTTACGAATCCCTAGGAGTATGGGGGTGACCAATGTGAAAGTGTTTCTGGACTCAACAATTGTGGTCAATCAGTTGAATGAAGGTTTTAAGGTGAAAGAAGAATTTCTACTCCCACAATTTTACGAGATTAAGCTAATCCTCTCGGATTTATAAAAGGTAGACAAATACCAGATCGCCCAAGAGGGGAGTTTTCATGCAGAAGCTCTGTACAAGTTAGCTACAACAACAAATATCGAAGAAGAATGAATGGTTATCGTGGAAAATGAAACAAAGGCTAGCACATTCCTGTAAACAGAAATAACAAATGAAGAGCATGACTGGAGATCGCCCATAATATTATTCTTACATACATGATAGGTGCCAAACGATCAGGACCAAACCACTAAAATATGGAGGCGAGTTGGAAGATGTATCTTGATCGATGGAGAGTTGTATCAAAAATCAACCATGCATCCATATTTAAGATGCTTAAGTCTCATATATGATGACTACACATTAAGAGAAATACACTTCGGAGTGTGCGGAACACATTTGGGAGCAAGAAGCCTAGAAAATAATTTAATCTACCAGGGGTACTACTGGCCGACCATGATAAAAGAAGTTGGAGAAATGGTTAGAAAATCTCACAAGTGCCAGGAATTCGCTAATTATCATAAACTTCAGGGAACAACACTCCAGGATATTGTGAGCCCATGGCCCTTCGCTCGGTGGGGAATGGACATTCTAGGTCCATTCTTGGAAGCTTCAAGAAAGCGTAAGTACCTGGTGGTGGCAGCAGACTATTTCACCAAATGGATTGAGGCCGAAATAATAGAAAGCGTAACGACAAAGCAGATCTAGAAGTTAACTTTCAAACACATCATAGTTCGATTTAGGTTCCCTCGGAGCATCATCTGTAACCAAGACACACAGTTTGATTTCCAAAGTTTCTAGAGTTTTTGCAAAGAATACGAGATCATACTCCATTTTGCATCAGTCGCTTACCTTCAGGCTAATGGCGAAGTAGAAGCAATGAGCAAACTCCTACTAAAAGCCTTAAGTGACGAGTAGAAGATTGCAAGGGAGCATGGTTCGAAGGTCTAGATCACGTTCTATGGGCTCACAAGATATCTTACAAAACATCCACATGTGAGACTCCCTACACATTGACTTATGGAATAGAGGCGGTCTCACTGATGGAAATCTCAATCCCTTAGTACGGACTGAAGCATACAAGGTAGAGGTTAATGAATAGGACTTGTTTCGCAACATAGACTTAATCGAATAAATAAGAGAAAAGACACATATAAGGATCATCCCCGGAAAAGAGCAGCTAGCTTAGCAATACAATGTCAGACATAGGTAACATCCCTTTCGCCCAGTCTGACCTAGTGCTAAGGAAAATATTTCACCTAGTAGAAGGAGTAGCAAAGCTCAATCCCGGATGGGAAGACCTTACAGAATCAGAGAAGTAGTGGGAACAAATACCTTGAAATTGGCAAAATGGATGGAACAAAGGTTCCAAGAACTTGAAATGCCATGCATGTACGAAGATACTTTGATTGAGTCCTCTTTTGCTATGTATTTCCTGATAAAGTAATGAATATATAAGCAAACATCTGATAACATTATCGTTGGATTTACTATCAATTTTTACTTACATAGAAAAAATAAGACCTAAGGGTTCTAATCGCTTACGTAGAAAAAAATAAAACCTAATGGTTCCAATTGCTTACGTGGAAAAAAATAAAACATAAGGGTTCCAATCGCTTACATAGAAAAAATAAAACCTAAGGGTTCCAATTGCTTACAGAGCACAAATAAAACCTACGGGTGACAATCGCTTACATAGCAAAAATAAAACCTAAGGGTTCCAATGGCTTACGTAGTAAACATAAAACCTAAGGGTAACAATCGGCTACATAGCAAAAATAAAACCTAATTGTTTCAATCGCTTACGTAGCAAAAATAAAACCTAAGGGTATCAATCTCTTTAGAAAAACAAAACCTACGGATAACAATCACTTAAGAGGCACAAAAATAAAGTCTAAGGGTTTCAATCGCTTACGTAACAAAAACAAAACCTGGGGGTAATAATCACTTACTAGGCGTAAAATAAAACTTAAGGGTAACAATCTCTTACGATACACAAAAATAAAACCCAAGGGTAACAATTGCATGTGTAATAACAGTTCGGCCAAAAGTCTTTAAGAAATTGGATAACAAAATAGCATCCTAAAGAGTTTCAAACACGAACTC
Source organism: Linum lewisii (assembly GCA_034768395.1). Taxonomy (NCBI): domain Eukaryota; kingdom Viridiplantae; phylum Streptophyta; class Magnoliopsida; order Malpighiales; family Linaceae; genus Linum; species Linum lewisii. The sequence continues at coordinate 49,461,044 of CM068298.1, read as the reverse complement.
AAGGGATTACATATGAAAGGATGAAAGTCCCAAAAATTACATAGTTATCCGCCCTTCAAACAGTTTGAGCAATGCAGAAAAAATAAAGACAATGCATCAGGCGATACAGTTAGTTAGCGTCAATTGGCGTCTCCTGCTCCTCATGATAAACGTCAGTTCGTTGAGGAGTATTCACAATCACAAAATGGAGTACGCCGCCAGTTCGAGAGCTTCTTGGATTCTTCAAAGAAGACAGAGGTGGAGTAGTCAGATCCTTGGGCACATGAAAAGAATCACCAGTCAGGTTCTTTGTAGGAGGGGTAGATGAGTTGGTTTCCTGGTCAAGTAGAAGGTGGAGTCTGGAACAATTGGTGGATATTTCAATCCCTTCAGACCTCTTCGTTGATGCTCGATAGCAATGTACGCCTTTTCCTTAGAATCCACCTCCCTCATAAGACAAATGGATTCTTCTTCATTCTCTGAGCCCCGGCTCACCCCATTTTCGGCCCCGAGCGTTAAATTCGAGTATAAATTTGTGCTTTTTTCGAATCCGGCTCAGTGCAAAATTTAATTTCGGCTCAGTGTTATTTTAATTCGGCTTAGTTCAATGTTATAATTTCAAACTTAACAACTAAATATATTCTAATACCTTTGTCTTTAAAAAATCCTAATATAGTTAATATACTCAATCATATTAACCATACGCTTCCCTAATGCTAATGTTTCGTCAACATGTGTAGAGGGTTGAGTAAACCCAGTACCATTTTATCTCGACTTATGAATAAGTAAAAATACAATATTTGATGATAAATCGTTCAAAATAATAAAAAGTCACCGGTGGCACATTCTAATTTCATTTTTTCAAGAGTAATACTAATAATCTTAAGAACAAACATGTCAGTCGCAATGATCTAATGGCAAATAACATTATATATTGAAAGTAAAATAATATACGTAACGTAATATATATTTTAGTAATAAATTCCGGCTCAGGGCATTTTCTAATCCTGGTTCCGCCCCTGGTTGAGTGTAGGGTGGATTGAGTGATATGGCAATAGGTGACATGGAAAAAAAAATGTCGAGTTTGCTTATTGATATCAACACTTAACGGAGAATTTGGATAAAGATTTGACGGAATGACTACTGTGTTACAAATCTAATAAATTAATGACCAAATGAAAAGATTAATGAGCACCATATTACAAACTCATACGAAAATAAATATTAAGCCACAATATTTACAATAATGTATTAGAAACGAAAGGGGTTTTCTTGAAATGTATGTGGTTGCTTTTTCTTAGTAGATGCACTGAAAACATTGTGGGGAACCCAACTCACGCAGCATGTGCCCTCTCTCCCACTAATGGCCAATAAACCAAATCAAAAATAAAAGCTCCAAAAGTACAAGTGATAATAATAATATGTATCATCTTTTTTTCACAAGAAAATATCTCATTCATTCAACCATGATACTAAGATCAAAACTTACAAGAGGGCCATAGGGCCATAAGGCCCGGAATCCAGGATTCCGGTAAGAAACTATGGTAGACCTTTTTTCAAGGCATTTACTATTGTGAAGACCCTTTAAGAGTCCTTATATTAGGACACTATTTACAGTCGTTGGATGATGATCTTAATCTAACTGCGGGGAACCAGGTATGAGCATAAGGGGAAAATGAGATAATTAATTTAAAGTGGAACCAAAACGAGAACTAAAAAAAGCCGTACCAATAACCTAATATTCATTTCATATTAATCATTGGATCTCTATTATATAAATTAAGAGGTATATTAGTGTCCTTATATAAGGACACTCGAAGAGTCCTCTTATTAGTAATTGCCCTTTTTTAATGTTTTGCTCGGGGATAAAATAAACTGTCACCAACGACAAAAAGCGAAGAATAACTGCAACAAAAATTAGTCAAGCTGCACAAATTCATGACCAATGAGTCAGTTTCATGTTGAAGATATCGACCAGGACTTTGCAATGATCAAGACCCTTGCCGGACCACCATTGAGGATATCTTTTGCAGTGTTGTTAGTTGGTAAATATCAAATTTGTCCTGATCGAAAACAACATTACTTCACTTGTGTACGAAATACATCATTTCTTCAATATTTTAGGCTCCTGGATTTCACTATCGTGTTTGATGAATTATGAGAACAAGAATACATGATAATACTCTACAGCATCTAATGAACCGTGTACAACGCTAGAAATGAAATGAAATGAAACCATAATAATGAACCATTTTCAGCTTATACATACATACATATATATATATATATGTGGTATCGAATCACATGTTATATTATCTCTCTCTTTCACAATTATGACAGATAGAAGAACACCACCACATCATCAATGAAGTTTCCTTTTTGTCTCCAAATAAACAATAATAATCCACTTGAGGAAGTCGGTCGGTCGGGCGGGCATCTCTCATTCATCCATCCATCCAGAGAGTCAATAATGCACACACATGCCAAACCAATAAGCAGCAGCAGGATGAAAATTCTTCAGACGTTTGGTGTTTCACCTGCAGCTCCTGCCCTCGTATTTAGTAGAGGTTGTAGAGCTTTCACCACGATGCTCATGTTTGGTCTGAAATCCGCTTCGTATTGCACACACAAGGCAGCAACAGCAGCCATCTGCACCCACACCACACCACACACTTTCCCTTTTTACTTCTCTACTTATTCATTATTATTCAATAAAACACAATACAATAAGCAGAGATGCTCCTCCTCCTGCTTATTTATCTATTACTACTTACTAGGATGATGAATATGATGATGGTCACCAAGAACAACAACACTTATTCGACAAATCACATGCAATTTTCATTAATGGTCAAGGAGAATATAATCATTTATATTATTGGTTATTTTTATTTTGTGTACCTTTGCAACCGCCTTTGGTGGGTACTCTCCTCCTAGTCTTGTATCAACGCATTGCCTCACCTTGTCCTCACTCAGTTTAGGTGTAGCCTATCACATACAAACGATACTTTTTTTTTTATTACTCAACAACTGGTTATGCAAGTGAGAAGCAAAGGGAAAATCAACTCTGATTAATTAGTACCCATGTCACCAGACTTTGCTGTCCACGCGGCAGTGTGTGATCAACAGGTTTACGACCCGTCAGCAGCTCAAGAAGCACAACACCAAAGCTATACACGTCACTCTTGGCATTTAACTGCCCCGTCATCGCATATCTGCACCGAAACACAAGGTGAATTTGGTGTTTCAGTTAAACTTCCTCAGAAAACTGATACATTAAGTTCCCCCATCTTGCCAGCTTTTCACTTCAGAGTTGAAGAGAGCACCTACTGTCTATAACCATATTTTACATCCAAATAATAACTTACTCAGGAGCATGATAGCCAAATGTGCCCAGTACACGAGTAGAATGAAGCCGTGCAGCCATATCTGGAGCTTGATTTGACAAATCAAAATCGGCAATCTTTGCAACATCATCATCAAAAATCAAGACATTACTGGACTTGATGTCACGATGGATGATGTGCGGGTCAGCCTTTTCATGCAAATATTCAAGGCCCTTTGCAGCCCCAACAGCTATTTTAACACGCTGAGCCCAAGTAAGGACAGGACCTGGCTGTGCACCTTTAACACCTTTCCTCCCTACATGAACAAATAAGCAAAGGATGAAAAATTAATCACAATTAACAATGAAATATACATCCCCCAGACAAATGGCCTGAAAAGCGGTACGGGTATCGAAAGTATATATCTGAACTGAAACAGGTTAACAACCTAAGCTTCTGATTTTCCAACTGACATCAAAACAGTGATATTAAGTCATCTAGTTTTGAGAAGTCTTTGTATGCAAAATTTTCACCAGAAAAAATGGTATTCATTACATGTATTACTGCATCAAAACAAATGGACATAATATAATAGTACAATCAAGAGATTTTTGCAGGCATCTGGACCAAACTTTAATAATCTGAAACTTATCAGTGCATGGAAAGAGGCAGAAGAAATTACCATGAAGAATATCATGAAGAGATCCATTAGATGCAAATTCATAGGCAAGAACACGAGAACCACCTTCAACACAATACCCGAGCAATTGGACGAAGTATTCGTGTTTAAGCCTTGACACCATTGAGACCTGGAAAGTAATATACATTAGAGATGCAACCTATTATATCTAGGAAATGATAGATAATGATTTCCAGTTTTGTAATAGACCTGGGCTAGGAATTCATCATCTGGCTGCTTGCTGGAATCTAGCTTTTTAATTGCTGCAGCTTGGCCAGTCTTAAGAGTTCCATAATACACTCTTCCATAAGAGCCTTCTCCAATCAAAGAATTTGTCCCAAAGTTCTCTGTAACTTCCTTTAATTCATCTAATGGTATTGCAGGCACTTCAATGGGCTGGATTTTGATAACCTGAGCACCTTTCGGTGCTGCTTCTGAGGCATATTGCCCTCCATTATTTCCTGTCAGTGAATTTCCACCACAAATTCATATCAACAATTTTAACAATCAAAAAAAATCTTCGTGATCAGAATCATGCCAGAAATATCTGGACACTGGTTCAGCTAATTGTTGTGACTAATATCGATCCTTACAGATAATAATCACAATTTTCTTACCCATATACGGTTAGGCTTATTTCTATCGTGTTTTTTAAACCCAGGTCTTATTGTCCTGTGCCTTGCACCAAACTGGACAATTTCTCTAAGGAAATAACCATAAAAGGTCTACAAGTGAACAATCGTCACTTAAATCTCCATGATCAATATTGGGAAAAGTACTCTCAGCTAAACTACCCACCTAGATTTCCTAACAGGTTCTTATGACTTCCAAGAGCATTACAAGAGGAGGTATCAGAAAGAATGGATGTGTATACTTGGATTTGTGCATGGGAACACATTCAAACAAAAGATAGTGTGGATATGGGACTGCGTTAAACTGAATCACAGTATTTAGTCACATGATACTGATGTTTAAGATGCATTCAATACTTAGGTTAACGTCAAGCAAAGCAAATAGGAAGTAGATAGACAAGATTGCTTTGAAACGACACATTTTACAATCCACCATTGCTAATACTATGTGTTGCAACTCCAATTGGACAATGGACAATACCTCCGGAACTCTTTAAGGGATATTGACCTCCACCGTCAGCAGTTTTATGGATGTCATCCTCTTCACAACAGCTGAAGCAGCTCATTATTCAAGCCTACAACAATTGGTACTTAGATTTAGTCCAAGAACAGAAGACAACTTTCACTTCAAATGAATAGTAATGAGGAGGAGGAGGAGAGCAAGTGAACATAATTTTCTAATATACATATAATCAAGAACATAGCAGGATGTAGAGAAGTCAAAAACACCATGAATCAATTTCGCATGCCTAGAAGAACTAGCTTCGGATGTTACCAACATGAAAGTGGAAAAGACTAGTGTGAAACCTAAAATGGCAAGCATTTTCAACAGAATTTTAAGGGTTTACAGTTGAAACGTGAAATTTGGTTTCCTCATCCGTTCCTTCGTCTTAACTAAACCAATACAGAATAAGATGGCTCTAGTTCAAGAAAAGACAGCAAATTCGATCTACTAACTAGTAACAATGTGTTCAATTCTCTTAAATTTCAGAAAATAAAAGAGCGTACTCGTAGAAATATCGGCCAATTTGACAAATGCAAACTATTACAAGGAAGAAATTGGAAATGAGTCTACACGAAATTGAAAGCAAGTTGGAACAGGATGGATGGATGAAGAAGCAGAGAAAGAGGCGTAAAAGAAGAAGTGGACAACTGGTCATTTCCCAAACCAGGGCAACGAGAATGGCTTCATTAATCCAACTGATAAGTAGATCGAACCGTTACAAGCGCCGAGGCGGAGAAGCGTGAAGCGTGGATAGGGCATATAAGGTGTTTGATAAAATATCGAAAAAGAAGCGCGGGAGAAACAGAGATCATCAACTTTTTTCCAATTAAGAGAAATAGGAAGAGTGAGAGAGAGAGAAGTGAGTTAGATCAGATTGTTACAGTTAGGAAAGTGGCGGCGGACGGCGCGATGATGGTAGAAGGACGTTCCAATTGAGAAAGTGAAGAGGAAGAATCGGAGTAGAGGGGTGAGATTTCTTAAAGAGTTTGAAAGAGAGAAGAGAGGACAGGTGGTGGTGGTGGTGGTGGGAGAAGGCTGCCGTCGGAGAGTGACGGAGGTGGTGTGGGGGGGAAGAAGAGGGGGGGCGCGTAGGATAAGGCGTGATTAGCGAATAATTTTTAGAGGAAAGAAAATGGTTTTGAGTTTCTTTTCTCTTTTTCAAAATCTTTTTTTTAACTATTACTAGCTTTTTTGCCCGCCCGTTGGTGGGCTTTAATTTCGTACTTCGATTAGACGAAAGAAAAACAAAAACAAAAAAAAATTTTGTTAGGAAAAATTGTTAGGCTAATATGTAACACTTTGATCTCAATGTTCTTAATTTTGTTAAATTTTCATAATATAGAACATTAATAATTGTAAAATTATACAATGCTCAATACTTATATAACTATTCAAATTAAGCTTGTTCGTTTATATTATTATAACATATCTTCTTACTTCGCTAGTTAGTTTTTTGGTAGGAACTGTACAAATTGACTCATGAAAAATATGTTTACTTATAATGGAGATAATGACACACATAGCAAGAAAACATAACCAACAAATTTTGACAATAATTTTTGTTATAAGTGAGAGGATATTCATGAAAATAAAGATGACATGAAAAGAGTAACAATAATTAATAAACAACTTCTTCTTTTACTTGTGGTAATCGGGTCAAAGAGGGAATCACATTCACAAGAAAAAATGTTCTAAATTCATGATTTTGAGAATAATACTTGAGTTTGACATGAAAGTATCAATGTAAGTAATTAATAAATTTGTTATAAATAAATTTTGAAGCTCGTTTTTATTGTGAGAGGATGATTTAGTTTGCTTCATATATGTATAATAAATAATAGATGTAGCGGCAGAGTGGAGATTAATAAGATGAAGTAAATGTGAGTTATTTGAAAAAATTAGTGATTTTGGATTATTGTAATTCATGTGATTAGACTTATATTAATCTGTTGATAGTTTAGAAAATAAATAAGCAATATTGAATTAAGTTGTAATTTTAAATAGTGAAGGACTTGACATTAAGGCGATGGTCTAATAAAAGTGTTTTAATGGTTTCATTTATTTATTTGAATCATATCAATATTCTTGCAAGAAATTCTATAATCAATTAAAGTTTTAGTTTCTATGTCAATAAACTTAAAGTTTAGTTTTTCCTTCATTGATGATTTAATTTATTGGATATTGATCATTTTAAATAGAAGAAATAAGTCGTAGTTAGAAAATATTTTTTCGAACATAAAAACTCTCTAAGAATGCATCAATTTTTTTAAAAAAATTTAAACTCAGTTTTTTTGCTAGAATAAAAAAAATGTGAATGCGCTGGAATGTATGTGATTTAATTGATAAAATCTCATTAAATTATAATCGGTTATATTTATGATTTTAAGTAAAATTAACACAATAAATTTCCCCTCATTTTTACTTTTTGCTAGGTTGATTCTTTTTTTTTGTCAAAAAAAAAATGCTAGGTTGATTCAATTACTTATATCTAAGTCCCTAAAATTATTATTTAATTTTAATAGTATTTATTAGTTTAGATCACACATATAAATTATAGTTATTGATTTCCTGTATCGGAAAATACAAAGGTCAAAAAGACTTTTCAGATTAGTTGTCAGTGAAATTTTTAATTATAAATTTTTATTTTTTAAAATAAAAGAATTTTTTTGGCAAAATAAATAACCAAAAGTTCATGTTGTATCATTTTGCAACCAAAAGCAATTTTATTTTCAACTAATTAGCTTGACCGCCTCTTTAAGTCTTTCTTGTGCACAAAGCAACGGAGACCTAAACTTAGTTTTGTGTGAGTTGTAAAAAATAGGCGAAAGCTCAAAATTATCAAATAAAAAGTTACCATAGTCAATAAAAGAAAGAAAAAATAGAAAAAATAGTTTGCCTCTAAAATATCTTATCATGGCGAACTGAGCAAGAAAAAGACAACGATCCCACTCAAAATCTTAAATTTCTCCTATTGGCTACATCTTATTATTCTACCATCTTAGGTAGTTGCAACAGACAGAGGTCGACCTCTCGAATCAAACTTCGCCTGAAATCAAAAGCTTCATCCTCTAAAATTCTTTCATTAGCAAATCCGAATATGCGATACAAAATTGTTTATCTAACTATTAAAAATTGATCCAAATTTTAGTTACCATTGAGAGATTTACTTCAATTAGCTAACGAAACAAAATAGTAGAAGACAAAGTCAAATACGATATTTTTTTTGGATGAGCTAAGTGAAGAATCACTCAGCTTGGAGAGTGATGGTGACGTCGACATAGACTCAACCCTTTTATATCTATGAAGAATGGAGCAGAAATGGCTCTCATGTGAGTCTTATGTGTCTTTGTCTCAGAAAATCAGATAATAATTGACTAACGGATGAAATGGAACAATAATGACATCTTCACTTATTTTAATTTTCCTCCAACCATTAACTACTAATTTGCAACATTGGATAGACAGAGAGATGGTAGACGATATAATAAAGAATTGGAGAAGTTGTAGAAAATGTAAAAGAAGTTGAAATTATAGACTTATAATGTTATGACATAAGCAGTTTTCGCAAATATGGAGGATGAGACATCGTGGGTTGATTAATACAAATAAATAAACATTCCATTGAAACTTGATTAAATATATCATAAGTGAAACACAAATATTTGGTGGTGAATCTATACTATTATTCATTTGAGTGAAAAATCATTTCTTGACTACTGAAAATTTAAGAATCATTTATTTGTGAAAAAAATACACATAGATCAATTCAATATTGAATATGTGTGGTATTTTTTTTATTGTAGGACCGTTTATGTTATTAAGGATTAACTATAGAAAAAGGTAAAGAAAAAATGAAAAAAATTATTAGTTAATTAGTTATAATTATGGGAAAGAAAAATAAAGGATTAGATAATATTAGCTTATAAAATATGCTATTGCACATGGTTACGAATAATAATAATAAAATAATAAATTGATCAAAGAATTATGAAAAGAAAAAGAATATAACACAATTTTTGCATAAAGTAATTATACATTTCTAGCTAATTTTGTTATTTTAAATAGTGAATGGTGATGACGAAGAAGAACATATTAGATTTTTTAGGATAGACATAGAACTATGAGAACTTTATTAAAAGTTATCCTATTAATTTATTGGAGAGTATACATGTTAATAAATAAAATAAATAAATCAATAAACATACACAAACTAATTTAGTGAGAGTCTATTTTCAAGGAAGACTAAAAAAATGGACAAAAGTATAAATACTTATATTAATTATTAAGTTAGTTATAGGTTAGTGAATATTATACATGGTAATTATAATTGATGTAGAAATTGAAAAATTAAATTGTTTACCTCCATTATTTTAATGGAGAAAGTTCCCTTTTCTTTTTATTAATTTAATAACTTACCAATTGGGGGTGGGTTACTTTTTTTTTTAACGGGCGGTTACTTTTTCGTAGGGAGTGGATCAGCGTCCAAGACTTTCTTGGGTTTGGAAAGTTCCAAACCCATTCTCAAACATTAGATCTAGTTTGACCTTTTGACTAATCTAATGGTCCAGATTTGTTAGGGGCATTTAGGACTTTACACAAATAATAAAATTATTACATTTAATTTAAATATTTTATTATTATTAATTATTTAAATATTTTATTTTTTTATTACTGTTGGCAGCAAATTGTTGTCGTCCAATTTTGCCGGCCACCAGCTGCCGGCCACCGGTCACCGGTCGCCGGTGACTTTTCCGGTGACATTTTTTTGGTGATTTTTTCGGTAACTTTTCCAATCACATTTCCGTCGACTTTTCTCCGGTGATTTTTTCCTGCGACTTTTCCGACGAGGACAAGTTAACTAGTTAACCTGATTTTTACAATTAACTTATTAGCATGATTTTTTTTATTCGTAACTAGTTAACTAGTTAACTTGGATTTTTATAGTTAACTAGTTAGTTAACATGTTTTCCGGTGAGGCTCCGGAGACCAACCAAACTCCGGTGACTTTTCCGGCGAGGACAAGTTAACTAGTTAACTTATTTTTACTAGTTAACTAATTAACATCATGATTTAAATAACGAGTTAACTAGTTATCTAATCGAGGTAACTAGTTAACCAATCGAGTTAATCTAGTGAATCAATCGAGCTAACTAGGTAACTCGATAAGTTAACTAGTTAACCAATCGAGTTAACAAGTTACCAAGTTGTTAACTAGTTATCTGATCGAGTTAACTAGTTAATTGATCTTCCAATTTTTACTCAACTTGTTATCAACAATTGATTAAATTTGTTGTTTACTAGTTATGTTGTTTGTAATTAGTTAACTAGTTAACATCATGACTTTTTCCGGTGAATTTTTCTGATAACTTTTCCTTAACCTGATTTTTACTAATAACTTGATTTTTTTTATTGATAACTAGTTAACTAGTTATCTTGGGTTTTTACAGTTAACTAGTTAACATGTTATTTTGTTGATAACTAGTTAACTCAACTAGGTAACGTGTTATTTTGCTGATAACTAGTTAACGAATTACCATGATTAGATAATTGAATTGTTTGTTAACTAATTATGTTATTTTTAATTAATTAACTAATTAACATCATAATTTAGATATCAAGTTAACTAGTTAACCAATTGAGTTAACTAGTTATGTAATCGAGTTAACTAATTACCAAGTTGTTAACTAGTTAACCAATCGCGTTAACTAGTTAACTTTATCAAATTTAGTTATCCAATCGAGTTAACTAGTTACCAAGTTGTTAACTAGTTAACCAATTGAGTTAACTAGTTATGTAATCGAGTTAACTAATTACCAAGTTGTTAACTAGTTAACCAATCGCGTTAACTAGTTAACTTTATCAAATTTAGTTATTCAATCAAGTTAACTAGTTATCCAATCGAGTTAACTAGTTATCCAATCGAGTTAACTAATTAACCAATCGAGTTAACTAGTTAACTAATTATACGAACTAGTTAACACGTTATTCGACGAACAAATTATATAGTTACACTATATTCCAACAATATTTACATTCAAACATTATAATCAGATAGTTAACAAATTATTGTTTTTATCCCATCCTATAAACAATACCACACCAATAATCATCATCATAATCATGATCATTGCCATAATCAACATAAAAAACAACAACATCATCACATAAAAGCATCATCATCCACATCATTTTCCACATTTCTCACCCAATCAATGGCAAATTCCTTATAGTATTGAACTTCTCATCCAATTGAACACATTATTCATGGGCTCTTATCACCATCATCTACTTTATCTTCCTCCACTGAAACTTCCCAGATCAGAGAAGTCCCCTTCCTTATTCCCCAGCGTGCTGCCTCCTGACACCTCCTTCCTCTGCTCGTCGAACTCCCCTCGCCAGCCGAAACCCACCCTTCCCCCTTCTTCATCAAAACCAATACACCACCACCTCCGCACATCCTCCTGCCCGCCGGCACTGCACTCCGTACAACCCATCCCCCAAACTACCCTCTCACCGTCCCGCTCCCCTGCTCCTCTCACTCCTTCACCGCATCCACCCACCAAACCAGATTAATCCGATGAGAAGAAACAACCTATGTTCCACTTCTATTTTAACGGAATCGATTAAAACAACCTCTGCTATGAGTAGACGATGGCCGGAGTGGAGATAATACATTATATATAACCAATTAACGGGCTGAGCTAGGCAGGTACTTGACGTTGCCGCCGCCGAATTATAGATCCACCGCCCTCGAGGAGAACAAGGAGGCAATCTCGTCGGAACTCAGATCTACGAACACTATTCTTCGAGTTGCACAGTTTCCTCTTTGTGGTTATTGGCCACGATTTTAGGCTTCCTCGGAGCAGGGGACATGTTCGACGGCGGAGGAAAATAAAGAGAGATGGGTGAAGATCATCTTCGGCAGTCGACGCTTGATCGGAAGAGCGACGAAGTAAATATAAAGGAAACAATCGGAAGGGTTCGAGGTTGGTGGCGGTCGACGCTTGATCGACGATGGTGAGAAGAAGGAGCTGGCGAAGCCACGATGGCTGGAGGAGGCGGCAAGAGGAAGGATTTGGGGGAGAGAGATGATGTGTGGCGGGCTGTTAGGGTTAGAGTATTTTTCCGAAATTCCAAAATTACCCCTCCTGTCAAATGGTTTGGATCAGTCCAAACTCCAACTCCTGGACGCAGATCCTTTGCCTTTTTCGTACAATATTTTCTGATGTTTTTTTAATTATGATAGTATTTAGATTTATTTTTTAATTAACTAATTAGATGAGTTTGATTGGTGGAATGCCTATAATTAAGGAGAGTAAGAATAAAAGGGGTGGTCTTTTATATTCCTATATATATTACTAGCTTTTTGCCCGCCCGTTGGCGGGTTTGAGCAAAACAACATTTTCTTTTTCTCCCTATTCATAATGTATACCACTTGATCTCAATATTCCTTACTTCGTTAAATTCACATAATACAGAAACACTATTGTGTTAACTCTAAGTAATACTCAATATATCTAACCATTTAAATTAAATCTATTGCGAAAGTCACCAGTCCTTCATTGTAAAAATTGTTTGTTATGTGATTAGTTCTAGATAGAAAGGTTTCTTAAAAAATCAGTAGAATAAAATTTAAATCAATGGGAAAATATAAAATTTTAATAAAGAATAATGTTACTTTTTTTTTTGGCTAGATAAAGAATAATGTTACTAAGAAATATATTTATTGCAAAATATGGGATAATACCTTCATATTTTAACATTATCTGCAAGTGTGTTATGCGAGATGGTTATCCCAATCATGTTCTATGATGTAACATCACACCGATCATATTCTATAATATAATATAACATTATAATAATTTTATGTCATTACATTAATGAATTTGAAATCATAATTATGTAACAAAGATGACGACGTTGATACATATTATAAATATCATACATGGGGTTCATGCATGGTATTCCGACATTGTCTCTATTAATGTATATTGATAATAGATTCATGCATGTACAATTTGTGAATGTTCTTTAATCTCAGTTTGATAGACATCAAACTACTTTTGCATTTCCTACACATATGTGTACATAATTATAATAATTCTAATAAATATGCATTGTAGCTAATGTGTTAGATTGATACTTTGGTGAAATAAATATGAAAATTCTTTAAATTTTGCTACAGTGCATATTATTTTATGATAATTTATTATAAGTAATAAATGTGAAGTCTTATTATAAAATAACTAACAATTTTAAAGACTTGAATAAAAAATATCGAGTTGAAACTAAAGGAAAAAAAGTGACTCATTATAAAAAATTTGTAATTCGTGGGGATGAAGTGGTATTTCATACATGATAAGAGTTGTTTATATTATTTTGATGATTAATTTTAATTTAATTTTAAAATTTTAATAAGTATTTAATTAATTTTATAATAGTAAAATTACTTGTTTTATGAGATGAAAAGGCTAGCAACTCACTTAGTTTATTATTGAAGAATTAAAAGGATTATTAAATACCAAAAATAGATTTTTAATCAAATTAACATGATTAAAATTAAAAGTAAATTATTTTATTATTGGGAATGAGTAATGATAAGCTTACACTTCGAAATATTTTAGTATTACCAAAATAGTATATATTGAATTACATGTAGGCTTGACAATAGGTATCCAAAACCGGATACCTACCAGAAATCTGGTCAATTTGGACGGAGATTACCCATTAATTGGGTAAATTTGACGGGTATGAGTAAACCTGGTACCTAGCTAGAGCGGGTAACTGGTGGGGACGGGTTTGAAGGTATCATCCCCATACCCAACCCGATAGGTACCCAATATGAAAGACGTTGTATACTCACAATATATCATCTATGTTTAACGGGCCAGACCCAATTTCTCATTTAGGAATTTAGTTCTTCACTTTAACTCCTCGATCGAGCAGTCTTTCGTTCCATCACGAAAACCTAATGCTCTAAAACTTATAATTCCATCTTGAAAATCTCTATGTAATCCAGATGCAAAGAGATTTGACATTCATCTGAAGGTAGCAAGTTTACACGATACCCATTTCGGGTGGCGATGGTTTGGATTTTGTAAGTCTCGAGGGATGGGTACAACATGAGTATAACTCATTTATTAAACGGGTCGGGTGGGTAGTGATACGTGGTATCTGGACCCGTGGGTACCCATTGCCAAGTTAGTAACATGATCAGAAGTAAGCTAGAAATTAACCATTTAAAATTACTTGAATTCTGAATCACTTGAAGAATTAAAATAATACATAAGTCAAAAACCTATTTTAAAATTTCAATTTAAACTACTAAAATCCACAACAATTACATGAATATTTCATAATTTCCGTGTGCTGGAGATTTTTTTAATGATGATTTTATTGGTCAAATTCCTAAAATTAGCAATAGGGGGTGAATACATAAACACCAATTTGCAGTCATGAAAATCAAAATATATGTATTTGTTTTAAATAATTGGATTTTGAATGTTAATTATTTACATTATAAAACTCTTAGGTTGATCATGAAAATAAATGTCTTTATAGACTTTTATTTTCCGGTGAATGATAATCATTTATAAGTTATACTTTTATCATATAAATAAATAGTACTCTATGTTGTATTAAATACACACATTATAAATTAATCTTCACTCCCTACTTTTATTTTTTCTCTTTGTTTCTATTATACATATTTTTCTTACTTTTCATACAAATAGTCATAATTTTGTAGATATAAATATATCAACATGGTTTTCATAATCATAGCAGGCGATCAAATCAGTAAGTCTAATTTGATTCAACCTCTCAAATTTTTATAAGTTATTGGTGAATCGTGATTGAACCATAATTTTATCAAAGTTGCATCATACTGATTTAATAAATAATGCATATGATCCAATAGATTATATCATTAGTAATGTATGATTTTCAAACTCTGTAATTTTTTTTTTGTAAAATCTGTAAATTATTATTGATGTCCTAGTTGAAGATATTTCTTACATCTATATTGGAAGAAAAACGCTTGATTACCCCTTATTGTGGAGGATAATTGTATGTTAAAAGTAATCAATTAATTAATAATTAGATACATATTATTCATAAAAAAATTAGTTACGTATTTAAAGTAACAATTGCCCTAAAAAGTAATAATTATCTTATTGTAATGGAACCGTTCTATTATGGATTGTAAATTGATCATCTAGTTCAAAACAAAATAAAGAAAACAATAGTCAACTTAAAAATAAAAGATATTACTATAGTAACTAATAAGTAAATTAGTGACTGATTAGTGAATAAAAAAAATTGAAATAAAAAATCTGTTTTTATGGGTTGGAAAACGTGGGAGAGATGGGAAAAAAATTAAATAAATTAGAATTTTTTTATTGGCTGAATAGCTAGAGTTAAGGAGAGAAGGAATAAAGAGGGGGTGCTTTTATATATGTATTATATATATTAGTAGATAATAGAAGTAATAAGTAGACTTAAAGTGTCACTAAACTTTTTTTTATGAATAATTATCTCATTTTATTCACCAAGAACTAGTAAGGGAAGACCCTACTAGAACAACCAATTCGACAATGACTTACAAGTAACAAACACTACTGCTACAAACAGTTACAATTTGTGATTACATTCAAACTCAATCACTTTAGCTAGCTCTTCAGGACTAAACAAATTTGTAACCAAACATTTCCCGAAAATGTCAAATGTCACTAAACTTCTGCTACTCAAAGAGCTACATCTTGGGCTTCTCTAGTTGCTAATAAGAAGTCGGATCTGAAATTCATTGCTGAATCGAAGGAATCGGTGATTGATGGGGTCTTACATATTCCGAAAGAGGTGATTGACCTAGGTGTCAAGAAACTTCAATCGGCTGTCGTTGCTCAATTTTTAGGGCATGCTCCGCCGTTGAAGGTGATTCGTAGTGTCCTCAATCGTCTCTGGGGCTATGAAGGGGAGGTCACAATTTCGACTCTCTCAGAAGGTCTGTTTCTTGTTGAGTTTCCATCCATGAAGTTATGCGAATGGGTGTTAGCTAGGTCATGGCATGTTCATCATGCTACGATGATCCTTAGGAGATGGCTGGAGGGGTTAAAACCTATTGATTCATCGCCGCAGGAGGTACCTGTTTGGGCCACGTTTAAAAGAGTTCCCCCGACTCTAGTTACGCCGGAGGGGGTGAGTTGGCTGGCTAGCCAGATTGGACAACCCATAAACAAGTTTGTGAGAGATGGCCTTGATATTAAGGTATGTGTAGTCAGAAATCTCTCGGATCAGATTAAGACTTGTCTTAGTGTGGTGCTAGCCCATTTCGGGTGGCGATGGTTTGGATTTTGTAAGTCTCGAGGGATGGGTACAACATGAGTATAACTCATTTATTAAACGGGTCGGGTGGGTAGTGATACGTGGTATCTGGACCCGTGGGTACCCATTGCCAAGTTAGTAACATGATCAGAAGTAAGCTAGAAATTAACCATTTAAAATTACTTGAATTCTGAATCACTTGAAGAATTAAAATAATACATAAGTCAAAAACCTATTTTAAAATTTCAATTTAAACTACTAAAATCCACAACAATTACATGAATATTTCATAATTTCCGTGTGCTGGAGATTTTTTTAATGATGATTTTATTGGTCAAATTCCTAAAATTAGCAATAGGGGGTGAATACATAAACACCAATTTGCAGTCATGAAAATCAAAATATATGTATTTGTTTTAAATAATTGGATTTTGAATGTTAATTATTTACATTATAAAACTCTTAGGTTGATCATGAAAATAAATGTCTTTATAGACTTTTATTTTCCGGTGAATGATAATCATTTATAAGTTATACTTTTATCATATAAATAAATAGTACTCTATGTTGTATTAAATACACACATTATAAATTAATCTTCACTCCCTACTTTTATTTTTTCTCTTTGTTTCTATTATACATATTTTTCTTACTTTTCATACAAATAGTCATAATTTTGTAGATATAAAGATATCAACATGGTTTTCATAATCATAGCAGGCGATCAAATCAGTAAGTCTAATTTGATTCAACCTCTCAAATTTTTATAAGTTATTGGTGAATCGTGATTGAACCATAATTTTATCAAAGTTGCATCATACTGATTTAATAAATAATGCATATGATCCAATAGATTATATCATTAGTAATGTATGATTTTCAAACTCTGTAATTTTTTTTTTGTAAAATCTGTAAATTATTATTGATGTCCTAGTTGAAGATATTTCTTACATCTATATTGGAAGAAAAACGCTTGATTACCCCTTATTGTGGAGGATAATTGTATGTTAAAAGTAATCAATTAATTAATAATTAGATACATATTATTCATAAAAAAATTAGTTACGTATTTAAAGTAACAATTGCCCTAAAAAGTAATAATTATCTTATTGTAATGGAACCGTTTCTATTATGGATTGTAAATTGATCATCTAGTTTAAAACAAAATAAAGAAAACAATAGTCAACTTAAAAATAAAAGATATTACTATAGTAACTAATAAGTAAATTAGTGACTGATTAGTGAATAAAAAAAATTGAAATAAAAAATCTGTTTTTATGGGTTGGAAAACGTGGGAGAGATGGGAAAAAAATTAAATAAATTAGAATTTTTTTATTGGCTGAATAGCTAGAGTTAAGGAGAGAAGGAATAAAGAGGGGGTGCTTTTATATATGTATATATATATTAGTAGATAATAGAAGTAATAAGTAGACTTAAAGTGTCACTAAACTTTTTTTTTATGAATAATTATCTCATTTTATTCACCAAGAACTAGTAAGGGAAGACCCTACTAGAACAACCAATTCGACAAAGACTTACAAGTAACAAACACTACTGCTACAAACAGTTACAATTTGTGATTACATTCAAACTCAATCACTTTAGCTAGCTCTTCAGGACTAAACAAATTTGTAACCAAACATTTCCCGAAAATGTCAAATGTCACTAAACTTCTGCTACTCAAAGAGCTACATCTTGGGCTTCTCTAGTTGCTAATAAGAAGTCGGATCTGAAATTCATTGCTGAATCGAAGAAATCGGTGATTGATGGGGTCTTACATATTCCGAAAGAGGTGATTGACCTAGGTGTCAAGAAACTTCAATCGGCTGTCGTTGCTCAATTTTTAGGGCATGCTCCGCCGTTGAAGGTGATTCGTAGTGTCCTCAATCGTCTCTGGGGCTATGAAGGGGAGGTCACAATTTCGACTCTCTCAGAAGGTCTGTTTCTTGTTGAGTTTCCATCCATGAAGTTATGCGAATGGGTGTTAGCTAGGTCATGGCATGTTCATCATGCTACGATGATCCTTAGGAGATGGCTGGAGGGGTTAAAACCTATTGATTCATCGCCGCAGGAGGTACCTGTTTGGGCCACGTTTAAAAGAGTTCCCCTGACTCTAGTTACGCCGGAGGGGGTGAGTTGGCTGGCTAGCCAGATTGGACAACCCATAAACAAGTTTGTGAGAGATGGCCTTGATATTAAGGTATGTGTAGTCAGAAATCTCTTGGATCAGATTAAGACTTGTCTTAGTGTGGTGCTAGCAGGTGGAGAACATAGAGATATTGAAATTAAATATGCTGAACCGAGAAGTTATTCAAGTAAAGGGAAGCAGGTTAGGGTGGTGAATACTCATATTTCCCAGCCAAAATTTTTTATCCTAGTAGTTCGTGCACCAGGCAATGCCCCTAAACAACCTTCTGGTGGGGAGGGGGCACCTGGAAGCGAGTCGTCTGGGAAGGCTGGAGGGGGATGGCAATGAAGCCGAAACTTCTTTGCAAGTGAAGGCTTCACCCATCCAACAAACCATAAGGGGTCTGAGCCCTACTTCGGTTCATGAGGAAGATGATGGTATTTTAGTAAGTGATGAAGAGGAGCAGGTTTATGATGAAACAATTGATGGTGTGGCTGAGGTTGATACTAGTGAAGTCCCTATGGATGGTAATGTTGAAGTTGAAGTGCAAGAAAGTAATGACCCTGTGCTCCCAGTTGATGTTTCAAAGGTAAGGGGACAGGATCCTCCCATCAAAGTTGTAGGTGAAAGTGGATTTAAGAATCTTAGAAAGACCAATTTCTCTGAGTTTATAAGTCAAAGTACGGTGTTATCTCCAAAAGGGATAATCACTAGGCATAAAAACAAAAGAAGATGAGGATTTGGGTGTGGAATGTGCTGGTTTTAATACACGTGAACGTTATTTGGAGTTGCAGTCATATGTAAATAGCTATAATATAGATATTTTTGCTATTTTGGAGCCAAGGACCAAAATTCACAACACT
The DNA here is from genome assembly GCA_034768395.1 of Linum lewisii. Classification (NCBI taxonomy): domain Eukaryota; kingdom Viridiplantae; phylum Streptophyta; class Magnoliopsida; order Malpighiales; family Linaceae; genus Linum; species Linum lewisii. Next base: position 49,441,610 of record CM068298.1, on the reverse strand, counting down.
GAAAAGCTGTTTGAAGAAAGGTTCCCTGGCTGGTTGAAGGAGTTCTGTTTTGAGGGCTCTTTGGGGAAGATTTGTGTAGTGTGGAAAAGTTCTATTCCCCTGAAGGTTATTAGTAAAGGCACACAGTGGATGCATTGTTTGGTGGATCTCCCTAATGCCTTCTATATTACGTTTGTTTATGCTGCAAATTCACAAGTCTTGAGGAAAGATCTTTATGGAGACTTGTTACAGTTGAATGTCCAGAGGATCCCATGGATTGTTGCAGGGGACTACAGTGCTATTCTGAATATTTCAGACTCTTCGAAGCAGCTTGCAAATTTGCAAAGTATGGAGGATTTTAATGACTTTATCAGTAATAGTGAGTTGGTAGAACATTCAGCTCAGGGTCCTGATTTCACTTGGATCAATAATAGAGAAGAGGACCCTCTTGCAAGAAGATTGGATTGAGTTTTTATCAACCTATGTTGGCATCAGGTTTTCCAGGGAAGTAAGGTAACAGTTTTACCCTGTAAATCTTCAGATCATTGTGTCTTACTTATAGAGCCAGTATTGGAGGTGAATAGGGTATCAAAGCCTTTTAAGTTCTTCATGTTTTGGAGTAAGCATCCAGGTTTCATGGAATTAATTAAGGAGGCTTGGAGTGTTAATGTCAAAGGGAATCCTTTTGCAAAATTGTATGGTAAGCTGAGAGCTGTAAAAATTTGTCTGAAAAAGCTCAACAAGAACCATTACTCTCATCGTCAGAGAAGGGTGCAGGAAGCTGGTAGAGAAGTTGAGGAAGCCAGGAGGACTGCTTTTGGCTGTCCTTCTAATACTAATTTTGAGGCCATTAATAAGGTGCTCATCAAGTATAAGAATTTGTAGGATGCTGAGGAGAGTTTTTCAAGACAAAAATCAAGAGCATTGTGGATAAAAGAGGGTGACTCATGTACTAAATTCTTCTTTGATTATGCTCATTATAGGCAGGTTAAAAACACGATTAAGCAGATTAGAAGTGACACAGGGGCTATGAATGATGATCCTGATGAAATGGTTGATATCTTAGTAAGGTTTTACAAAAATCTTTTGGGAAGTAGCTCCCCTGGTTGAATTGGATTGGCCTTCAATTGTTCATTCTCATGTTTCTGATAATGAAGCAGATTCATTAATTGCTCTGGTCACAGAGGATGAGGTAAAATTGGCTTTGTTTTCTATGCATCCAGAGAAAAGTCCTGGACCGGATGGGTTTAGTGTTGCTTTTTATAAGCTATGCTGGTGTAACATCCCCGCCCAACCGAACGGGTTAGAACTCAAGTCTGGGTGACTAGAGTGCCGGAAACGGTACTTAAGAGGGTCTCTTGAGGTCTGGGACGTTTGGGTGTGTGCCGGGTTGAAGTTGCAATAGAGGGGAACAGTGTACAGTACCAAAAGTGCTGATTTTGGGCCCTGAAGTGCGCAGGCGCACTTTTAGAAGTGCCAGGCGCACTTTTCAATTAATTCAGCAAACTTTCGGCGGAATATTCAAAATGTGCGCCTTTTGGGGGTCAATGTGCGCCGGCGCACATTTTGACATATCAGGCGCACTTTTCGTGCATAAAAGGACGGATTTGCACGGAAATTCAGAACTTCCCCTTCTTTCTCTTTCCCCAAAACCCGTATTTGAAGAAGCCAAAAACCCTTTAGCTTCAATCCTTGATTCCGGGAGTTGTAGAGCTCCGATTGACGATCCGTTTGTTGCTACGGGTTCGTGGCGACGAGAGGAAGAGATTGCTATTCTTAGTTCTGGGTATTTCGAATCGAGGTGTTGTCAGTAGAAGAAGGAAGAGCTACGTTTTTAGGACTGAGCCAGAAATCTCCAAAAACTTCAAACCTCGATTCCGGGAGTTGTAGAGCTCCGATTGGCGATCCGTTTGTTGCTATGAGTTCGTGGTAATGAGAGGAAGAGATTGCACCTGGAGGTTCTAGATATTTCGGAGTAAGCTGCTGTCGGTGAAGAGGAGAATAGCTACGTTTTTGGTGTCTGAGAGCTTGGCTGTTCGGGTTTCTAGAAGAGTTTTAGAGCCTCGTCTTCTTGTCAGGTGAGGGTTTAGCGTACGATAGGTAGTGTGGTCGGTGTGAGGAGTTACAATTCAGACCTAGAAAAATGTAGGGCCTTGCATGAAACTGAAAGAGAGTAAAAGGGGAAAACTGTTCTGCAATTGATTGTTCTGTGAAATATGCTGTTTTGATGTTTGTTGGATATTTGTTAATTGATGGATTGGTTGATGATTGATGGCTGTTTGTGATGAGTTTGATTGGGGGAATTGATTAACATGGATGATAAATTGATCGAAACTAGTAAAGAGTGATAGGAGGGACGGGTCTGTGAACATGAGAATTATGTATATTATGCTATTGTATCAGGTTGTGGTTGCAGGAGGGTGGTCCTGCCAATGTGGGGTCGCCCTATAAATGATGAACAGGTGGATGACCCTGCCAATGTGGGGTCGTCCAATAAAGGACGTACAGGAGGGTAACCCTACGACTCATGACATGGCTTCCCCTGTACTTGCAGGTGGGGGTGGCCGGTGAGCTAGCCGTTTACCCTTAAACTGTTTGTGCCGTGAGAGGCGTTGAATGTCTTGTGATGTGTGGTTATGTGTGATGTGGGATTACTGAATGATTCGGATTATGTTGGTTTATGTGATGTTGGGTTTGAGATGATGCTATGTGTTGTTGGATGACCTGATGTTATGGGTTGTTTTGGTGGAAGTGGTGCTATGTGGGATGGGGGGTTGATAATGTGATAGTGATATAGATTTATGACATAGAATTGGATAATGGAATTAGTAAATGGAATTGGACAATAGAATTGGGTGAAGGATTTGGGGCTTGGGTTGACTGTTTGACATTGCTTGGTTGCTATGCGTGTTTGCCTGGCTTGTGATTGTGCATGTGGTTTGGAACTGGTCGACGATGGAATTGATGTGGGAATTGTTATTGGACTTGGTGATTGGAATTGCATTGTTGATTTGTGTAATTGATTTGGATTGTGATATGTGGATTGAGGTTTGGAATTGGATTAATGTTGGAAATTGATGGTGGAACTGTTGATGGTCTTGATGATGTGAATTGGATGGATTTGAGGGAAATTGATGAATGAAATTGGTAGATGAATTTAAGGGATGAATTGAATGAAGTGATTGAATGAAATGTTAGAATCTGAAGGAGCCTGCACTGCCCCCTAAAACTGCACTATGGGTGCTAAGTGCCTCTTCGAGGGAAAGAGGTGCGATCACGTCTTCAAGGGAAAGGCGTGATTTGTTTGGTTGAGTCAAGTTTACGATTCCTTCAAGGGAAAGGTCTCGTGGTATCCTCCAAGGGAGAGGATGCGTCTTGGACCTCTCCAGGGGAGAGAGGTGCGTCAGGCCGGCAGGGGTGGTGCGGGATAAACTCCTTATGGCGCCTAATGAACTCATCTAGATAATCACTTGAGATACATGTGTGTTGTGTGAGTGTGTGTGTGTGTGTGCATTAAATGTGGACGTGGGGTGCCTTGTGTTGTGTTGTGGTCTATGTTGGATTGATCTGTGAATTGAATGGTTCGTTGTGCTGAACTGTGGATTGATGTGAATTGTTTAGGTGTAGGATGGTGTTATGGACTGTGAACTGTTAATATGGGAAGATGCCTAATAACCCACTTAGTAGATTGGAATGTAATTTAGGATTTTGTGTAAGACGATTGTGTATGATTGTTGTGTGACGATTGAGATGACGAGTTGACTTAGGATGCTTCTGATCATTGAACTGTATGCATTGCGTTTCTATTGTTGAACTATATGTATGGATGTAATGTTGAACCGTCTGAATGATGCTCTTTGTATATTGATGCTATTGTGGATTGAGAATGTTGAACTGAGAACTGCACCTATGTGATCGCCTAGACTGTGCATGTTTTAGGGAATTAAAATATGGTATGGTTATGTCTGGTTCCATTGTGGTTGTGTGTGCAGAGTTTGGAATCGCTCTTCTAGGCTAGGTTCGGCGCATAGTTAGACCCAGTGGGTTCACTCAGTTTCATTAGGAAGCTGATCCCCCCCCAGTTTCTCTTTTCAGGTGTTCGGTTGAGTTTGGAGGAGTTGCAGGTTGGAGTTGTGAAGTGAAGAATTAGGAAGCTATTGTGGAGTGACCATTGTTTTAAATTTAGATTTCAGTTGACACTTTTGGGTTGGAAGATTTGTAATCGTTTTGAGATTTTGTGATCGGTTGTGATCGGATTTCGGATTTCAGTTGTATTTCGGTTTTTATTAAGTGGAGGCCTCCTTCGTTTTGAACTTGTATTTAAGAGTTGTTTCTGTTTCCGCTGCGTTTTACTCTTTTCTTTTAAAGCTGGTTCTTCAAGTAGCACTCAAACCGGTTCGACCACGGGTGAACTCGGGTCGGTTTGGGATGGGTGTTACAGCTGGAGTATTGTAAAGGAGGAGGTGATCTCTGCAGCTCTCTACTTCTTTCATTCAAGTACCATGCCTAAGTATGTTAATTCGGTGTACTTGGCTTTGATTCCTAAGAAAATCAATGCAAGTGAGATGAAGGGTTTTCGTCCCATCTCATGTTGCAATGTCATTTACAAAGTTGTTTCAAAGATCATTGCCAATAGACTCAGTTTGGTACTTCCATCTGTCATTGGTCTTGATCAATCTGCATTTGTTAAAGGAAGGCTTATAGGTGATAATGTATTGTTAGCACACGAACTGCTTAGGGTATATAATAGGAAGAATATCTCTCCAAGGTGTGCTATGAAGATAGACCTTATGAAAGCATTCGATTCAGTTGAATGGAGTTTCATTCTTAAGGCTCTGCAAGCTATGAAATTCCCTTCACTGTTCATTTATTGGATTGAGACCTGTCTATCTTCAACCATGTTATCAGTGAGCTTTAATGGGGCTTTGAAAGGGTACTTTAAAGCTGAGAGAGGTTTTAGACAGGGGGACCCCATATCCCCCTATCTATTTGTTATTGCTATGGAAGTTTTGGCTGGATTGTTTGCAAGAGCTAGTAGAGAAGGGTCTGTTTCATCCTCAGCGCAAAGGTACAAGGTTGTCCCATCTTTGTTTTGCTGATGATTTGATTGTCTTTACCAAGGCATCAAGTCAGGGGGTTAAGGCTGTTATTGAGGTTTTAGAAGAGTTCAAAGTATGGTCGGGCCTTCGATTCAATCCGGAGAAGAGTGAGCTTTTTCTTGCAGGGGTTGACTAGGCTCTTACCTCAGAGCTGCTTGAAATATCAGGTATGAAGGTAGGTACTCTCCCTTTCAGATATTTAGGAGTGCCTTTAGATTCTGGTAAGCTGAAGAGGAATTAATGTCGCTTGCTGGTGAGCAAAATTACCTCCAGGGTTTCTAAATGGACTTCAAAATGCTTGTCTTATGCTGGTAAAGTGAAATTGATTAAATCTGTCATAGGAGGTATATTACATTATTTGATGTCAGTTTTCCTATTGCCTAAGTTTGTCATCAAGGAAGTAGAGGGGATATGTAACAGATTTCTTTGGGGTACTCTCCCGGGTGGTAGATCAAAAGTGGCTTGGAAATTCATAGTCTTACCTAGGGAAGAGGGGGGTCTAGGACTAAAGGACTTACACAGCTGGAATGCTGCAAGTGCCTTAAGGCACATCTGGGCTCTTCTGACTAGGGGGGATCCCTTTGGGTTGCTTGGATGATGAAGTATAGAGTCAAGCAGAAAGATATTTGGAGTATGAAGCTCTGTTCAGGTTCCTGGATTTGGAGGAAGCTCCTTAAACTCAGAGATACTGCTGCAATTGTGTTTGATACTAGTGTTGGGGGGGGTGAAGTGTAATGGAATGCTGATGGACAAGTATAGGATTAAAGAAGTTTGGAACTCTATTAGACCTATTGCTAGTCCTTTTGAATGGTTTGAGCTGATAGTAATAGCTTGATATGTTGGTTGATCTTGAGAGGTAGTATCACTACTAAGGAGGATGTGGCATCTTGGGGGCTGTCGACGGACATCTCTTGTGTTATGTGTGATGATGGAGTGGATAGTAGAGCTCACCTATTTTGGGAATGTTCCTTTACTAAAAGTATTTTGCAGAGGTTCTTCCCCTCCATTGGAGGCTGTACTTGGGATGTTGTTTGAGGTATTTCCAGCAACAGTTTGGGAAGCAGGGGAGAGTTCATAGAGCTCGAAGGCTAATGTTTGGGATCATTACCAGCTCGATATGCCGAGAAAGGTGCTGTAGAGTGTTTGGTAGTAATCAAAAAAGTGTTAGTCAGATTATAGAAAAAGTTAAAGGGGACTACAAAAATTTTGTAATTGGGAGGGTAGATGAACATGTTTTATTAGCTCTATTATATGTTATTGTTAGTTTTTGGTTTTACGAATGTACAGTTCCTTATTGGAAAATTGATGAAATGAAACCCTACCTTTTCATAAAAAAATGTCAAATGTATCCAAAACTATTCGTAATCTTAAAAATGACAATGTTTTGTTTTCTGTTAATTTTTCTGTCCAAATTAACGAAAATTTAACCCTACAGTGATGTGTCAGCTGATGTGTCCAACTTTTTGCCACATATTAATTTTTTAAGGAAAAATGGTAGTTTGCTCCCTCTACTTTGTCAAGTTAACAAACAACCCCATATACTATAAAATGATCAATTTACCCCTCTTACTATAGCCAACCTAACACAACCCCTTCCATCCAAATTTTCATACAAAATTTCGTTAAGTGATGACTCATCAATATGACTCATCCATAATTGATGAGAGTACATTGCCACATCATTGACTCATCAATGTGGCTACATTATCCGTCGAGGATAAACGACACGCTGTTTTGGGTGGAGATTCCGTTCCACGGTAGATGGAGTGACTCAAGCGAGCTCAAGTTGAACAGAGGTTAATCGATTTTAGAGAAGGACGGGAGATGAGAGAGATTTGGCCAGAGATGGAGATCGAGTTGTCGGAGAGATCTATGCGGGTAAAGGCGGGGAAGCAAGAGAGGGAGAAAGCAACATCCTAGTGTCACAGTTTTGCAGGTGCGGAGAGGTAGACGTTGTTGGGCGTGTTCTTCTTTGGAATACCCCATGTGGTTGTATGGGTTTGAGGAAATAAAATGGGTTTCCACTACAACAAAAAAAGAGATTAGGTGGCAGATATAATAGTGGCGGTAATTGTTTATTAACAGTGGTGGTTTAATACTAGCGGTTAAAACCGGCACAATCTATTACACACATTGTGGCGATTTTAACCGCCAGTATAGAACTGCCACTAGTAAAAGTATTTAAACCCCTCCATCTTCAATTTCAGTTGGATCGAAAGGCTCTCTCTCGCTGACTTCACAGCCTCTCTCTCTCGCCGACTTCCCAGCCTCTCATTCTCTCTCCACTGCCTAGTTCGCCGGTTCGCCATCACCTCCAACTCGCCAGTTCGCCGGTTCGCCATCACCTCCAACTCGCCAGTTCGCCTCTCCTCCAGCTCGCCGGCATCGCCTCTCTTCTTCATCATCCGCGGTCATCACTAGGTCGCCAGTTCTCCTCTTCTACAGTTATCCTCTACGTCGCCAGGTCGCCACAGTTCACCTCTTCTTCGTCACCGTCGCTCCTCACGGATGGTGTCTCCTCCTCAGCGGCGACTCACTCCTCCTGCAAACCGAACGGAGCACCCTAATTTTATGTTCAAATTCAAAATTTTGGGTGACTTGAGCATGAACCCTAATTTTTCAAGTTGGGGGTTTGCGAAATTGAATTGATTTCCATTAAATTGATGTTATAATTTGCTCATATATCAAATCGTGTGCTGTTTGGATGCAATATACTCTTTGAAATTTCATTTTCATTGGATTTGTGAACCGGTATTGCTCCAAATTAGGGGTTTTCATGTTGAATGACTTGTCATGATATTTTGCTTTAGGATTGATCATTGGGTGTTTATCAAAATGTTTGAATGCTCTTTCTCGATTATCCTTAACCTGGACTTTCCTAAATGATGAATTGATAGAGATTTTCGACATCTCAATATAATTTGGTGACTTTGTGATCTTGATTATTGATTAATGATGATGATCTTGATTATCATTTCGCTAACTTGGTTGTGTACATTGCTTGATTAATCATGAGTTTGTTGATTAGGTGATATCCATATCATTTGGCTAATTTGGTGACTTTTTTCTATGATTGAGTTTGTGGATTTCTTGATGGAATTATAGTTGTGTTGACTATGACGTTTCGTTGTTTGCTTGTGTCACAGGTTGTGTTGACTGTGATTGCGAATCACATAGTTGGTTCAGTCATTCGATCTTTGTGTCTGACATCGACCAGGTTGGTATTTTTATCCTTTTGGGTGTCTCAGAATTATTCTTTATTTGTGTTAATATTTAAATAATAGACTAATGTTAGTTTGTTTTTTTTATTAGCTTCCTCATCAAGATTCAAAAAGGCCTTCTGCTTATTCGACATTTAAAGGAACATTCCAAGTTAGTGATTTTTTGAATAACTAATTAGTAGAATTATTTTGGGTTCCTGACCGCCACTATTACTTGTTTGTGTCGGACGATAAAGTGGCGATTTTCCTTCCCAATTGTGAAATAAAACCGCCACTTTTCCTCCGTTTTGTTGTGGTATTCAAAGAGAGACAGTGAAACAAAGGCTACAACAAAATCCTCACCCCCAAACTTGGTAATTTCTTAGGACAACTCTACATCCTTTCACACTTTCTTTTTCTCAAGTGTTCAGAAAAGTGAGTTATTTATCAATATAGCTTCATAAAAATGAGTTGTTTATCATGTTACAAGGTCAATGGGGGAGTGAATGGGAGGGAGTGGGTCGGTGAGGTTGGAAGACTGGAGGGATAATGATTTGAGGGTTTGATTGAGAGGAGGGGGAGTGAATATGGAGCAAAAATCTATGCTTGAGTGGATGAATTTGAGGTCAATGGAGGAGACGAGGGCTCCGCCGAAGAGACATTGGACTATGATGGTCTTGGTCGCGGAGCTAATTGATGAAAAAGGGAGGTGGTGAGTTTGGTAAGGAGGAGACGTTTGGTGGTGTCTTGACTCGTCGTAGCTAGTTGATTAAAAAGGTAGGTGGTGAGTTTGGTAAGGAGGAGACGTTTGGTGGTGTCTTGACTCGTCGGAGCTACTATGATTAGAACTTAGAAGGAGGGAGAAGCAGATGGTGAGGAAAGGGAAAACACAAATGTGGTTTGGAAATTGCCATTAGAGGAGGAGGTTGAAGCTTTAGACAATAATCTATAGTTGTGTTTTGTAGGAAGATCAACAATAGGTAGCAAATTAGGGGAGAAGAGAGATCTCAATCGGTGAGTTTCATGAAGATAGGGTTGTTTTATTCAGTTCTCATAATGACGTCATTTGGAGCTGAATTTTTTTATTTGTTTGCAGTCTATGTGGCAAACACGTCACAACTTATATCTGATTGGGTGATGACACTCGATTTGACGTGATTCTCAGCCTCATTTAAGCAACATTTCCTTGCTTGAAACGTGGTTTTAGGGGTAGAATAGCGAATATTCACTCAACTACTCTATTTCCTACCGATTTGGTTACTTTGGCCCTTTTTGGGTCTATTTGATGGTTTTCTAGTGTTTTTGTGATAGCACAGGTTTTGCCATCATTTACGTAGCCACAGACGTATTCAAGACCTCAAGGAGTGAACCAGAATCGAACCAGAAATCAAACCGGAGTCAGAACCGAAGATCCAACTGCCCAGCACAATGTTTTCGCCGAAAAACCTACATAGTTTTCGGCGAAAATACCTTAAGAAACTCACAGGCGAAGTCAGCAGCTTTACCCTAAATATTTCGACGAAAACTTTCATAGTTTTCGGCAAAAATCCAAGAAGAAACCCAACGCAGATTCAGCTGATGTTTTCGGTGAAAACTTAGAGACTTCGCCGAAAACTATTGAAGAAAAACACACAGGAGATTTTAACTGAAGTTTTCGGCGAAATCTCCTTAAGTTTTCGCCGAAAACTCCTTCCTTTTCCGCGGCTGGGTTGGAAAACCCTAATCTTACCTATTTAAAGAAGCAGTCGGCAGCCAGCCAGAGGAGGAGGATTATTCCAACAACTATTCACAAATCAGACTTTTGAGAGTCAGCCGACTCTAGGGTAGATAGATAGAGTTTAGAGAGTTCGAAGATCCGTGGAGAGATCGTGACGCCATCCTTCCACCTCGGAGAGCTCGGAGCTTAAAGCTGAAGATCCAGGAGATCGAAGCTTCGCCGGAGTCGTCAGAATTAGGTTTTTCAGTTCTTATCTGTTCTTCCTCTGTATGATGATTTCCTTTGTTGCCTTTGATTCTTCTGTTATCGTTATGAGTAGCTGAACTTGTAGAGCTTAGATTAGATGAAACCTAAGTGACCCAGGGCTTTAAAGCGGTCACAGATTGGCGGTAATTAGATTCGAAGTTCAATCAGTTTCTCTTTGCATGGTTGTTTTGTTCTTCATTGTTTATGTTTCTCTTTTGGTTGGTCGCCTAGATTAGGTTTATGCACGCTAGGGTTAGTCGCCAGACAGCTTCCCTGCTTTGGCGCATAAACTTGTCTTCCTTGATCACCTAGTTTAGATTCTTGTTAAGCTGAGGATAGAAGCGAACGCTCGCCTCTCTTTAAAACATCAATTCAACCAATTAACCTATATATTCATTGGAGTGTGCCTTTCGTAGGAACCAGTTAGGGTTAATTCCTTTGCAAGAGTAACTCATAAATCGTTAGTAATTCCACCAGTTAGTTTAGTCGTCGCGAGAGGCGACCGTACCCGCGTGACTAATTAATCTTGGTAGCTAGATCAGATAGAGCGAACGTTCGCCAGTCTTAAACCTAAGGGTCAGGAGTTATGGTGGTGTATAGAAACCGATTGAATTAGAATTGAAAACCGCTGGTCTTGTGATTGTCGTTGCCTTGGTGATCTAACACTACAAGAAACAGGGTCCGTTGTAGGGGTTCCATTGTAGGGATTTAGCAACTGCTACAAAGGATTATGAAAACGGGTCATTTGTAGGGGTTATTAAAAACCGCTACAACGGAAACCGCTACAGAGGTATTTAACCGCTACAACGGAACCCCTACAACGGATATTTTAGATCAACGGTCCAGATTTGTTCAATTTAATGACTAATAAAATAACCCCAAAATCATTTCTCCTCTTCTATTGGTTCATTTAAATTTACACGGATCAAAGAATCACAACCATTATATCTAAATCACACAAACACACTCTCTACTTATTACAACCATTAGATTTTGAAAACACTCTCTCCTTTTTTTTTCTTCTAAACACAAACCCCTAATTTGTTCCATATTTCCGCCGCCTCTCTCTGTTCATTTTCAATTTTCATCTACTTCCTCCCAAGTCCCAACCCTAATCCAACCCACTCCTCCCTTCCCCAATCCGATTCTTCAATATTTCCGCCGCCTCTCTCTGTTCGTTTTCGTCTGCTTCCTCCCAACCCTAATCCAACCCACTCATCCCTTCCCCAATCCGAAAAACAACTCGAAGAAATTCCTACTTTGCTCCAGTTCATCGTCATGGGTGTGCGGGATGGGCGTACCTACGATGAGTACCATGAGTTGTCTCTGCCTTCAAAGAGAAGGGCGTGCTCAGCGTCACCGAGTTCATCCTCGCTGGCGATAATCTCGTCTCCAAGTGCCCATGGTTCTGGTAAGATTATAAGGATAGGATAGTCTCTTGCCTTGAGAATGTTGAATTCGGAGCTTTTGTGAGCTAGCTGTTTAATTTGATTTTGCTCAATTGATTCCAGGTTTTTTATTCTTGATTGCTGTTTGATTCCTCTCACCAATACATCCTATTCTTTCCAGATCTGGATACCTCCTTCTCCAATCGACGCTCCTTCGACGGCATTGTTCCATGAACGCGCCGTCGTCGTCTCTCGATCCTCGTCCTTATTTGTATATGGCAGCGGCAGCGACATTGACGGCCTTGGATCGGTCGTCGTCCACGAAATCGACAGAGGAGGAAATTAGAGGACTTAATTGTGACCTAAAATACTTAAGTGACCCAATTGTAATCTGAACTGCATAAGTGACGTAAATTGTAACCTAATATACAAAAATGACCAAACTATAATTTAAACCAAATTTGGGATTTTTTTAAATTATTATTTTTTAGATCGTTAATTTTTTGTAGCGGTTTTGAAAACCCCTACGACAAAAAAATAATTAAATATTCATTACAAAACTTTAGATCTCACCGTTGATCAACTGACAGTCGTAGGGGTTAAAAGTGCTACGATGGAACCACTATAAACGATAATTCCGTTGTAGCGGTTACATAACCCCTACAATTGGCCGTTTGAACCGGACAATTTGCCAGCGGTTGTGGATAACCGCTACAATGGTCGTTGTAGGGGTTATAACCCCTACCGGTGTCAACTCATAACCCCTACAACAGACACAGTTTCTTGTAGTGTAAGGGGGATTCGAAATCTAAGCTCGTCTATCTTCTCGTTAGTCAACCTTTTAATCTTTCTGTCTTTTATTTTCCTACTTTATTAGATTAGAAGTCGTGGAACTCACACCACGCACAACCTGTTTAAACCGGAGTAATCTGCCTTTACATATTTGAGTAGACAAGAAGAAGAGACCTCGAGTTGAATACGATCTAGTCTACCTTGGTAGATTAGTTATTTGATACGTCCTACAATGTTCATCAAATTGGCGCCGTTGCCGGGGACTCTTGTAATTGTTTGAAAGAAGAGTTGGCTAATTATTCTTCTACCTTTCCGCCTTACCATTTATTTTTCCTCCATATTTCCATGATTTACCTGGGTAGTGCTTTTGAGTTTTGATTATGCAGGATTACAGGCGGGATGACCGGTACCGAGAGTGGTACATCAATGAAGCACCATATATGGAAGATTACCATGAGATGTTACATCATCAACAACAACAAACGGCGAGATTTGACTCCCTCTTTGATAATATCTTTTCAATGCTACAAGGTCACCAAGAGATACACCAACAAGAGCATCGAAGAGGCGCTAGAGATAACCAAGAGATGCTTCATGAACATTAACAATGCTGGTCGAGAACCCAATCTGCCTTGGATAATATCTCTTCAATGCTACAAGCTCATCTCGCGACGGACATCAAGCTCGGGCAACCAAAGCAGTTAATGACAGAAGACGCTCAAGAGCTGTTCGAAGAAGAAGATGATGAGCTAGAAGAATCCTTGGCGGTGGTGGTTGATGAAGACATAGAACCAATCCATCCTGAAGTTGAAGCAGAAGAGGAGCACATAGAGATTGAGGAGATACCCTCACCTACACTTCCACCGAGTCAACTTGTAGATCAAGCCAGAGACGAGCACGTGGAAAGCAACAAGGTCATGGATTTAGAAGTTTACATACTCGATCCCGAGAGACCCCTGGATGATCATCAGGTAGAGAAGATGGAGCTCATTGACCATGCCGCCGTACTACCTCTTTCCTCCTCCAGTAGGAGAATTCGAGAAGAACTGGTCATCCAACCAAGACCGCGATCTACTAGAGCACTACCGGCTGCATCACCCTTCTGTGAGTGCTACATGGCACTCAACTGTTGGCCTTGAAGAAGACGATTTACTTCAAGGAGCTTCTGAGTTGGGGACCCTAACAGGTATCGTCCGGCTCAAGGACGTTAAAAGAGAGCGCTTCGTGGGAGGCAACCCACGACTGGAGTCCGTTTTTGAATTATTGAGTCAGTCTTTTCGTCGTTCGAGTCGGTTTCGGGGAGCCAAAGTGTCAGTTTTAATTTTTGTTACTTTTAATTTTTGTGTCAGGTTTTTCAAAAATAAAAAAAAATCAGTTTAAAAAAAAAAGTATTTTTCGGCGAAAAATAAAATATTTTCCGAAAACTTTGTTCATTTACAAACAGTGGACGTCTATGTTTTTTTTTGTGTTTTCTGAAGAAGTTTTCGGCGAAAACTTCTAAAGTTTTCGCCGAGCTTGTGTCTGTTTTTAAAATCAGTTTCTTTTTTTCGCTCCGATTCCAACGCATACTTGATCGTCCAAATCGGAGCTCTGTAGCTCCGGTTATCCCCGAAACAAGCTTTTCACGTTTTTGGCCAACTTCATCGCTTTCTGTCCATTTTCTTGAGTCATGTCTTAAAGGTTAGTTGTTGGGTTTTCAATTTCGAATCTTTTGACATGTTGATTGTTGAATTTTGACGAGTTTAATTCTGGTGAACCTCGTTTTGCGTGTCTGCTGTTTCGGTGTGATTTTTTCTGAACTGATTGAACTTAGACGTTCTAGATTGCTCAAGGGGTGTCGTGCCGTGAATTTGTGCCGTTTAAAAAAATCAAAATTCTCCTAAACCTTCTTTGTTCGACATTTATTTTGTGTGGATCCGGGACACTTGTCCCGGTATCCTTTTGATCTTTTTTGTTGTTTTTGTTTTGTAGGAACTTGAGTAGCCACTCCGCTATACTCCGGACGCTCCGTGATCATCCACTACACAGACCATCACCTTCCAGGTTCTTCGTATCTCTCTACTCTAGTTTAGACCTGTGAGGACACAAAACTGTTTAAGTGTGGGGTAAGGAGTCTAGGATTATGCATGATCTTGCTTGATTTTCTGTGATTCTGTGGTTCAATTTTGAATTTCTCTAGCATAGAATTGCTCAATTCTTGACTTGTGATGTTAAATTGACTTCAATTTTGAACAATGACGTCTAGACTGTTCCACTTAGAACTTGTAACCAACGTGTTGGCACTGATATCAAATGAGTCTAGGTCAGAACAAATCATAAATCACTCTTGTAGTTGAAACTTGAATCAATTAAACTGATTGACTTGTTAATAACAAAGCTCGATAACACCGTTCTAAGATGATAAATGCTAGCTTCTTCCATGTTTTTCACTCCATATTTGATCACCTGTGATTGTGGCTTGAGATTAGACGAAAATCCAATTCGAAATCTTGTGTAAAAAGTTATAACTAGCTAGGATCAAATGGCTAAATTGTTAAATCAAGTAATAAAGTTGTGCAAATCAATGCTAAGTTCTTTAAAGTGCTGAAAATAAAGCTAGGCAAGCACGACACCTAAGTGAAGTGTTCGGGTTGAGCACTAGCATAGGCACAAATACTGTGAGCTAGGCAGGTCCAACACCTAAGTGAAGTGTTTGGTATCGAGCACTAGTATGCAGTAAATCAATGGAGAAAGTTTGAATCTTGAAAGAAATTGTTGTTTAAATCAGTCCTAGCTAGAACATGTAACGTACAGATCTAGAGGCGAATGAAGTCGAGTCGATAGCCACGTCACTTTTCCTACCTCCACATCCACATCATGGCTAGAGCTTAAAGTCTTTTTGATTAGAATTGGTGTTATCATAGTCGGTTAATTATAATTAACTGTTTTGCCAAGAAACGAGCTTTGTTAAAACTACTACTTGAAGTGTGCAGAAATTAGTGAGATCGAAAACTTGTTTGGTTGATGTTCTTGCATGTGTAGGTCACTCTTTCTACGTGGAACAGTCTAACCCAAATCGTTAAAATTGAATCTCAGTTTAATCTCGTGTCATTTGTGAATTTGAGTGTGTTCTAGTTCAGTTTGCTTGAGGACAAACAAAAGCTTAAGTGTGGGGTATTTTGATGACACTCGATTTGACGTGATTTTCAGCCTCATTTAAGCAACATTTCCTTGCTTGAAACGTGGTTTTAGGGGTAGAATAGTGAATAATCACTCAACTACTCTATTTCCTATCGATTTGGTTACTTTGGCCCTTATTGGGTCTATTTGATGGTTTTCTAGTGTTTTTGTGATAGCACAGGTTTTTGCCATCATTTACGTAGCCACGGACGTATTCAAGACCTCAAGGAGTGAACCAGAATTGAACCAGAAATCAAACCGGAGTCAGAACCGAAGATCCAACTGCCCAGGACAATGTTTTCACCAAAAAACCTACATAGTTTTCGGCGAAAATACCTTAAGAAACTCACAGGCGAAGTCAGCAGCTTTACACTGAATATTCGGTGAAAACTTTCATAGTTTTCGGCGAAAATCCAAGAAGAAACCCAATGCAGATTCAGCTGATGTTTTCGGCGAAAACTTAAAGTCTTCGCCGAAAACTATTGAAGAAAAACACACAGGAGATTTTAACTGAAGTTTTAGGCGAAATCTCCTTAAGTTTTCGCCGAAAACTCCTTCCTTTTCCGCGGCTAGGTTGGAAAACCCTAATCTTACCTATTTAAAGAAGCAGTCGGCAGCCAGCCATAGGAGGAGGATTATTCCAACAACTATTCACAAATCAGACTTTTGAGAGTCAGCCGACTAGGGTGTTCTTCAAGCGGGAAGCCCCCGTTGAAATATAAGATTTTGGTGACTTGCATGGGGCTGGATCTTCTCACCTTCTGAAGGTTTGCCTTCTTTCCTTTTAACGCATCGTCATCCTTTGAGTTTACCCACTTATTTTTGTATCTTTGTTTTCTGGCCACTTAGGCTGCCAGAGAGATGGGCGATCTGTATACTTGTGGAAAGAAGATGCAGAAGGAGATCGGCAATCTTCGTGAAGTTCGTCGTCATCTAACTAGTTTGCTACGGGAGGAGCAGGTAACCATGCTCGCCATATATATATATATATCTTTCTCTTTTTTATTATTATTAGATAGGTGTTTACTAAACCATATGTCCTTCTCCTTTCGTCCCAGCACCGTTCCCAGACACTGGGGTGCAGGGCTGAAGGCAACAAGGACATGTTTCGGGCGTCTAATGAGCGGGTCGGAGAGTTGGAGGCTATCGAGACTACCCTCAAGGTCGAGGTTACCCAACTGAGAGCAGAGCTTCATTGTTATAAGAACGATCTTGCTAAATCCGAGGACGCCCTTGCCTTGGCCAGGGTGACGGAGAAAAGTCGGCGTCGCTCTCGGATGAAAAAGATCACCTCAAGGAACTTCTTGACGATTCTTTGGCAGCCCAAAAGGATTGGTCGGATGGAAAGAAGGAGAATATGGGAAGAAGATGGTGGCGAAGGAAGGTGAAGATGGGAATAAGAGTCAGTTAGTAAAATGGACGGTTGAGATAAGTCATTTGTGTTTCCTAAGCACAATCTAACGGCTTGAAAGCTCGATCAGTGTATGAAAATTTAACAGCGGCTTTTGGCCGCTGTTAAACTAGTTTATTTAACAACGGCCACTTGGCCGCTGTTAAATTACCAATGTCAAACAAATTTAACTGTGGCAATACTTTGGCTGTTGTTAAACTGGCGCGGTTAAAATGGTAGTTTCGTGTAGTGCTACGAACTCCTTAAGAGGGTCTCTGCATAGGTGTTTGGCATCTGGGCCCATAGGAGTCGGTCTAGGGCCTAGGCTTGGTGTCAGCATCAGCTCCTGGCGGGTCATTAATCTGGCCCTCGCTTGAGTAGGTGATGGCATCAGTGCCTAGCTGAGGATCAGCATCCTCCCAGGGGTGTCTTCTGGCTCCGGGGCTTCGGCTCTCCTGGGCTCTGGGGTGGTGCTGGCGTAGGCTTGAGCCCAGTGTAGTCTCGGCCCGACATCAGTGTTGGGTCTGGATCGGCATCAGCATCTAGGCTTGATGTTGAGACTCCTAGTATGGGGTATTTCCCTTCCAGCAAGGGAAATCCTCTCTGATTCGCTTCATCTGTTCCGCCATCCCATGTTAACATGGGGAGGTTCGGGCCTGGTGGCCGTAGTGTCGTGTCTACGTTGGGCTTGGTGGTTGGGATCACATCAGTTCGTTTGTGGATAAGCGAATCAGGCAAATTTTAAGCCTATCTTTAGAGCGTCGCAAAATTCCTTAAAGATTTTACAGTAAAAAATGGTTGCCATGATCACCTATGTTGCTTTGCGGAATTTTAAACTGATGACACTCGATTTGACGTGATTTTCAGCCTCATTTAAGTGACATTTCCTTACTTGAAACACGGTATTAGCGTGTGTTCACTCAATTGCTATATTTCCTACCAATTTGGTTACTTTGGCGCTTTTTGGGTGTATTTGATGTGTTTTCTAGTGTCTCTATGAGTACACAAGTTTTTACCGTCAAATATGTGGCCTTGGACGTGTTCGGGAAGCAATGGAAACTCGAAGAATCAACTCAGAATCAAAACCAGGAGTCAAACTAGAAGATCTACTGCCCAGCAGTAAGTTCTCGCCGATAATATCATAATTCTCGGCGAGAAGATGTTAAGGATCAAAGGCAAAATTCTCGTCGAACAAACATCAACTGTCTGTGAAGAAGTTCTCACCGAGAACTTTGAAAGTTCTCGGTGAGAAGTTATGAAGAATTACAAACAGAGACAGAAGGATTTACACTCAACATCTCGGCGAGAAGTTTGATTGTTCTCACCGAGAACTTACTTCTTTTCCGTGGCAGAGGAGGAAACCCTAAACCCTATTTAAACAGCAGGCAGCGACATCATTCATTATCAATCATACCATTAATCGCCAGACGAACAATTATACAATTAGACTTTTAGAGTCGATAGATAGAGTTGAGAGCATCCTCAGAGTTCCCAGAGAGATCGTGCGCCGCTCTTTCCACCTCGGAGTGCTCGGAGCTAGGAGTTGAATATTCGAGAGACTGAAGCTTCAAGGAGTCATCAAATTAGCTTTTACAATTCTTCTCTATTCTTCCTACCTGAGATGTATTCCTTGATTGTTTTCGTTTCTCTTGTATTGAATATGAGTAGCTAACCTCGTAGAGCTTAGATTAGATGAACCCTAAGTGACCCGGGGCTTTAAAGTGGTCACGGATTGGCGGTAATTAAATTCAGATTCAGACAGTTTCTCTTGCATGTTTGGTTTGTTCTTCGTTGTCTGTGTTTCTTTTCTAGCTTGATCACCTAGACTAGATTCTTGTTAAGCTGAGGATAGAGCGAACGTTCGCCTCACTTTAAAACACCAAATCAACAATTAACCTATTCATTGGAGTGTGCCTTTCGTAGGAACCAGTTAGGATTAATCCACTTTAAGAGTAACTCATAAATCACTAGTAATTGCACCAGTTAGTTTTCCGTTGCTGAAGTGAACGCACGGGCGGTCAAGTAATCTTGGTAGTTAGATCGGATAGAGCGAAACGTTCGCCGGACTTAAACCTAGGGGTCAGGAGTTATGTGGTGTCTGATAATTGAATGAATCGGGATTGAAAACCGCTGGTCTTGTGATTGCCAATGCCCTGGTGATCTTATGGGGATTCGAAATCTAAGCTTGTTTGTTGTCATTTCAATTTCTTTGTTTTATAGATTAGAAGTCGTAGAACTCACACCACGCACAACGTGTTTAAACCTGAATAGTTTGTCAATTCATTTGAGTAGACGATTAGTCGAGTCCCGTGGAATACGATCTGCCTTGCTATTAGCTTGGTAGTTATTTGATCGCACGCATTACAACGTACATCACATTGGCGCCATTGTCGGGGACTCTTCTATATTGTTTGAAAGAAGAGCTGGCATTTTATTCTTCTACCTTTCCATCTTATCATTTATTCCCCCCCCCCCATATTTTCATGATTTACCTGGGTAGTGCTTCTGAGTTTTGAGATGCAGGACAACAAGTGGTATGATCAGTACCAAGGGTGGTACATCAATGAAGAACCATATGCTAAAGATAACCAAGGATGGTATGAACAACCACCTACGACAAGCTGGTATGAGGAACCTTCACCCTTGGCGTCCTGGCAAGAGCCAAAAGCTACACACCACCACCAGGATTACAAAGTAGGGTATCTACAGGTCCATCAGTTTCAACAACAGGCATCGAGAATAGAATCCATCTTGGGGAAGCTCACTTCAGTGCTACAAGCTTCTGATGCGGTGGACGTCGAGCTCGAGCAACCAAATCAATTAATGGAAGAAGATGCTCAAGAGCTGTTCGAAGAAGAACATGATAATCTCGTCCATGATTATTATGAGCTAGAGGCATCTGATGAAGAATACTTGGCAATGGTGGCTGATGAAGGCGTGGAACTCATCCATCTTGAAGGCGTGGAGCTCATCCATCCTGAAGTTGAAGTTGAAGAGGAGCACATAGAGATTGAGGAGATATCCTCACCAACCCTTCCGCCGAACCAACCTGTAGTTCAAGCTAGAGATGAGCACGTGGAAAGCGACAAGGTCATGGATTTGGAAGTATACATACTCAATCCTGAGAGACCCCTTGATAACCATCAGGTGGAGAAGACTGAGCTCATTGCTTGTGCCACACCGTACTACCTCTTTCCTCCTCCAGTAGGAGAATTCGAGAAGAACAGGTCATCCAAACAAAACCACGATCTACTGGAGCATTACCAGCTGCATCTTCATCCTTCTGGAGTGCTATTTGGCTCACAACCGCTGGCATTAAAGAAGACGATTGACTTTAAGGAGCTCTTGAGTTGGGGTCCATAACCAAGTATCATCCGGCTCAAGGACGTTAAGCAAGAGCGCTTCGTGGGAGGCAACCTACGGCTGGAGTCCATTTTAAATTATGTTGAGTCAGTTTTTTGTCGTTCGAGTTGGGTTCGGGGGAGCCAAATGTTAGTTTTTCTTTTGTTTTGTTTTTCTGCCAGTGAAAACTTCTCGCCGAAGAGTTTTATATTCTCGGCGAGAATGTGTGTTTTCTCTCCAGTTTTTATGAGTTGTTTTCAAATAGGTTCTCGGTGAAAACTTGCATAGTTCTAGCTGAGAACTTTGGCTTTTAGGTCTGTCTTTTCTTGTCAAAACCCTTTGTTTTGTTTTCAAATAGGTTTTCACCGAGAACTTCAACATTCTCGGCGAGAACTTTAGTTCTGTCAGAAAATTTTCGAAAATCTTGCAAATACAGAGTCAAAATATTTTCAAAATTTCCCCTAACCTTCTTCGTTCGACTTTTTATTCTGTGTGGATCCGGGACACTTGTCCTGGTATCCTTTTGATCTTTTTGTTGTTTTTGTTTTGCAGGAACTTGGGTAGCTACTCCGCTCTACTCCGGACGCTTCGTTTTCATCCCCTACATCGACCATCTCGTTCCAGGTTCTTCGTTTCTCTCTACTCTAGTTTAGTCCTATGAGGACACAGAACGGTTTAAGTGTGGGTAAGGTGTTACAATTTGCATGATCTTGTTTGATTTTTTGTGATTCTATGGTTCATTTTGAATCTCTCTAGCACAGAATTACTCAGTTCTTGACTTTTGATGTTAAATTGACTTCAATTTTTCACAATGACGTCTAGACTGATATTAAATGAGTCTAGATCAGAACAGATGATAAATCACTCTTGTAGTTGAAATTTGAATTAATTGAATTGTTTGACTTGTTAATAACAATGCTCGATAACACTGTTCTAAGATGACAAATGCTAGCTTCCCCCATGTTCTTTCACTCCATATTTGATCACCTGTGATTGTGGCTTGAGATTAGGCGGAAATCCAATTCGAAATCTTATGTAAAAGGTTATAATTAGCTAGGATCAAATGGCTAAATGATTAAATCAAGTTTCGAGTTGTGAAAGCCGAAAAAGTTGCATGTTCAATTTAGTCCCCGTTCACTATCAATTATAATTATGTTAATTATATAATCAAATTAAATAATTTCATAATTTACCTAAAATGTTGTTTAGTTGTTAATTAAATAATAACAACCCAAATTCGGCCAAATTAAAATAGCTAAAAAAAGTCACTTATGAAAATTATATAATACTGATTCCATAATTAGGAGACACGAATAATCACTTTTCTCATAGAATCAACCCACTATTCAAACCCCAACAACTCCTTCCACACCGAATTTTTTTCCCAGCATAGGGTCGGTCAAAAAAAAATTCCCAATATAGGGCAGACTTTATGTAAATTCCAAAACAGGGCAGATGTGGCCACATCATCCAATAAAACGCCAATACTATTGGCGATGTCCTGATTGTGTTGACTTCTTTTATTTTTTTTTTCTGTACATGTATTGCATATGTTTTTGTTTTTCTATTCTGTACATGTATTATTAGTTTAGGCCATATATGTTTATATTTTTTGAAATGTTATTATTTTATGAATGTTTATTGATGTTTTTAATATTATATCGGTACGTTAAATTGATGAGTCTAATGATATGTGGTTTAATCATTATAAATTATAGTGGATCTAACTGGTTGAGCCGCTCTAAAACATTTTGAAAATATAGGGTTGAGTTAGCTACTTTGACACCTAAAAACGAAATGACTCGAACCGACAACCCAACTTTTTCTGTGTGGGTTAGGGTCGGGTTTAGGGCCAACCCGTTAATTTTTAAGTATAGCCACCCGGTAACGAGTCGTTTAACGTGTCATTCGCTTGCCTGGCCGAATTTTCAATATATCCACCGGTAACAAGTTGGGTAACTGGTCATTCGATCGAGCTATTCGGGTAACAAGTCATTCGGTCGCTAGACCAAATTTTCAAATATAGCCACCCGATAGCGGATCTCATTCGAGTAACAAGTTAGGTAACGAGTCATTTGATCTGGTTATTCGGGTAATGGGTCATTCGGTCGGGCAAACAAACAAACATTGTTTTAGCATGTTGTGCGATTCACAACTTTATTCGGATGCATGCACAAGGGGACACCCTATTTGCTGAGTTTGAAGAGAGTGATGGTCAAGCGGAAACAAGTGAATCAATGGCTCATATAGAATTTGGGACGTCTTCATCACAGGTGCGAGAAGCGTCTTCTAAGCATGACGGTATTGCAAATCAGACGTGGAGTGATGAATGTGCTAATAATTAGTCGAGTTTAGACGAGTGTTATATGTAATTCACTTGAATTCTAGAAGAATGCATAATTTGTAATTCAACTAAAGTAATAAACACAATTATTATTATGAAATTATTTAATTTCATAATTTACAAAAGCCCAAGTGAACAGAATTTCAATTATGAATTATAATTATCTAAATTATATAATTCACCCAATTATATAATTTAAGATAATTTATAGTGAACGGGGCCTTAATTTTAAGTTCTTTAAGTGCTGAAAACAAAGCTAGGCAAGCCCGACACCTAAGTGAAGTGTTCGGGTTGAGCACTAGCATAGGCACAAATACTATGAGCTAGGCAGGACCAACACCTAAGTGAAGTGTTGGGATCGAGCACTAGTATGCAGTAAATAAATGGAGAAGTTTGAATCTTGAAAGAAAGTTGTTGTTTAAATTGGTCCTAGCTAGAACATGTAACGTACAGATTTAGAAGCGGATGAAGTTGAGTTGATAGCCACGTCATGTCCACTACCTCCATCTAAACCGCATCATAGCCTGAGCTTAAAGCATTTTGATTAGAATTGGTGTTATGTAGCCGGGTAATTAAGATTATCTATTTTGCCAAGAAACAAGCTTAATTAAAACTACTACTTGAAGTGTGCAGAAATTAGTGAGATAAAAACTTGTTTGGTTGATGTTCTTGCATGTGTAGGTCACTTTTTCTACGTGGAACAGTCTACACCAAATTGTTAGACATTGAATCTCAATTTAATCTATCTTGTCGTTTATGAACTTGAGTGTGTTCTAATTCAGTTTGCTTGAGGACAAGCAAAAGCTTAAGTGTGGGGTATTTTGATGACACTCGATTTGACGTGATTTTCAACCTCATTTAAGCGACATTTCCTTACTTGAAACATGATTTTACGGGTAGATTAGCGTGTATTTACGCAATTGCTATATTTCCTCTGATTTGGTTACTTTGGCCCTTTTTGGGTCTATTTGATGTATTTTTTAGTGTCTCTATGAGTACACAGGTTTTTGCCGTCAAATATGTGGCCTTGGACGTGTTCAGGAAGCAATGGAAACTAGAAGAATCAACTCAGAATCAAAACCAGGCGTCAAACCAGAAGATCTACTACCCAGCACTAAGTTCTCGCAGAGAATATCATAATTCTCGGCGAGAAGATGTTATGGATCAAAGGCAAAAGTCTCGTCGAACAAACATCAGCTGTCTGTGAAGAAGTTCTCACCGAGAACTTTGAAAGTTCTCGGCGAGAAGTTATGAAGAATTACAAACAGAGACAGGAGGATTTACACTCAACATCTCGGCGAGAAGTTTGATAGTTCTCACCGAGAACTTACTTCTTTTCCGTGGTAGAGGAGGAAACCCTAAACCCTATTTAAACAGCAGGTAGCGACATCATTCATTATTAATCATACCATTAGTCGCCAGACGAACAATAATACAATTAGATTTTTAGAGTCGATAGATAGAGTTGAGAGCATCCTCGGAGTTCCCGAAGAGATCGTGACGCCGTCTTTCCACCTCGGAGTGCTCGGAGCTAGGAGTTGAAGATTCGAGAGATTGAAGCTTCAAGGAGTCGTCAAATTAGGTTTTAGAGTTCTTCTCTGTTCTTCCTACCTGAGATGTATTCCTTGATTGTTTTAATTTCTCTTGTATTGAATATGAGTAGCTAAACTCGTAGAGCTTAGATTAGATGAACCCTAAGTTACCCGGGGTTTTAAAGCGGTCACGGATCAGCGGTAATTAAATTTAGATTCAGACAGTTTCTCTTGCATGTTTGGTTTGTTCTTCGTTGTCTGTGTTTCTTTTCTAGCTTGATCACCTAGACTAGATTCTTGTTAAGCTGAGGATAGAGCGAACTTTTGCCTCACTTTAAAACACCAAATCAACAATTAACCTATTCATTGGAGTGTGCCTTTCGTAGGAACCAGTTAGGGTTAATTCACTTCAAGAGTAACTCATAAATCACTAGTAATTGCACCAGTTAGTTTTCCGTTGCAGAAGTGAAAGCATGGGCGGTCAATTAATCTTGGTAGTTAGATCGGATAGAGCGAACGTTCGCCGACTTAAACCTAGGGGTCAGGAGTTATGGTGGTGTCTGATAATTGAATGAATCGGGATTGAAAACCGCTGGTCTTGTGATTGCCAATGCCCTGGTGATCTTATGGGGATTCGAAATCTAAGCTTGTTTGTTGTCATTTCAATTTCTTTGTTTTATAGATTAGAAGTCGTAGAACTCACACCACTCACAACGTGTTTAAACCTGAATAGTTTGTCAATTCATTTGAGTAGACGATTAGTTGAGACCCGTGGAATACGATCTGCCTTGCTATTAGCTTGGTAGTTATTTGATCGCACGCATTACAACATACATCATAAAGTTTGTGATAGTTGGAAGCTTGTGGGCTGACTATGGCTTGCAGTGCAGTGCCATAGCTGGAAGCTTGTGATAGTTGGCGAACTCCTGGCATTTGTGGCATTTCAATCTCCCGCCTCTTTTCTCATTGTAGGCTAGTAGAAGCCTTGGTAAATTAAGTTCCTTTCCAAGCTCTTGGCTCCTAGGTGGGTGCCACATACTCCCGCATGTACTTCTTCTAAAGCCCACTCGGCGTCTTCTGAACTTAGGCACCTCAAATAGGGACCCATCGCCGATTTTTGATATAGCTCCCCACATAACAAGATACATCTTCCTGCCTTTCGTCGTAACTTAGTTGCTTCATTTTGGTCGTCCGGTACCTGATTAGTTTTGAAAAAATGGATGATGAATGTTCGCCAGTCACTTGGCGACCTACTTTGTTCAATCTGGAAACATTGTTTTGCTTTTACTTCCTTCACTACCGTGACCATTCGTCCTTCATCAAAACTATCATTGTTGCAAGCCAGCGTGGCTATTTTCCTCTCAGGAGATCTATTCTATACTCTTTTCTGAACTCAAACATGATTAGTTTTATTTCGTCGAAGTATGGGAGGAGGGACTCTTCTTTTACCTCAAAGCTCCAGTTTAGCTGGTTGACTACAATCGCTGAGTCTGAGAATACTTTGATGTTTGTGGCTCCCATGCTCTTAGCGATTCATAATCCTGCTTCCACAGCTCCATACTCTACCGCGTTGTTTGTTCTGTTAGATGAAAATCACAGGGCGACTTCATGGAATACTCCTCCCGGACTTTTTAGGACGATTCCTGCTCCCTCACCGTTCTTACTTGACGCTCCATATGTGAATAGTGTCCAACCTTCGCCTTCCTCTATTTCTTCCTGAACAGCTCCCTCAACAGTGAAGTCTGCCATTTTTGGCTGGTACCTTATATCATACTCACTTAGCTCTATGGCTTATTTTTCCAATCGCCCTGCTACGCTCATAGACCGCAACATGTTCTTGATGGGTAGGTTCGTGAGAACGTGGATGGTATGTGCCTGAATGTAAGGTCTTAGCTTTCATGCCGCACATACCACGACATATGCCATTTTCTCAATTGTCGAATATCTAGTTTTAGCGTCGATCAGTGTTTTGGTTATGTAAAAGATAGGATATTCGCTCCTATCTTCTCGCCGAAAGAGTACGGTGCTGACTGCCTTTGTGGAAATTGCGATGTACAAAAATAAATCTTCATTTTCCTTGGGTGATTGATGACACTCGATTTGACGTGATTTTCAGCCCCATTTAAATGACATTTCTTTGCTTAAGACTTGGTTTTTAGGGCAAAATAGCGAATATGCACTCAACTGCTCTATCTCGTGCCATTTTGGTTACTTTGGCCCATGTTGGGTCTATTTGATGGTTTTCTAGTGTTTTTGGATAGCACAGGTTTTTGCCGTTAAATGACGTAGCCAAGGACATGTCTAAGGCATTGGAACCCCGAGGAAGTAACCCGGAATCGATCAAAGAAGCAATCAAGTCAGAATCAAAACCACCCCTGCTCATACATACAGTTTTCGGTAAAAACACCCTACTTCTCGCCAAAAACTATGAATCAAATCTGCACAGAGGAAGACAGGAGAATTACCGAGAATTCCACATAGAGTTTTTGGCGAAAACTCTCTATGTTTTCGCCAAAAACTGTCCCCTTTCCCAGCCGGATACGGACAGCCTTTAAATACAACCGCCGGCCACAATTTTAAAAACTTAGTTTTTTGGACGAAAAATCCAAAACTTAGAATTAGAGAGAAAGAGTGGAGAGAGTTCGAAGAGCCAGGAAAAGATCGTGATGCCATCCTTCCATCTCGGAGATCTCAATGCTAGGAGTTGAAGATCCAGAAGATTGAAGCTTCACAGATTCGTCGAATTAGGTTTTACAGTTCTTATCTGTCTTTCCTACCTAAGATGTATTCCTTGTTTGTCTTTGGTTCTCCTGTATTGAATATGAGTAGCTAAAACTCGTAGAGCTTAGATTAGATGAACCTCTAAGTGACCCATGGCTTTAAAGCGGTCATGGATCGGCGGTGATTAGATTCAAAGTTCAGCCAGTTTCTCTTTCATGTTTGGTTTGTTCTTTGTTGTCCGTGTTTCTTGTCTGGTTTGGCCACCTAGATTAGATTCTTGTTAAGCTGAGGATAGTAGTGAACGTTCGCCTCACTTTAAAACACCAAATCAACAATTAACCTTTTCATTGGAGTGTGCCTTTCGTAGGAACCAGTTAGGGTTAATCCACTTCAAGAGTAACTCATGAATCACTAGTAATTACACCAGTTAGTTCCTCCGTCACAAGAAACGAAAGCTCGGGCGGTTAATTAATCTTGGTAGTTAAATCGGATAGAGCGAACATTCGCTAGTCTTAAACCTAAGGGTAAGGAATTATGGTGGTGTCTAGAAATTGAGTGAATGAGAATTGAAAACCGATGGTCTTGTGATCGCCTATGTTCTGAGGATCTTAGGGGGATTCGAAATCTAAGCTTGTCTGTCGTCTGTCTAAGTCAATCAACCAAGCATTTTGTATTTTAATTTCATTTCAGTTTCCTTGCATCATAGTATAGAAGTCGTGGAACTCACACCACGCACGAATTGTTTAATCTTGAATAGAGTTGCCAACATATTTGAGTAAACGAGTAGAAGAGGTTCGTGGAATACGATCTACTTAGCTTTTAGCTCAGTAGCATTTGATCACTGTTTTACAGCTCATCAGTGATCGATGCCAATACAGGAGGTGTAATTAAAAATTGTTTCAACTCTTCACACGCCTTGTTACACTTGTCGTCCCAAGCAAACTTTGAAGCGTTCTTCAGGGTTGCGAAGAATGGTTCACACCTATCGGTGATTCTTAGAATAAAACAATTGATCACCGCACTTGGACTTCTTTTACTGTTTTGGAGGCGTCATGGACGTAATCGCAGCAATCTGAGATGGATTTGCCTCTATCTCTCTCCTAGTTATGAGATATCGAAGGAATTTTCCTGAAGTTGCCACAAAAAAAAAATTGAGCTGGTTGAGCCATAAGGAATACTTCTGCAGAGTGTCAAAGGTTTCTTTAAGACCGCTTAGGTGATCACCAGACTTCGTGCTTTTGACCAATAAATCATCTACATACGGCTCAAGATTTCTCTCAATCTTCTTTGTAAAAATCGTATCGATCATCCGTTGATAAGTGGCTCCCACATTTTTCAATCTGAAAGGCATCACCCTGTAGCAGTAGTTTTCCCTATGTGTCATGAATGCCATTTTTTTCTTGGTCTTCTATGTTCAAAGGAATTTGGTGATAGCTTGAGAACATGTCTAGGAAGGACAACATTTCATTCTTGGCTGTTGCGTCCACCAGTTGTTTAATATTTGGCAGCGGGTATGGGTGATGACACTCGATTTGACGTGATTATCAGCCTCATTTAAGCAACATTTCATTGCTTAAGACATGGTTTTTAGGGTTGAATAGAGAATATTCAATCAATTGCCCTATCTCGTGCCATTTGTGTTACTTTAGCCCGTTTCGGGTCTATTTGATGGTTTTCTAGTGTTTTTATGTTAGCACAGGTTTTTGCCGTCAAATAAAGTAGCCAAGGATGTGTCTAAGGCGTTGGAACCTTGAGAAATTGCACCGAATCGATCCGAGGAGTTAATCGAGTCGAACCAAAGTCTGCCCCGGTTTACACTAAAGTTTTCGCCGAAAATACCTTAGTGTTTTCGGCGAAAATCTCAGCACAAATTGACTGATGCTTATCAAAGGAAGTTTTCGGCGAAAACCCTAAGTTTTCACCGAGAACAATTGATCCGAAAATCACAGGAGAAAAGCAGCCGGCGGACCATCCTTTTACACTAAGATTTTCGGCGAAAATCCTTCAATATTTTCGGCGAAAATATCAGGCTAAATCCGGCGGTTTAGGGTTAAGTATAAATACTTAACCGGTGGTCCAAATTAAGGGGGGATCATAATACACATCACCAACTAATACCAAACTTCAGAATTCTCTCAAGTTCTGGAGCAGAGAGTTTAGAGTCCGAAGAGCCGAAAAGAGATCGTGACGCCATCCCTTCCATCTCGAAGACTCGGAGCTAGGATTGCAGTTTACCGAAGATCGAAGTCTGCCAGAGTCGACTTAATTAGGTTTTTTAGATTCTTTTCTGTTCTTCCTCTGGATGATGAACTATTTCTTTGTCTTTGATTCTTTTGTGATAAACATGAGTAGCTAAACTCTTGGAGCTTAGACTAGATGAACTCTAAGTGACCCAGGGCTTTAAAGCGGTCACGGATCGGCGGTGATTAGATTCGAAGTTCAATCAGTTTCTCTTTCATGTTTGATTTGTTCTTCATTGTTCATGTTTCTTGTCTGGATTGATCACCTAGATTAGATTCTTGTTAAGCTAAAGATAGAAGCGAACGCTCGCCTTACTTTAAAACATCAAATTGAACAATTAACCTTATAATTGGAGCGTGCCTTTCGTAGGAACCGGTTAGGGTTAATCCACTGCAAGAGTAACTCATAAATCGTTAGTAATTCCACCAGTTAAGTTAAGTCGTTGCGAGAGGCGACCGTACCCGGGCGACTAATTTATCTTGGTAGCTAGAACGAATAGAGCAAACGTTCGCCGGTCTTAAACCTAAGGGTCAGGAGTTATGGTGGTGTCTTAGAATTGATTGAATGAGAATCGAAATCCGCTAATCTGTTGATTGCCAATGCTCTGGGGAACGAAGGGGGATTCAAAGTCTAAGTTCGTCTGTCATCTCTGTTTTAATCAACCAATTTCCATTCTGTACTTAGTTTCCATTTTTAATTTTTCTGCGTTTCTTAGAATTAGAAGTCGTGGAACTCACACCACGCACGAAGTGCTCAAACCTGAGTAATTTGCTAGCTTATTTGAGTAGTCAATCATTAGAAGGCCCGTGGAATACGATCTACCCTAGCTTGTTAGCTTTGTTAGTTATTTGGTTGAACGCACGCACAACGATTGCGGCTCACCAAATTGGCGCCGTTGCCGGGGACTTCTTTTGATTGTTTGAAAGAAGAACTGGCAATTTATTCTTCTACTTTCCATCTTTCATTTTCCACCCACTTTGATTTTACACTGGTTTTTGTTTGTTTTTGTTATTTGTAGGTTGTTCACAGGTGTATGCATCGCCGCCCTTGGACTCGCTCCCAAACCGACAAGGCTAAAAGTATAGAGAGACCAAGCAGTTCTGCTCCACCTCGACAATCACAGATTCCAAGGAGAAGAAGAATCAATCCACCTCCATCCATCACTCCGATTAAGATTGAGGAACTGAAGGAGAGTTCCTCATCTCCATCTTCACCTTTACCGTCACCTACATCCGTTTCATACACCGAGTCACTTTCTCCTCCTCCATCTCCTGCCATGACTGATCAATTACCACCACCACCACCACCAGGCGGAAATCCACCACCGCCGCCTGCACAGAAAAGTCTAGCTGATTACAACAAGCCGAGCGGGATTAGCGTTCGATCTGCCATTGCCGTACCGCGCATTGAAGGAGATCCTGAGTATGAGATCAAGATTCCATTCTTGACTATGATCTCTAGGGATCTACAGTTCGAAGGCAGGCCCCTAGACAATCCGTGCACTCATCTTGCAGACTTCCGTGATCTCTGCAGCACTTTCAAGAACGGAAACCTCGACAAGAATACTCTTTGTTTGAGAGCTTTCCCGTTCTCTCTGAAAGGCGCTGCTAAGAGGTGGCTTACTGGCAAACCACCTGGATATTACACTGATTGGGATACTCTGGCTCAGGACTTCGCTGAAGAATACTTTCCTCCTGCCAGAACAACAGCCATCAAGGACAGCATTGCCATATTCTCCCAGAAAGAAGGAGAAAGCTTATACGATACTTGGAATCGATTCCAAGAACTTCTCTACAACTGCCCTCATCATGGATTCGAGCATAGGCAGTTAGTTGAAATCTTTGCTCGAGGTCTTCGAGAAGAATCTGCCAAGTGGGTCAACTCCCTAGCTGAAGGAGATTGCACTACACTCACACCCGAAGCTGCTCTTCTTCACTTCGCAAACTGTGCTTCCAAGTCAAGGAACTGGGAACAACAATCTGAAGGATCAAGGAGCAAGCTCGATCTCGAAGCAGCTATTAAGGCCGAAGTAGAGAAGCATCTAAAGAAGTCTTCCACACCAATCAAACTGCTGGCAGCTTCTGTCTATGTTGCTGATTGCGAGTGGTGTGGAGCTTGAGCACATAACGGAGGCCGTTGCCAGAATTTTGGTAAGACAGAAGTCTGGTCCGTCGAAGAGGTAAATTTCATTCAACAAGGCTTCGTTAATAATCAGAATGGTTATGCTGGCTACCGCAACTTCAGGCAGCAAGGGAACTATCAAGACAAACCTCCCTACAATGCTGGCGCCAACCATAACCAGAACCAGAATAATCACCCAGCTGGTCCAGCTCAGGATCAGAAGCCTAACCATCCGCCGGCAGGTGTCTATCAGCCGCCGCACCGCAATCCGGGTAACTATGGGACTGCTCCTGGCAATTGCCAGAATCAATATTTGAATAACACCTATCCAGGGCAGCAGCACCAGAAGGAAAACAACGTCAGTGACCTGGACAAGAAGCTTAGTCAGATCATCACCAGACTCGATGATCATGACAGTCAGTTTAAAGCTCAAGCTCTTCTCAATCAAGAACAGATAGCAGCCGGTCAAAGAATTGAGCAAGCTGTGAACAACATCTCGAGCATGCTAGCATATGGTCGACCATTTGGCCAACTTCTGAGCCAGACAGTGCCAAATCCGAGAAAGGAGCAAGCCAAGATGGTATCTGTTAAAAAATTTATAAGCTTATCTGCTGATGCTTGTTTTGTTTTACGCAGGATCGCTGAAACTCCAGAGAAGAAGGAAGCACTGGAAGTGGCGCCTAAGGAGGAAGATCCTCCTCTTGCACCATACGTCGTGAAGCCTCCTTTTCCAAGAGCATTGCTGCCGAATGCAAGGATCGAGACTGGCATGAAGGGGAATAAAGAAGGATATCCGGATGCTCGTAGCAAGAAACCGTCCTCTCCATATCCAGCTAAGTGTTCTGATCCTGGTTCTTTCACTCTACCTCTTGTCATTAATGATGTTGAGATAGAACGTTGTTTGGTTGATCTTGGCGCGTCTGTTAATGTTATGCTTATGAGTCTATATGAAAAATTGAACCTAGGAGAATTGAACCACCTAGCATGCAACTTGTCTTTGCTGATAGATCACTTAAAACCCCTAGGGGAGAAATAAAAGACGTTGTTACTAAATGTGGTCCTTTCACGTTCTTAGCTGACTTTGTTATCATTGACACTAGTAAGGATGATTCTACCATTCTCATAGGACGACCTTTCATGGCTACTACTGGAATGCAAATTAATGTTCCAAATGGTTCTTTGACTTTGAGAGTTGGTAAAGAAATGGTCACGTTCCGCCTTAAAGACGGAATGAAATATAATCCTAAGAATGAAGAATTTCATTGTTTAGCTGTTGAAACTGTGGAGTTGACTCTGGTCAACTCCGTTACTGATATCTCTTCTAGTGTGCCTAGATCAATTGCTGTTGCAGGTGCTAGACAGATTACCACGCAGAAACCGAAATCTGTCCTTCAGACGCCAAAGAAGAAGGAACTGAAAGCCTCTTCTAAGCCACCGAGCACAAAACCTAGCAGACCTCGGGGAAAGAATAAGAAGACGAAGACTCACATGGTCTGGAGACCAGTTGTGCCACCACTTTCCATCGAGCCAACTGCACCACCAATTCGTTCCAAGATACTGGCGCCAGAATAAGTATGGAAGGAGAAGCCAAAAGCATCTCCTAAGGAAATACTGACGATCACCGATCCTGGTGATATCAAGCCGGAGATTAAAGAAAAGAAGGAGCCGATCATTCTCATTCCATCCACTGTCTTCCTTGTGGAAGATGATCCCTTGACAGAACTGTTCGGACCATTCAAGATCACTGACCACCTTCCAGACGGACGTACCAAACTCTTACACGCGAACGGGAAGAAATTCATGCTCACCGGAGAAGCCCCGAAGCTCTACCTTATGAACTCCGATGCTAGCATTAAGGAGAATCTGAGTTGGGATGTCTCCTAATACCGTCCAGGTATCGTCCAGCTCAAGGACGTTAATAAAAGAGCGCTTCGTGGGAGGCAACCCACGGCTGGAGTCCGTTTTTGATTTGTGTCAACCTTAGTGTTTTAGAGTCGGTTCGGGGGAGCCAAAAGTGTCAGTTTGTTTGATTTCTTATTTTTCGTGTGTAGTCTGTGTGTCATAGTGTCATTCGCAAGTTGATTGAGGTCTTTCCGATTTTTGTGGATTTAACTGTGATTTTCTGAAGTTTTCCGGGATTGCGAAAATATTTTCAATCGTAGAGTTCAATATTTTCGGCGAAAATAACCCATGTTTTCGGCGAAAACTATCTTTGAAATCCCACTGAGTTTTCCAGACGTTTTTAACTAACATTTTCGGCAAAAATGTACTGATGTTTTTGGCGAAAATTCTTTTGAAAACCGGCAGTACATTTTAACTAACATTTTCGGCGAAAACTTGCACTTATTTTCGCCAAAAATCCCTTTGAAAATCAACCAAATTTTCGTTTTAAAATCCGGAATCACCCTCTCTCTCTTCCTTCTTCATTTTCGAAACCGAAGCTAAAAAAACCTCCCCCTCTGTTTAAATTAAACCCGCCGACCGCCACCCACACTCGCCACTGCCGACCGCCACCGCCGCCGCTCCCTTCCCCTTCCATTTCCGATCAATCCAAGCCCTAGAACAGCCAAATCGGAGCTCTACAGCTCTAGTTCACCCAAACCCTAAAATTTTCAATTTTTCACCGATTCCTCCCAACCCGTTCATTTTTAGCATCCATGGCTTCAAGGTAAGTTGTAGAACTTTTCATTGCGAATCTTTTGACATGTTGATTGCTGAATTTCATCGAGGTTGACTTTCAGTTGACTTTTCGGTTTGCCTCGATTTGCGTGCCGACTGATTTCGTGTGAACTAGGTTAGCGGAACTTGTTGAACTGTTCTAGCATGCTTAGGGAGTGTTGTGCTTCATTTTTATATCGTTCGATCATGTGTTGCTAAGCCTAAGTCCTATTCCTTGTGAGGTTGACTTTTGAGAAATGTCGGTTTGACCATGAATTGTTTATGATCATTTGGCTGCCTTATGTGCTCATTCTCGTTCATATTATTGTGTCTGCCATTTGAGATCATATTATACCATCATTCTCCGTTTTGTGCTAGTCTTGCCATGATTAGGGTTCAATATGCTATGATGTTGACTTCTTGAATGTCGGTTCGACTTCTGAACTCTGATTGTGATAATTCCATTCTGACTGTTCCTACGCATGTATTTTATTGTTTGTGATTACCGGTTAATCTGCTTTGCTTACCCCCACTCGATTTTCCTCATTTCTTTGTGAAATTGAGTTTTTTCTACTAAGTGTGGGGTAGGGTTTTAGTTTGACTAATCTGGTTTCGTTCTGGTTTTAGGAACATCACTTATGAGCGCAGGACCAAACCGAGACTTGACGCCGCCTTGAGCTCCAGAGCCCCCGCTCCCGTCACACCCGCCATCCAGGGCCCTCCTCCAGCATTCCCTGGCCGTGCTGGGTACCATCGCACTGTTGCTCGTCTACCCGACTACTATTTTGAGTGCTACCAGAAGCTCGAGAACATTCCTGGAGCCAATGTTCGCCCACTTTCCATGGAATCCCTCTTCGATCACGATGAGGACTACCACCGGAACGTGCTCGATGCACTAACGCACGCCAGACTCCTAGAGCTGACCACCATAGCTTCCGACTTCCCAGACGTCGCTCTACAGGAGTTCTGGGCGACTTTTGATCTGGACGAGCACATGAGGAGGCAGAGCAAGAAGGTCGTTTCCTTCTATCTGGGCGGGGTGTACATGACCTTCACCTATGATGAGTTTGTAGCTCATCTAGGCATTCCCTACGAGCATTACCACAGTCATCACCTCGGCTGGGCGAACGACGAGGACGACGGAGAGGCATACCACGCACTCTAGAGCCACATGACTGGAGTGCCCGGCGATCGTCTCACGGACCATAACTCAGTTAAGTCTCTCTCTCACCCTCTCTATAAGTACATTCATATGGTTTGGCGTAGATCGCTATTATATGCTCTAGAGAAGGACCGCCACCATATCAGCAAGGAGGAACTTCTGCTTCTTCGCGCCATCCGGGAGAGCTACCCTCTTCACCCCGGATGGGTGCTTGCTCGCATCTTCCATCAGAAGACCAAGAGGAGGAGCCACCTCGCTCACTCCTGGGCGGCAACTTCATCGGCCAGCTCATCATCTCCTTCGGCCTCAGCCATGAGTATGGCCCGAACATCCCACGCCGCAGAGTACGCACCGTTGGAGGAGATTTGGCGGTCGAGTACGACCTCGAGCTGGACCTCAGTCCCCAGGTAGCAGCAGATCCTCCACTCCAGAACGAGGATGAGTCGGAGGAAGAAGATGATTCTAAGGAGTCCCAGCCTCAGTACGAGCTAGAGTTTCATGACCATACTCCCTCGCCACACCATCAGGCAGGGTATGCACGCCAGTCGCCGCCGCCCATTCCAGAGCCATATCAGACGCCTCACCCGCAGCCTCACCCGCAGCCTCACCCGCACCCCGTGGATGTTGGAGAGCTGTATGAGCGACTGTAGGAGTGGCGCATCACAGACAACACCACTCAAGAGGCGAGATGGACTATTATGCAGCAACATATGCACCACGCTGATAGGCACAGCTGGCGTGGCAACGTCAGCTCGGCGATTTCCTCCACTTTCCACCTCCCGGCCCACCTGACCAGTAGTGACCGGGTTGTATTCCTTTTCTGGTCCTTTCTTTTTATTTATTCTTTTCGGATTTCGATCCAACTTTTTTCTGTGTGGATCCGGGACACTTGTCCCGGTTTCTTTTTTATGTTTCATTTGTTTTTGTTTTGTAGGCAGTAGGGAGATTCCCTTTGCTTCGCTTTGGTAGATTCCCTCCGCTCCGAGGACCCGTGCTCATCCCCTACGCCAACCATCTCAGTCCAGGTTTTTCTACTTCACTCTGAACTCTAGAATTAGTCCTGTGAGGACACAGTCCGATTTAAGTGTGGGGTAGGATGCTAGAGAACCTTGCATGAACTTGATTGCCCTTGATTGTGTTTCTGTGTGCCTCGTGAGTCGTGATTCCATTCCAGTCTCTCTAGCATTAGAATGGCTCAGTTCTTGATTTTTGATGTTAAGTTGTTGTTCAAACTTTCATAATGATGCTTAGACTGATTAACCTAGAACTTGAGAACCAACTTATATACTTTGATGCTAAATTGCCTGGTCAGAACAGAATTTTTAAAATCACACTTGTAGTTTGTAGCCTTGATTGCATGAAAATGACCGAATCCGACTAGCAAACCAACTGTGAGCTTTTGATCCATTGCACGTAACTTGCAATTTCAATTCTTTCTGAGTGGTTTTCTGTTTGCTTGAATGAGTTAGAATTTGCATGAGACCTACTCGAGACCACACGATGACACGAGTTCTAGAATGATAGGGGCGCCTAGATTCAGCTACTAAGCCAGATAGCCTACCTAACGATAAATCCATTAGGTTTAAACACTTGAGCTTGGCCTGTTCTTTCGGTTCGATAATACATTACAGCCATTTCCCATTCTTTCATTTCCCCATTGATCCCCTGTGGTTGTAGTTCTAGATTGACCTACCGGAAGTCGGTTTGTGGTAACCTGCCTATAGCCATTAAACAGGTGGTCTTAGCTATTATGTCCAGACGTGTAAACCCCTCTAGCAACTAAAAGAAAAATCGGCACAAAAGAAAAAAAATAGAAAAAAAATGAAAAGAAGAAAAATTCGAAAAAAGCAAAAAAAGAGAAAAGTTTAAAGTTTTTAGTTCAATAAAACGTTCTTCTCCCTACAAATGGAAGAACGAAGTCAAAAGAAAAGTCAGAGAAAAAAAATTGTGTAAAGAAAAAAAATAATAAAAGTGCTAGGTTGCTTGAGGGTATCATAGGACGAGCGTTCATTATTCCACCCGTGTCTGGTTAGACGGTAGGAAGCCACAGATTAGATTCGAGGGAAGTTAGTCGAAAGCTAAATCGCACAAAGCCATCATCATACATTCCCATCATCCATCGCATCATAAACCCAAGTAGTGTAGAATTCGTTACAGTCCTAGCAGGGAAGTCCTTCTTGACTGGTTACTCGTGTTGTCACAGTGGT
Source organism: Linum lewisii (assembly GCA_034768395.1). Classification (NCBI taxonomy): domain Eukaryota; kingdom Viridiplantae; phylum Streptophyta; class Magnoliopsida; order Malpighiales; family Linaceae; genus Linum; species Linum lewisii. The sequence continues at coordinate 49,404,312 of CM068298.1, read as the reverse complement.
GGAGATGTGGTTGAATTGCAAACTTATGACAAAATTCAGTAACAGAAAATGATCGAGAGCAGAAACACGTCCTTAAACACAGAGAGTGAGAGTTCCCCATTGTACTAAATATTTCCTGTGTGAGGAGTCTGGTCGGTCAGGTCAAATTCGTGCATAATTGGTTGCTACTACTTGTCGTGTGCAGTTTATTAGTGAGACCAGGTAGTTTGGCTGATCTGTATGCATGTTAGGTTTCTTGTTCTAGGATCTATCTGTCTAATAATTCATTGTGTTTGAACTCCAATTTAATCGATCTTATCATTTGTGAACATGAGTGTTTCTATTCAGTTTGCTTGAGGACAAGCAAAAACTTAAGTGTGAGGTATTTTGATGACACTCGATTTGACGTGATTATCAGCCTCATTTAAGCGACATTTCATTGCTTAAGACATGGTTTTTAGGGTAGAATAGCGAATATTCAATCAATTGCCCTATCTCGTGCCATTTGTGTTACTTTGGCCCGTTTCGGGTCTATTTGATGGTTTTCTAGTATTTTTATGTTAGCACAGGTTTTTGCTGTCAAATAAAGTAGCCAAGGACGTGTCTAAGGCGTTGGAACCTTGAGGAATTGCACCGGAATCGATCCGAGGAGTCAATCAAGTCGAACCAAAGTCTGCCCCGGTTTACACTAAAGTTTTCGCCGAAAATACCCTAGTGTTTTCGGCGAAAATCCCAGCACAAATCGACTGATGCTTATCAAAGGAAGTTTTCGGCGAAAACCCTAAGCTTTCGCCGAGAACAATTGATCCAAAATCACAGGAGAAAAGCAGCCGGCGGACCATCCATTTACACTACGATTTCGACGAAAATCCTTCAATATTTTCGGCGAAAATATCAGGCTAAATCCGGCGGTTTAGGGTTAAGTATAAATACTTAACCGGTGGCCCAAATTAAGGGGGGATCATAATACACATCACCAACTAATAACAAACTTCAGAATTCTCTCAAGTTCTGGAGCAGAGAGTTTAGAGTCCGAAGAGCCGGAAAGAGATCGTGACGCCATCCCTTCCATCTTGAAGACTCGGAGCTAGGATTGCAGTTTACTGAAGATCAAAGTCTGCCAGAGTCGTCTTAATTAGGTTTTTCAGATTCTTTTCTGTTCTTCCTCTGGATGATGAACTCTTTCTTTGTCTTTGATTCTTTTGTGATAAACATGAGTAGCTAAACTCTTAGAGCTTAGACTAGATGAACCCTAAGTGACCCAGGGCTTTAAAGCGGTCACGGATCGGCGGTGATTAGATTCGAAGTTCAATCAGTTTCTCTTTCATGTTTGATTTGTTCTTCATTGTTCATGTTTCTTGTCTGGATTGATCACCTAGATTAGATTCTTGTTAAGCTAAGGATAGAAGCGAACGCTCGCCTTACTTTAAAACATCAAATTGAACAATTAACCTTATAATTGGAGCGTGCCTTTCATAGGAACCGGTTAGGGTTAATCCACTGCAAGAGTAACTCATAAATCGTTAGTAATTCCACCAGTTAAGTTAAGTCGTTGCGAGAGGCGACCGTACCCGGGCGACTAATTAATCTTGGTAGCTAGAACGGATAGAGCGAACGTTCGCCGGTCTTAAACCTAAGGGTCAGGAGTTATGGTGGTGTCTTAGAATTGATTGAATGAGAATCGAAATCCGCTGATCTGTTGATTGCCAATGCTCTGGGGAACGAAGGGGGATTCAAAGTCTAAGTTTGTCTGTCATCTCTGTTTTAATCAACCAATTTCCATTCTGTTCTTAGTTTCAATTTTTATTTTTTCTGCGTTTCTTAGAATTAGAAGTCGTGGAACTCACACCACGCACGAAGTGCTCAAACCTGAGTAATTTGCTAGCTTATTTGAGTAGTCAATTATTAGAAGGCCCGTGGAATACGATCTACCCTAGCTTATTAGCTTTGTTAGTTATTTGGTTGAACGCACGCACAACGATTGCGGCTCACCAATGGTCTTTGGGACAATTGTCGTTTAAGTTTGTAAAGTCCACGCACATTCGCCATGATCCCGATGATTTCTTGACCATGACCACATTTGCTAACCATTTTGGATATCTGGCTTCTTCTTTAATAAATCCCGCTTTTAAGAGTTTCCCCACCTCGATTGCCATCGCCAGCTGTCTTTCCTTGAAGTTATTTCTTCTCTACTGTTGAACGGGGTGGCTCCCTGGTTCGATCGCCAGGTAGTGCTTAATAACCTCTGGGGCGATTCCTGGCATATCACTAGGCAACCAGGCAAACAGATGCGCAAATTCTCTTATCAGTTGGACTATTTCTTCCCGCTTCTCTTTCTCCAAATATGGTGATATCTTGACAGTTTTTGTCAGATCTTCCTCCCATAAGGGAACTAGGACGTCAGATTCTGCTGGTGTTAGCCTCTCATTTCCACTTTCCGCATCCAGACTGATGTTATAGCAAGTGCTCTTTGTTGCAGCCCTGTAACACTTTCTAGCTATCTTAGGGTGCTCCCAAGCGATTCCCACTCCATCTTCTGTAGTGAATTTCATGACTTGATGGACTGAAGATGAAATCGCATGAAATGCTGCCAAAGCTGGGCGACCTAGAATCATGTTATACGTTGATATGCAATCCATGACATGAAAGTCGACGGAGCGTGTGGACTGCACATCGTTGTCTCCAATGGTGATCTTCATAGTGGCGATCCCTTTGATGGGAACTGTATGTCCTGAAAATCCTGTGATGTCCGTCTTTGTTTGTCATTACAGATTTGCTGGCATGTTCATTTGTTTGTATAAATCCCAAAAAATGATATATGTTGAACTTCCTTCATCAACCATTACTCTTTCAACACAACTGTGATGAGTGAAAATTTGAATCACCATGGCCAACAAATTTGTTCCTCCGACACGAGCTAAGTCAACTTCAGTGAAACCAATGATTGGGCGGCTCACCCGATCTATCATCATCATCTCCTGAACCTCTTCCTTCCTCTTAACTTTTTTGTTGGACAACTTTCCCCACCAAAAATAGTCTGATATATTTTGTTGACTTCGGGCTGTGATTTTTACTTTGTCCCCTCATCACCCCACGTTTCTTGCAGTCGGACGAAAACTCCTCCCTTCTTCTCTTGGGCCTCCTCTTGTCCATGATGCTCATTCTCTGAACTTTTTTCCTTTCACTTGGTGCAAGGATAAAATCCCTTAATCGTCCCTCACTTATCCATCGCTCAATTTCGTTCTTCAACTCTCTGCACTCCTCCATTGTATATTCGTGTGAGTCATGAAAATCACAGATCTTTCAGCGGCTCCTTTTTTCAGGCGGGTCTTCAGGGGTTTAGGCCATTGTATATGGTGACCCTTATTCTACATATACGAAATATCTTCCTTATGGACTCATTAAGTGGTGTGTAGTCTGTCTTCTCTCCCCGATACCCTCTCCTTTCTAGCGATCTCTCAGTTCTTCGCCACCTGGACTGTCTATCTACTTGTTTGTTTTCCTTAGTTTCCACCTTTACTACTTTGTCCACTGTGGGCTTTGCTAATTGTTCTTCAATTAATATTATTTTGTGCACCCGGGCCTCAAGGTCTGAAAGTGAAGTTGGCGAAGTATTCACCAGCGATTCTCGTAGCCTGTTGTTATGAGTCGACTAGAATAAACTTTCCGCGGCAATTTAATGATCAACATTCCTGGTGGACTGCACTACTCCTGTCCATTTATCAAAGAACTCCTTCAGTGATTTGTTCGCACCCTGCCTTAAATTCACCAAAACTTGCAACGGGACGGTCCTGCTCCTTTTGCTTTCATACTTTTGCAAGAAAATCCTTGCGAATCCGTCCCATGAAGTTATAATTCCTTCAGGGAGGTTCATGTACCACTCTCTTGCTCTTCCTAATGTGAACCGCTGCAACTGTGGGCAGACGACCCTTAAACACCGCAAGTTGAATACCTTAGCAACAAGTTGAACCTATGAAAACCTAGGTGGAAAGTACTTGAACCCACTAGCTATAATGAGCTAGGAATCCTAAGTGTCCAGTTGTAGGTGCCACACCAAGGGGTGAATACCCTAGATGATTGATGAGCTGTAAAACAGTGATCAAATACTACTAAGCTAAAAGCTAAGCAGATCGTATTCCACGAGTCTTCTAATAATTGTCTACTCAAATATGTTGGCAAATTACTCGAGTTTAAATACGTTGTGCGTGGTGTGAGTTCCACGACTTCTAATGTAATGAACAAAGGAAAATAAAAGGAAGAAAGATTAAAAGGTTAACTAACGAGAAGATAGACAAACTTAGATTTCAAATCCCTCTTAGATCACCAAGGCAACAACAATCACAAGACCAGCGGGTTTTCAATACTCATTCAATCAATTCTTAAACACCACCATAACTCCTTACCCTTAGGTTTAAGACTGGCGAACGTTCACTCTATCCGATCTAATCTACCACGATTAATTAACCGCCCGAGCTTTCGCTTCTTGCGACGGAAGAACTAATTGGTGCAATTACTAATGATTAATGAGTTACTCTTGAAGCGGATTAACCCTAACTGGTTCCTACGAAAGGCACACTCCAATGAATAGGTTAATTGGTTGAATTGATGTTCTAAAGTAAGGCGAACGTTCGCTCTATCCTTATCTTAACAAGAATCTAAACTAGGTGATAAAGGAAGACAAGTTTATGCGCCAAAGCAAGGAACTGTCTAGCGACTAACCCTAACTTGCACAAACCTAATCTAGGCGATCAACCAGAAAAGAAACATAAACAATCAAGAACAAAACAACCATGCAAAGAGAAAACTGAATGAACTTTGCATCTAATCACCGCCGAACCGTGACCGCTTTAAAGCCCTGGGTCACTTAGGGTTCATCTAATCTAAGCTCTACAAGTTCAGCTACTCATAACGATAACAGAAGAATCAAAGGCAACAAAAGAAATCATCATACATAGGAAGAACAGATAAGAACTGAAAAACCTAATTCTAACGACTCCGGCGAAGCATCGATCTCCTGGATCTTCAACTTTAAGATCTGAGCTCTCCGAGGTGGAAGGATGGCGTCAAGATCTCTCCACGGATCTTCGAACTCTCTAAACTCTATCTATCGACCCTAGAGTCGGCTGACTCTCAAAAGTCTAATGTGTGAATAATTGTTGAATGAATGATGTCTCCCTTGGCTGGCTGACGGCTGCTGCTTTAAATAGGGTTAATTAGGTTTTCCATCAGTGGCCTGAAAAGGATAGAGTTTTTGGCGAAAACTTAACAAATTTTCGCCGAAAACTTTAGTTGAGTCCTCCTGTGTGTATTTCTTCAATAGTTCTCGGCGAAGACTTTGACTTTTCGCCGAGAACTTCTTCACGATCGGTTGTGGGTTTCTGAAGGTATTTTCGCCTAAAACTTTGTAATGTTTTCGGCGAAAACATTGTGCTGGGCAGTTGGATCTTCGGTTTTTACTCCGGTTTGATTTTTGGTTCGTTCCTTGAGGTCTTGAACACGTCCGTGGTTACGTATTTGACGGCAAAAACCTGTGTTCTTACAAAAACACTAGAAAACCATCAAATAGACCCAAAAAGGTCCAAAGTAACCAAATCAGTAGGAAATAGGGTAGTTGAGGGAATATTCGCTATTCTACCCCTAATACCACGTTTCAAGCAAGGAAATGTCGCTTAAATGAGGCTGAAAATCACGTCAAATCGAGTGTCATCAATGATCCTTGGGCATGAGGGACTGGTAGAGGCTTATCCTAGGAGCATAAAGAATTCGTGGGCATGAGGGATTCCTGAAAGGCACGGGCAAATCATCGGCTTGGTCCAAGTCGCCTCTGCGGTGGTGCCCGGGTATTGGCCCAGCGCCTGTGTCTGGCTTAGATTTAGGCCCTCATCTGATTTGTCCAGGCCTTTGGTCTTCTATCCTTGGCTGGACTTTAGGGACGCTCCTAGGGCGTCTTCAGGCTGCAGCTTGGCCTTGGGGCTCATGGGTGTTAGGCTGTAGCTGGGTGATGTGACACTAAGACCGGCGTGGACACGACACTACGGGCACCAGGCCCTAAACTCCCCATGTTAACATGAGATGGCGGAACAAGTGACGAGAACTAGAGAAGATTTCCCTTGAAATCCCCCATACTAGGAGCCCCAACATCAAGCCCCAAGGCTGATGCGAGCCGGCCCCAACACTGATGCCGGGACGAAACTACACAGGGTCGAAGCCTACGCCAGCACCACCTCTGGAGCCTAGAAGAGCCAAAGCCCCAAAGCTAGAAGACACCCCTGGGAGGATGTTGATCCTCATCCAGGCAGCCGTCAGCCAGCCGTCAGCCAGCCAAGCCAGCCAAGGGTTCATCTAATCTAAGCTCTACAAGTTCAGCTACTCATAACGATAACAGAAGAATCAAAGGCAACAATGAAGATCATCATACAGAGGAAGAACAGATAAGAACTGAAAAACCTAATTCTGACGACTCCCGCGAAGCTTCAATCTCCTGGATCTTCAACTTTAAGCTCCGAGTTCTCCGAGGTGAAGGATGGCGTCACGATCTCTCCACGGATCTTCGAACTCTCTAAACTCTATCTATCGACCCTAGAGTCGGCTGACTCTCAAAAGTCTGATTTGTGAAAATATGAATAATGATTGATTCCTCCCTTTGGGCCGCCAGTTTAAGTATTTATACTTAAACCCTAAGTCGCCGGATTTGGCCTGATATTTCGCCGAAAATACCTTGGTATTTTCGCCGAAAATCCTAGTGTAAATGGACGGTCCGCCGGCTGCTTTCTCCTGTTCTTTATTCTCGGTTCGAAAACTTTAGGGTTTCGCCAAAAACTTTCTTCACTTGACATCAGCCGGTTTGTGAACATATTTTTGCCGAAAATGCTTGGGGATTTTCGGCAAAAATTCCTTTGTAAATCGGGCAGGAATTTTCTGAACTTGATTGACTCCTTTGATTGATTCCGGTGTAATCCCTCGAGGTTCCAACACTTTAGACACGTCCTTGGCTACTTTATTTGACGCCAAAAACCTGTGCTAACATAAAAACACTAGAAAACCATCAAATAGACCCGAAAAGTGCCAAGGTAACACAAATGGCATGATATAGGGCAATCGATTGAATATTCGTTATTCTACCCTAAAAACCATGTCTTAAGCAAGGAAATGTTGCTTAAATGAGGCTGATAATCACGTCAAATCGAGTGTCATCAAATACCCCACACTTAAGCTTTTGCTTGTCCTCAAGCAAACTGAAGTAGAACACACTCAGATTCACGAATGACACGAGATTAAACTGAGATTCAATTCTAACAATTTGGTTTAGACTGTTCCACGTAGAAAAAGTGACCTACACATGCACGAACATCAACCAAATAAGTTTTCGATCTCACTGTTTTCTGCACACTTCAAGTAGTAGTTTTAACAAAGATCGTTTCTTGGTAAAACAATTAATCATAATTAACCGACTACAATAACACCAATTCTAATGAGAATAGACTTTAAGCTCTAGCCATGATGTGGATGCGGAGGTAGGAAAAGTGACGTGGCTATCGACTCGACTTCATCCGTTTCTAGATCTGTACGTTACATGTTCTAGCTAGGACCGATTTAAACAATAATTTATTTCAAGTTCAATTTCTTCCTTCAATTGATTTACTGCATACTAGTGCTCGATACCAAACACTTCACTTAGGTGTTGGACCTGCCTAGCTCACAGTATTTGTGCTTATGCTAGTGCTCAACCCGAACACTTCACTTAGGTGTCGGGCTTGCCTAGCTTTTTTTTTCAGCACTTTAAAGAACTTTACATTGATTTGCACAACTCGAATTTCACCACTCAAACACTTGATTTATCGATTTAACCACTTGATCCTAGCTAGTTATAACTTTTTACACGAGATTTCGAATTGAATTTCTGCCTAATCTCTAGCCACAATCACAGGTGAACAAATATGGAGTGAAAACATGGGAGAAGCTAGCATTTATCATCTTAGAGCGGTGTTATCGAGCTTTGTTATTAACAAGTCAATCAGTTTAATTGATTCAAATTCCAACTACAAGAGTGATTTATGATCTGTTCTGACCTAGACTCATTTAATATCAGTTTCGACACGTTGGTTACAGGTTCTAAGTGGAACAGTCTAGACGTCATTGTTCAAAATTGAAGTCAATTTAACATCAAAAGTCAAGAACTGAGCAATTCTAATGCTAGAGAAACTGGAAAGGCACTGAGAAACACACAATACACAATTAAGGGCAATCAAGTTCATGCAAGGTTCTCTAGCATCCTACCCCACACTTAAATCGTTCTGTGTCCTCACAAGACTAAACTAGAGTAGAGAGATACGAAGAACCTGTGACGAGATGGTCGGTGTAGGGATGAACACGGAGCGTCCGGAGCAGAGCGGAGTAGTTACTCAAGATCCTACAAAACAAAAACAACAAAAAGATCAAAAGGATACCGGGACAAGTGTCCCGGATCCACACAGAATAAAAGTCGAACAAAGAAGGTTAAGGGGAATTTTGAAAATATTTTGACTCTTTTTTTTTCAAATTCACGGCACGACACTCCTAGAGCAATCTAGATCATCCAAGCTCAATTAGTTCAGAAAAAATCACACCGAAACAGCAGACACGCAAAATGAGGTAGACCGGTATTAAAATCGTCAAAATTCAACAATCAATATGTCAAATGATTCGAAATTGAAAACCCAACAACTAACCTTTTAGACACGACTCAAGAAAATGGACGGAAAGCGACGAAGTTGGCCAAAAACGTGAAAAACTTGTTTCGGGCATAACTGGAGCTACAGAGCTCCGATTTGGACGATCAAGTATGCGTTAGAATCGGACCAAAAAAAGGAATCTGATTTTCAAAACAACACAAGTTTTCGGCGAAAATATTGTGAAATTTTCGCCGAAAACTTCTTCACAAAACAGCAAAAATAAAGAAGCGGCTCACTGTTTGATTTTTTCGGGCGAGAATTTTCAATTCCCGCCGAAAAATTCTTTTAAAACCCCTTTTTTCTTTTTTTCAAAAACCCAACCAAAAACAAATCAAAACAAAAGGAAATTAAACTGACACTTTGGCTCCCCCGAACCTGATTCGAACGACGAAAAAGACAGACTCAAAAATTAAAAAAAAATGGACTCCAGCCGTGGGTTGCCTCCCACGAAGCGCTCTCTTTTAACGTCCTTGAGCCGGACGATACCTGTTAGGGACCCCAACTTAGGAGTTCCTTGAAGTCAATCGTCTTCTTCAAGGACAGCGGTTGAGTGCCATGTAGCACTCCAGAAGGGTGATGTAGCCGGTAGTGCTCCAGTAGATCGCGGTTCTGGTTGGATGACCAGTTCTTCTTGAATTCTCCTACTAGATGAGGGAGGAGGTAGTACGGCGCGGCATGATCAATGAGCTCCATCTTCTCTACAGGTTGACTTGGCGGAAGTGTAGGTGAGGGTATCTCCTCAATCTCTATGTGCTCCTCTTCGGCTTCAACTTCAAGATGGATTGGCTCTATGTCTTCATCAACCGCCACTGCCAAGGATTCTTCTAGCTCATAATAGTCATGGATAGGATCATCATCTTCTTCTTCGAACAGCTCTTGAGCATCTTCTGTCATTAACTGATTTGGTTGCTCGAGCTTGATGTCCGTCGCGAGATGAGCTTGTAGCATTGAAGAGATATTATCCAAGGCAGATCGGGTTTTCGACGAGCATTGTTGATGTTCATGAAGCATCTCTTGGTTATCTCTAGCGTCTCTTCGATGCTCTTGTTGGTGTATCTCTTGGTTAGCTTGTAGCACTGAAAAGATATTATCAAAGAAGGAGTCAATTCTCGCCGTTTGTTGTTGTTGATGATGTAACAACTCTTGATAATCTTCGGAATATGGTGCTTCATTGATGTACCGCTCTCGGTACCGTTCATCCCACCTGTTATCCTGCATAATCAAAACTAAGAAGCACTACCCAGGTAAATCATGAAAATATGGAGGAAAAAATAAATGGTAAGGCGGAAAGGTAGAAGAATAATTTGCCAACTCTTCTTTCAAACAATTAGAAGAGTCCCCGGCAACGACACCAATTTGATAGCTGCAGTTTTAGCGGTATCAAATAACTAACCTACCGAAGTAGACTAGATCGTATTCCACAGGGTTTCTACTAATCGACTACTCAAAGAAGCTGGCAAATTACTCAGGTTTGAACACTTAGTGCGTGGTGTGAGTTCCACGACTTCTAATCTAATAAAGCAGGAAAATAAAAGACAGAAAAGTAAAAGGTTGACTAACGAGAAGATAGACGAACTTAGATTTCGAATCCCCTTAGATCACCAGAGCATTGGCAATCAACAGATCAGCAGTTTTCAATTCTAATTCAATCAGTTTCTATACACCACCATAACTCCTTACCCTTAGGTTTAAGACTGGCGAACGTTCGCTCTATCCGATCTAACTACCAAGATTAACTAGCCGCCCGGGTACGGTCGCCTCTCGCAACGACTTAATTAACTGGTGCAATTACTAACGATTTATGAGTTACTCTTGCAGTGGATTAACCCTAACCGGTTCCTACGAAAGGCACACTCCAATTATAAGGTTAACTGGTTGAATTGATGTTTTAAAGAGAGGCGAGCGTTCGCTTCTATCCTCAGCTTAACAAGAATCTAAACTAGGTGATCAAGTAAGACAAGTTTATGCGCCAAAGCAGGGAGATGTCTGGCGACTAACCCTAGCTTGCAAAAACCTAATCTAGGCGATCAACAAGAGAAGAAACATAAACAGTGAAGAACAAAACAACCATGCAAAGAGAAACTGATTGAACTTCGAATCTAATTACCGCCAATCCGTGACCGCTTTAAAGCCCTGGGTCACTTAGGGTTCATCTAATCTAAGCTCTACAAGTTCAGTTACTCATATCAGAAACAAGAGAATCAAAGGCAACAATGAAGATCATCATACAGAGGAAGAACAGATAAGAACTGAAAAACCTAATTCTGACGACTCCCGCGAAGCTTCAATCTCCTGGATCTTCAACTTTAAGCTCCGAGTTCTCCGAGGTGAAGGATGGCGTCACGATCTCTCCACGGATCTTCGAACTCTCTAAACTCTATCTATCGACCCTAGAGTCGGCTGACTCTCAAAAGTCTGATTTGTGAAAATATGAATAATGATTGATTCCTCCCCTTTGGGCCGCCGATTTAAGTATTTATACTTAAACCCTAAGTCGCCGGATTTGGCCTAATATTTTCGCCGAAAATACCTTGGTATTTTCGCCGAAAATCTTAGTGTAAATGGACGGTCCGCCGGCTGCTTTCTCCTGTTCTTTATTCTCGGTTCAAAAACTTTAGGGTTTCGCCGAAAACTTTCTTCACTTGACATCAGCCGGTTTGTGAACATATTTTCGCCGAAAATGCTTGGGGATTTTCGGCGAAAATTCCTTTGTAAACCGGGCAGGAATTTTCTGAACTTGATTGACTCCTTTGATTGATTCCGGTGCAATCCCTCGAGGTTCCAACACTTTAGACACGTCCTTGGCTACTTTATTTGACGTCAAAATCCTGTGCTAACATAAAAACACTAGAAAACCATCAAATAGACCCGAAAAGGGCCAAGGTAACACAAATGGCATGAGATAGGGCAATCGATTGAATATTCGTTTTTCTACCCTAAAAACCATGTCTTAAGCAAGGAAATGTTGCTTAAATGAGGCTGATAATCACGTCAAATCGAGTGTCATCACTAGGATTTCCCAATTTTGGACAGATTCCTAGCCTGACAAGGATTGACGAATATGGGCTACCTGGAGACAGAATTTGGGCTGATGTCCAACATGAAAGTTATAGCACATGGAGTCTACTAGTGATCAACAAAGGGATTAATTTTACGAATTTATTTGGTATTTACTTGGCTGAATCTCACAGAACCCGTTTCAGCTGCTTTTTTAGGAAACTTGGCACCCAAGTTTAGAGTTTTTGTTTAGGAAGGATACTTTCCCTTGTAGGATTGTAAGTCTGAATTTTGCATCCTTTTTAGGGGCAGCGGATCTGCGTCCAAACCCAACCAAGTGAGGGGCAAAATCGGAAAATAATAAAAAATCACCCGTGCCCTTTTTCTTCCCTTTCCGGAGCAGCTTTCTTCACCCCGCCGCCGCCTTTCTACGATTCCGTTCTTCACTCCAGTCTTCCGATCAACCACCGGTCGCCGTCTCCCCTTCCTCTCCCTCTCCGTCGCTATCTCACCGTTTGTGTCCCTCTCCCTCTCCCTCCTCCTATGAACTTCCGATCAAAGCGCTGGCCGCCTTCTCCGCTTCCTCTCCTTCTCCGTCGCTGGGGGTGGTGATGTATGAGATGTTGTACGGACGAATGCCGCTCCAGGGGCGAATCTGAAGGTTACGTTCTTCTGGACCTTGACGATATCGCCAGATCTCGCTAGGGAGGAGACGCCGATGAACGACTTAGATGGAAGAAGCTGAAGTTGATTAGGTTTGTAGAAAACGGCCGACGAAGAAGAAGATCAAAGGAGGTGCTCGATTTGCGGTGAGGGTGGTGTTTTCAGTTGACCGACGAAGACGGACGGCGGAGTTCCGTTGTTGAAGAAGACGAAGACTTGGGATTATTTAATAATTATTAAAATTACAGTTTTAGTCCTTGTAGTTTAAGATGTATAATATGATTCTTTAGTATTACAAGTTACAATTTCAGTCACTGTTTTTTAGATTGTTGATATTATTAGAATAACTTTTGAACTATATAAAGTGGTGTCGAATTATGTGGTAACTTGATCGTATAACTAGTTAACTAGTTATCAAAATAATTATGAGATAAGATAACTAGTTAACTCAATTGATTAACTAGTTAACTCGATTGATTAACTAGTTAACATGATAAGTTAACTAGTTGACTCGATAAGTTAATTAATTAACAACTTGATAACTAGTTAACTCGATAAATCATGATGTTAACTAACTACCCAATCATGATGTTAACTATTTAACTAGTTAATAACAAAATAACTAGTTAACTAAATTTAATAACTAGTTATCAACTAAAAATTTGTTAACTAGTTATCTAAATCATGATGTTATCTAGTTATTAAATAATCTCGTTAACCAGTTATCCAATAATTCTCCTGAGTTTTTACAGTTAAATAGTTATCAGCAGATAACTAGTTAACATGTTATCTAATCGAGTTAACTAGTTAACCAATTGAGTTAATTATTTATCAAGTGGTTAACTAGTTAACAAGATTTTTAGTTGATAACTAGTTATCAAAATTAGTTAACTAGTTAACATCATGATTTAGATAACTAGTTAACAACTTAGTAACTAGTTAACTCGATTGGTTAAATTGTTAACTCATTATCTAAATCATGATGTTAACTAGTTAACTAATTTTGATACCTAGTTATCAACTAAAAATTTTGTTAACTAGTTAACCACTTGATAAATAATTAACTCAATTGGTTAACTAGTTAACTCGATTAGATAACATGTTAACTAGTTATCTGCTGATAACTAGTTAACTGTAAAAACTCAGGTTAACTAGTTAACTCGATTAGATAACATGTTAACTAGTTATCTGCTGATAACTAGTTAACTGTAAAAACTCAGGTTAACTAGTTAACTCGATTAGATAACATGTTAACTAGTTATCTGCTGATAACTAGTTAACTGTAAAAACTCAGGTTAACTAGTTAACAAGTTATCAATAATAATATCTTGTTAACAAGTTATTAGTAAAAATCAGGTTAACTAGTTAACTTGTTCTCGCTGGAAAAGTCATCTGAGTTTGGTCGGTCTCCGAAGCCTGACCGGAAAAGTCGCCAGAAAAGTCACTGGAAAACATGTTAACTATAAAAACCCAAGTTAACTAGTTATCAATAAAAAAATCATGCTAACAAGTTAATAGTAAAAATTGGGTTAACTAGTTAACTTGTTCTCATCGGAAAAGTCGCCGAAAAAGTCACCGGAAAAAGGCACCGAAAAATCACTGGAAACGGCACCGACACTGATCGTCGAAAAAGTTCATCGGCGTCGGTCACCGAAAAAGTCGACGGCGCCATTCGCCGAAAAAGTCTCCGGTGACAACGATGGAGTGTTGCCGCTGTCAACATAGAACACGTATAATATTTAATATAAAATATAATAATAAAATCTTTAAATTAAATATAATCATTAAATTGTTTGTTTAAAGTCCTAAATACCCCTATCAAATCTGGACCATTAGATTGGTTAAAGGTTCAAACTAGATCTAATGGTTGAAATTGGGTTTGGAATTTTCCAAACCCAAACAAAGTTTGTACGCTGATCTGCTTCCCTTTTTAGGTTATATTAAGATTAGTTTAAGTCCTCTTTAGTATTCTAATAAGGACACTTTCTATTTCTTTATTATTTAGGAGTTAGTTTCAAAGGAGGAATAAGAGAGCTTGTTCCCTACTCCTCCACCTATAAATAGAGGACTATACACCTCATTGTAAGACACACCTTTGAATCAATAAAATCTTAAACTTCGATTTCTTCTTGCATTATATGCAATTCTCTTGTCGACCTTCAAGGAATTGATTATAGTCTAGATCGGCTTATCGTCAAGAGCATTCATCTCCTGGATTGGCGCCTTCGACTTGATACTTCTGGTTCTTAGCTCCTTTATAGCTAGTGGGTCAAAGTCCTATTTCATCCCAGTTCCGAAGGTTTCTACTCGTTGCTTGAAGATCAACTTGTGGTGGTTAGGGTCGTCTGCCCACGGTTGCGGCGGTTCACATCACCGGGGCTCGACGCTAGTCTTGGCCTGTGGCCGGTGCAGTCTCGGCCTGGCATCAGCATCAGGATCCGGCATGGTATTGTATTGGCTCCAAATTGGGTGGAGGCTAGGGAAGGTTTGTATTTGAACAGTGTGGCGTACTTAGGCCTGAGAAACCCTTGAAAGGTCTGGCTAGAAAAATGCCTCGACCCTAAGCACTTCTTGTACGGGCCTAGGTTTCGGCCTAGTGCTGGTGTCCCGGGTGGTGTCTAGGAATAGGTGACCGCTTCGGGTCTGGTGGTAGCGATCACTTCATTCCCTTCTTCTTGAACAAGATTCGACCTCGAATCCTTCTCTCTCCTTCTTTGGGCACTCAATAGTTCCCTCCACATATCCGTCACTTGTGTGGTAATATCCGGTGAGGGGTCGGGCGGCACTCCGGGGTTGGGCAGTGCTCGGACTCGGTATATGACCAAGGCTCCGGTCCTTCAGTGCTTATGCTGTTGGTGTCCATGCTGTCCACATTGGACAGGCTGTCCGAGTTGGCTTCACCCCTTAGGTTTGGGGCTGCGGTGGAGATATTTGAGAATGTCTCCTCTAGGGGTGGTAGTCTGAACCGAAAAAACCAAAAACTAGCCCAGAACTGACCAAGTCAACGCGGGTAGCATCCCAGTCTAACCAGATTTTTGGTCGGGCGGTTGAAACCCGATGGTTATTTCATTCTCTTTGGCCCGGGCTTGGTAATACTGATATCCAGCCCACCAGATTGCCGACCCTCCCACCCCCTAAATTCTAGAGACTCCCACCCCATTCAACCATGCTGAATAATCTTAATCAGATAAGCTCGCTGATATTCTCTCCTCAATTGTCTCCTCCGTAGCTACCTCTTTGGCGAAGATTTCTCCAGTGCAAGTAGGATTTATTTAATTAAGGTATGTTTTTTTATCGATCTGTAGTATCCTACTCCTTCTTGAATCTTGATTCCTTGATGGAAGAATTTGATTTGCAGATTTCATGGATTTCCTTATCATCGCAAGAGTATTTCTCGCAATCCTCCTCATTCGGCAACACATGTTCAGTCTTCACCCCTTGCTATATAAGGCCGCTGAAGCCAGAGGTGAGAACTTCTCCTTCGTACAATCTCTCAACCTCAGAAGCCCTACTCTGCTCTTCATTCAGCACTTCTTCAATACTCACTTAGATTGCCACCCCTTCTGACGCAAACACTTCACTGAAGACTTAGATTACCAATCAGTAACAACAGAACTAAGATCCTTCACCCCTTGTGATTGTGAAGTCCCGCTCTCCTTGCTCCTTTTCTTCAAGTTGAGTTGAGTAACAGTCCCGCTATAATCCACTCAGTTTTAGCATTTCAGACTTCCTTTTATAGATTTGAAACTATAAAACTATGCTACAACAATGGAAATTTAAGAGTTGCTACTATGTTGAGATACAGTTGTGATTTTTCTGAACTTCCAAGTGTTGCTACAGTGAATCGGCATGGTTCTGTAATTAACATAGTCATGGTTCTGTAATTCTGATTTATGGCTTCTGTAATTAACATCGAGCATACCCGCCGGCGACGGTGACGGTAAGGGAAACATGCCCGATGGGGTAAGGTCAGGCGGTTAAAAAAAACTGGCCGAGTATTCGGGCAATTAATGGTCCGCTAGGTAAACTCAATGGCCACAACAGTTACCTTCTTTCTTTCAGAATAATTGTGGCAATCAAGGAAGTCCTACATGCTTCTCTCCTAATTAATGTACTTGTCGGCATGGGCCTTTCTAGCAAATTTTGGCACCGTGAGCTTGAGGCTGCTCACATCATCATCAACTTCATGGATCACTCTTCTAGAACTTCGGTTGGGATCTCCATGTGGTCCAGCTCCATTGGCTCCATGATCTTCTGCTCCTCTCTCCATCCTGGCCAACCTAATTTGCATGTTGGCTAGGGTTTGAGCCATGGTGATGTGATCCTCTACGGCTGCCCAAATGCCTACAGCTATTCCTACACCCCACCAGGGTCCCTGGTTAAATGTAGAACCCAGGGCCCTACAAGAAGCGTGTAGGGCGAAGGAAAGCTCTCCAACACATCATGAAGCTCAGGTATGTGACTAAATATAGTCTCAGGCCACCACCAGCAGGTAGGAGGAGAGCAAGAATGATAGTGAGGCCACTCTAGGCCATGTTGCTGGCCAAAGCACCCGATCCGAGCCCCGAGCCGGACCGAGGGCCGATCCTAAGGGCCCTAAAAGGCCCTGGAGCGATCCCCACGATCCCTGGAGGAATTGATCACTTCTAGGATCCTCTGGAATCATTCCTGGAGTACAAGAAGCAAATGACCCAAGAGTACCCGACCAGCAAGGAATGGCACCTGAAGACAGGCTCCGGAGCGAGCCCCGGACCGGGCCAAATGCAAGCACTAGGCCCTAGACTAAGTGCCACGAGCCCTGGACCAACTCCAGCCCTTGAAGATCTTTTGAGGACATCTGAAGACTTGGCCAAAGCAGAATGCTAAAGGCCTGGCCAAAAATATAGATGGCCGAGACATGAGCCAGCCCCGGGCACCGGGCACGGTCCCAAACGCTACAAAGGAGCACTTAGGGCTGAGCCGCCAAACGGCTTGGGCTTTTTGGGAAATTCCAGTTGCTCTGGATAGCTGGACACCTCAGGAACACGGTCCAACAAATGGCGTTGCAATCGGAGGAGGAATGAAGGAGGAGCCACGTAGGGAAGTGCTTATACATTATCCGGGTCCATGCATGTAATCCCATCGAGACAAGGATTCCCATCCGGGCCAGGAGAACAGGCTGCCACGACCAGAAGACCCCAAACCTAAGTCCTTCTAGGACTAGGACACGAGAAGGAGGCCTAATCCGAGTTAGAATCCCTGCCTGCCGGCCCAAGACCTGCCCAATCGCCACGGATGCTGCCCGAATTTAGGATTTTTGCCCAGATTGCCAGATTTTGCCTATTTAGTCTTTTCCTTGCATACCAAGACACTATTATCTTTCCCTTTTTAGTTTTCCTTATTTAGTTAGCTTATTTAGGTCGTTTTAATGTTTCCTAGTTAGGATTAGATTATTTGTTCCAAGTTAGGAAGTAGCTAAATAGGTGAGGAGAGCTTGTTCCCTCCCTATAAATAGTGGCCATCGGACACCCTTTGAAAGACAGACTTTTATCAATTAATAAACCCCCTTTCAGAACTTTGTTCTAAACCCCTTTGAGTATGTGCAAGAGCACGGCTTAAGGTTTGGCTTATCATCAAGAGCATCCATCTCTTGGCGTGGCGCCCTCGACTTGATACTTCTGGTTCCTAGCTCTTTATAGCTAGTGGATCAAAGTCCTTATCCGTCCCGGTTCTGAAGGTTCCTCTCGTTTCTAGGATCATCAACTTGTGGTGTTCAAGGGTCGTCTGCCCACTGTTGCAGCGGTTCACATCACATGGTAGTCACACTGGCCTCACAAATCACTCTAATAAACCTTACTCACTCTAATTTTACCTCTCGTGTTTGGAATTTTAAAGTATCACTCAAATAAGGAATCAGAACACAGTCAAGTTCAGCTCAAGCAGTTGCAAGTTTCTTCTAAGCTACGAAGTTCAAGAATATCACTCGTATGACACAAAAGACTTTAACCTAGGATTATTTCTCTAGCCAGCAAGTACTTCCTTTTCTAAGACTCGTTTATGAAGTAATCAGCAAGTAGTTTATGAAAGTAGGGTTTTGGTTGGGTGAAAATTCTAAGCAACGAAACCTACTAAATTCCGAACCCCTCTTCTTAAAACTCTACCTAACAACTTACAAACACTTTGGTGATGGTGGCCTTGCTTTGGGGTTGGGTCGTGAGTTTTCTATTTTTAGACCACTTTTGATTTTCTTTTCCTTGAATATTTCGTGGCCACCAAGCTTTTTCCACCTTACAAGCAAACTAAACACACACAAAATCAGTAAACAACAATGAAACCTTTTAGGTTTTTTTTTTGAAAATTTTATGAAAGGCGAACAAAGATAGCGGATAGAGTCGGTCCTTGTGTTGAACCGTGCTCTAATACCAGCTGATGTGAACCGCTGCAACCGTGGGCAGACAACCCTTAAACACCGCAAGTTGAATACCTTAGCAACAAGTTGAACCTATGAAAACCTAGGTGCAAAGTACTTGGACCCACTAGCTATAATGAGCTAGGAACCCTAAGTGTCCAGTCATAGGTGCCACACTAAGGGGTGAATACCCTAGATGATAAACCAAACCTTAAGCTGCAACAATGAGCAAAAGCTTGAAGGGAAATAAGAACTTGTGTTCTGAAATTTGTAATTCTTCAAAGTGTGTCTTACATCATAGGTCAGATTCCTTTATTTATAGTTGAGGATTCGGGAACAAGCTCTCCGATTCCTACTCATATTCACTTCTAGAATTCTTAAAATATTCCTAAACAATCGGGAACTATAAGGGAAATCCAAATAAAATACTGAAATAGTCTAAAAAGGAATAAAACACTAAACCGACAAAACTGGAGAGACCCTAATCCGGCTCTAGGCAAGAATCTGTGTCTGATCCGGATTAGGTGAGCAAGTCCTAGTCGGGCAAGGACTTTGTGTCCCTCAGGAGTTCTTCTCCGAATCCAATAAGGACTGGTAGAGGTTTATCCTGGGAGCATAAGGAATCCTTGGGCATGAGGGATTCCTGAAAGGCACGGGTAAATCTTCGGCTCGACGCAAGTCGCCTCTATGTGGTGCCTGGGTGTCGGCCCGACGCCTGTGTTTGGCTGGGCTCTGGCCCCTCCCTCTGATTAGGCCATGCCTTTGGTCTTCTGTCCTTGGATGGCCTTTAGGGATCTCCTAGGGTGTCTTCAGGCTGCAGCTTGGCCTTGGGGCTCATGGGTGCTGGTTTGTGCCTGGGGCTCGGCGTTAGTCTTAGCCCGGCATCAACATCAAGATCTGGCGTGGTATTGTCCTGGCTCCAAATTCGGTGGAGGCTGGGGGAGGTTTGTATTTGAATAACTAGTTAACTGGTTAACGAGATTATTTAATAACTAGATAACATGTCTACCCTTGAAACTGGTAGAATAGTTATCCACTTAAGCTTGAGAAACCCTTGAAAGGCCTGGCTAGAAAAATGCCTCGGACCTAAGCGCTTCTTGTACGGGCCTAGGCTTCGTCCTCATGCTGGTGTCCCGGGTGGTCTCCAGGAATAGGTGACTGCTCCGGTCCTGGTGGTCGCAATCATTTAACTTCCTCCCAACGTTGCTGGGAAGGCCCTATAGTATGCATCGTCGATTGCCTGCTGCATCTGCATGGCGATCTGGAATGTTTGAAGGTGATCATTCAGATCGGTTGTCCCACTATATTTGTCCATATTCGGGGGATGAGTCCAACCGGTAGCTGTTTAACGAAAATTGCTCTTGCGAGCGACTGTCAAACGACTAGCTGGTTTATCCCTACTTGATGCGTGGGCCAGAATTGTTGGTGGACCTCATTGGCAGTCGCATGATTTTGAGGTCTGCTTTCTGGTATTGGAGGAGGGACCCTTGCCTGCTCGATGATTACAGTTCTCAGCAGTTGGGTCAGCTCCAAATTCTGCTGCTCTATAACTTAAAATCGCTGCTCAAGTATTTGATACACTTCTATCATCGAGTCCTCATGCTCTGGTTGCCTTCCCCTTCGGTCCCTAGTTTGGGACTCTGAGTCGGTGTGGGTGGTATGCATAGACACATGTTCTATTTCATTCCCCAAATTCCTTGCTGTCCCTGGAATCCCCAAGAGTTCGAGCGGTGTTATCCCTTCATCCTTTGCCCTAGGGTGCGTAGAGGCTTTCTTGGGGGTCCATTTGCTTTCTTCTGAGAGTGTAATAGCCTGTTTCTTCCCCTTTCTGGCACGCCAATGTTTCTAGACAGATCGTCTGGCCCAATAACTGTTGGAAGCTTAGTCGCCTAGTCTTCAGCGGTGTGATGGTACCTCATATGTGAAAAGGGGGAATAATAGTAAGTGATGACACTCGATTTGACGTGATTTTCAGCCCCATTTAAGCGACATTTCCTTTCTTGAAACGTGGTTTTAGGGGTAAAATAATGAATATTCACTCAACTACCCTATTTCCTACAGATTTGGTTACTTTGGCCCTTTTTGGGTCTATTTTGATGGTTTTCTAGTGTTTTTGTAAGAGCGCAGGTTTTTACCGTCAAATGCGTAACCACAGACGTGTTGATGACACTCGAATTGATGTGATTATCAACCTCATTTAAGCGACATTTCATTGCTTAAGACACGGTTTTTAGGGTAGAATAGTGAATATTCACTCAACCGATCCATCTCATGCCCTTTGTGTTACCTTGGCCCATTTCGGGTCTATTTGATGGTTTTCTAGTATTTTTCGTGTTAGCACAGGTGTTCGCCATCAAATGTGGTAGCCAAGGACGTGTCTAAGGCACTGGAACCCCAAGGAATCACACCCAAATCAACCAGAAAAGTCATTCAACCCAAAAGAATTCCTGCCCCATTTACACATAGATTTTCGGCGAAAATACCCTTGGATTTTCGCCGAAAATGAAAGAAGAAATCCACTATCCCGATCAAGAAGAAGTTTTCGGCGAAAACCCTGGGAGTTTTCGCTGAAAACCTGATGAGCTGCAGAATAGCGGTCAATCAAATAACTACCAAGCTGTGAAGCTAGGGTAGATCGTATTCCACGGGTCTCCTCCACTTCCTTACTCAAATGTGTTGGCAATTAAATTCGAGGGTAAACACTTAGTGCGTGGTGTGAGTTCCACGACTTCTATACTAAAAATGCAAAGACAGGTTGAAATGAAATTAAAGCGAATTAACGATTGATTGATTGACTAAGACAGAAGACAGACAAGCTTAGATTTCGAATCCCCCTTAGATCACCACGACATAGGTAATCAACAGATCAGCAGTTTCCGATTCTAGTTCATTCAGTTCTCAGACACCACCATAACTCCTGACCCTTAGGTTTAAACTGGCGAACGTTCGCTCTATCCGATCTAGCTACCACGATTAATTAGTCGCCCGGGTACGGTCGCCTCTCGCAACGACTTAACTTAACTGGTGCAAATTCTAACGATTTGTGAATTACTCTTGCAGTGGATTAACCCTAATCGGTTCCTACGAAAGGCACACTCCAATTATAAGGTTAATTGTTCAACTTGATGTTCTAAAGTAAGGCGAGCGTTCACTTCTATCCTTAGCTTAACAAGAATCTAATCTAGGTGGCCAAACCAGACAAGAAACACAAAGAACAAATAACAAGTCAAACATGAGGAAGAAACTGAATGAATTTCGAATCTAATCACCGCCGATTAGTGACCACTTTAAAGCCCTGGGTCACTTAGGGTTCATCTAATCTAAGCTATGCGAGTTTAGCTACTCATATTCAATACAGAGAAATCGAAGACAAACAAAGAATACATCTCAGGTAGGGAAGATAGAGAAGAACTGTAAAACCTAATTTCGACGACTCCTTGCAGCTTCAATCTACTGGATCTTCAACTCCTAGCATCGGCTCTCCGAGATGGATGGATGGCGTCACGATCCGTTCCTGGCTCCTCGAACTCTATCCACTCGTTCTCTCTATTTCTCAGTCTTGGGATTTTTCGTCCCGTCTGTGATTGTGTGTAAATTCTGATATCTCCCTTATTTAGCAGCCTGTTTCAGTATTTATATCTAACCGGAGATTTCTGCTTTTCCTCTGGGATTTTTGCCGAAAATCCAAGGATATTTTTGGCGAAAATATCTGTTCAAATGTAGCTTCATCCGTCTGTTTCTCCTGGTTCATTCGGGTTAGGGTTTTCGGCGAAAATTCCCAAGGTTTTCACCGAAAACTTCTTCTTGATCGGGACAGTGGATTTCTTCTTTCATTTTTGGCGAAAACCCAAGGGTATTTTCGCCGAAAATATATGTGTAAATGGGGCAGGAATTCTTTTGGGTTGAATGACTTTTCTGGTTGATGCGGGTGTGATTCCTCGGGGTTCCAGTGCCTTAGACACGTCCTTGGCTACCACATTTGATGGCGAACACCTGTGCTAACATGAAAATACTAGAAAACCATCAAATAGACCCAAGACGGGCCAAGGTAACACAAATGGCACGAGATAGGGCAATCGATTGAATATTCGTTATTCTACCCTAAAAACCATGTCTTAAGCAAGGAAATATCGCTTAAATGAGGCTGATAATCACGTCAAATCGAGTGTCATCAAAATCCCATGCCATTTAAGCCAGAAGAAATAGACGGATCAAGTATGATTTGAGCAAATGTTTTCACCGAAAATATCCTTGGATTTTCGGCGAAAATCCCAGTGAAAAAGCAGCAGCCGCCGGTTAGGTTTAAATACTGAACAAAGCGGCTAAATAGGGGATATCAGATTTTACACACAATTTCACACGGGACGAAAAATCCCAAGACTGGAAAAAAAGAGAGAACGAGTGGATAGAGTTCGAGGAGCCAGGAACGGATCGTGACGCCATCCATCCATCTCGGAGAGCCAGTGCTAGGAGTTGAAGATCCAGCAGATTGAAGCTGCTAGGAGTCGTCGAAATTAGGTTTTACAATTCTTCTCTGTCTTCCCTACCTGAGATGTATTCTTTGTCTGTTTTCGATTCTTCTGTATTGAATATGAGTAGCTAAACTCGTAGAGATTAGATTAGATGAACACTAAGTGACCCAGGGCTTTAAAGCGGTCACGGATCGGCGGTGATTAGATTCAAAATTCATTCAGTTTCTTCTTCATGTTTGACTTGTTCTTTGTTCTTTATGTTTCTTGTCTGGTTTGGCCACCTAGATTAGATTCTTGTTAAGCTAAGGATAGTAGCGAACGCTCGCCTTACTTTAGAACATCAAGTTGAACAATTAACCTTATAATTGGAGTGTGCCTTTCGTAGGAACCGATTAGGGTTAATCCACTGCAAGAGTAACTCATAAATCGTTAGAATTTGCACCAGTTAAGTTAAGTCATTGCGAGAGGCGACCGTACCCGGCGGATAATTAATCGTGGTAGCTAGATCGGATAGAGCGAACGTTTGGCAGTCTTAAACCTAAGGGTCAGGAGTTACGGTGGTGTTTGAGAACTGAATGAACTAGAATCGGAAACCACTGATTTGTTGATTGCCTATGCTCTGGTGATCTAAGGGGGATTCGAAATCTAAGCTTGTCTGTCTTCTGTCTTAGTCAACTAATCAATCGTTATTCGCTTCAATTTCATTTCAATTAATCTTTGCATTTTTAGTATAGAAGTCGTGGAACTCACACCACACACTAAGTGTTTACCCTCGAATTTAATTGCCAACACATTTGAGTAAGGAAGTAGAGGAGACCCGTGGAATACGATCTACCCTAGCGTCACAGCTTGGTAGGTATTTGATTGACCGCTATTCTGCAACTCATCAAATTGGCGCCGTTGCCGGCGACTCTTCTATTTCGTTGAAAGAAGAGTTGGCATTTTTTTTTCTTCTACCTTTCCATATTTCATTTCCATCACACTTCGATTTTACACCGGTTGTGTTTGTTTTTGTCTCTTGCAGATCATAGCAGGTATAGAAACGGATCACTTCCATTCCATCTTCCCTTACTGCAATGACTGCTCTTAAGAGTGTTGCGGACTACAGTAAGCCGCGTGCATCCAACTTTCGATCCCCCATCATCCGTGCTTACTAATGACGATGATCCTGACTATGAGATTAAGATTCCTCTCTTAGAACTAATCTCTAGGGACATACAATTCGAAGGGAAGCCAGATGATAACCCCTGCACACATATAGATGACTTTCTGGCTGTCTATGACACTTTCAAGTCTGGGAACCTCAACAAGAACACTTTATATCTCCGAGCTTTTCTGTTCTCTCTCAGAGGTGCAGCTAAGCAGTGGCTTGGAAGCAAGCCTCCAGGTCATTACACTAATTGGGAGGCATTAGCTCAAGATTTTGTTGAGGAATACTTTCCTCCCGCAAGGACAAACGCTTATAAAGACCGCTCTCCAGGTTCACTCAGAGAGAAGATGCAAGCCTGTATGACACTTGGAATGAATTTCAATCTCTTCTCTTCAACTGTCCTCACTATGGGTATGAACAAAGACAGCTGGCTGAATTCTTTGCTCGTGGTATGCGCGAAGAATCTGCAAATTGGGTCAACTCCTTAGCAGGCGAGACTGCACCGCCCTTACTCCTCAGGATGCTCTTCTGCATTTCGCTAGCTGTGCTTCAAAATCTAGAAACTGGGAGAGGCAAAGAGAAGGTACCAAGAGTCAGAGTCAGATGAGTGTTGCAGAGCAGATCAAAGCGGAGGTTCAGAAACATCTACAAGCAGTTGGTATTCCTCTCGATCCCCCGTCAGCTACATCTTTTCGGCTGACTGTGGATGGTGTGGATCCTGTGCTCATAACGGTGGAAGCTGCCTCAACTTCTGTACAACAGAAGTTTGGTCTACAGAAGAGAGAAACTTCATTGATCAAGGCTTCGCCAATAATCAGAAAGGCTATGCCAGTTACAGAAACTACGTGCCACGGAACCAGAACAACTGGTTAGTAGATCCTTATCAGAGACCTCCAGGATTCATTGGAGGACAACACCAGTTTCAAGAAAAACCGTACTACAATAGAGACATAGACTATGAGAAGAAGTTCGATTAGATTATGAGCCGACTTGACGACCACGACATTCAATTAAAAGCTCAAGCTGCACTCAATCAAGGACAGAGAGCTCAGAGCCAGAGGATAGAGGATGCTATAAGCAATATGACTAAACTCTTTACTAGCAATCCTCTCCTTAATCCATGAGCATTTCAAGCAGACTCCGGTACAAAGAGTGAACACGCTCAAACTATTACCACAAGGAGTGGCAAGTAGACAACTGATCCAAAGGCTCCAGAACCTGACATGATACCAGATACCAGTGCTGCCATGGATATGCCAAAAATTGAAGATATCACAGAAGAGGAAGAAGAAACATCTGCTCCCCCTCCTCCTCCTCCTCCCAGGACAGCTCCTGAGCCTGTCTTGGCGCCATATGTAATTAGGATTCCTTTCCCAAAGGCTGCAATGAGCAAAGCCAAAGATCATGACACTCAGTATAAGAAGTGGTACAATGTTCTTAAGACTGCAGAGATCAAGATACCAGTGACAGAAGCTGTAGAGATTATACCACCACTTGGGAAGTTCTTTAAAGACCTAGTGAAGAAAGTGAAGAACTGAGAGGCGTACTTTGTCACACTTACTAATGAATGCGCTTCTATTCTCGGTGCGCCATCTCCCATACGACAACCGCCACCACCCCCAGCTAAGTGTTCTGATCCCGGTCCTTTTACATTACAGTGCATTATTAATGGCATTAAAATTGATCGCAGTCTGGCTAATTCTGGTGCTTCTATTAATGTTATGCCTGTCTATCTATATGAGAAGCTGAATCTAGGGCAGTTAAAACTGATTACTTTGCATCTAGTGTTAGCTGATAGGTCTGTTAAACTACCTAGGGGAATAATAGAAGATGTAGCTGTCTGCTGTGGTCCGTTTACTATAATTGCAGATTTTTTTATTTTAGATACTTGTGAGTCAGACGGAACACTTATCCTAGGTCGGCCTTTCTTAGCAACTGCTGGTGCAAATATTAAATGCAAACAAGGCCTATTAACTTTGAGTGTAGGGCAGGAGAGTGTTGCATTCCGCATTAAAGATAGCATGAGATACTCTGTTGCTCAAGACGATAATTGTTATACTGCTGATCCCCTAGAGTTGGCCTCGGCCAACTTCGTTACTAATGCCTTATCTAGTGATCCGCTAGAGTTGTGTTTGATTTCAGGGATTGACAATGCATTCGAAGATCCAGAGCAGCGCCTATGGCAGGATGAGTTAGACGAGCAGAAGGCGACATTCACACCCATCACTGCGCCTGCACACATCGAGCCAGCATCGAGTCGGATTACTACCTCATACGAAAATCCGCCAGAACTTACTTTGAAGGAGCTGCCTGACCACCTAGAATACGCATTTCTGGGGAAGGACTGCCAGTTACCAGTCATCATCAATTCGAATCTATCTCCCGAGCAGAAAGAGCAACTGATCAGGCTACTCTAGAAGCATGTCAGAGCTATTGCCTGGCAGTTAGCAGACATCAGAGGCATCTCTGAAACCTTCTGCAAACATCGGATAGTCGTTGATGAAGAATTCAAACCAGTCAGACAACCACAACGCCGACTTAACCCTCTGATGCAGGAAGTTGTAAAGAAGGAAGTACTCAAGCTTCTAGATGTCGGTATCATCTATCCTATTGCCGACAGTCCTTGGGTCAGTCTGACTCAAGTCGTCCCGAAGAAAGGCGGAATCACTGTCATCCCTAATCCAAAGGGTGAGCTCATCCCGACTCGCACGGTTACCGGATGGAGAGTCTGTATCGATTACCGATGACTCAATGATGCCACCAAGAAGGATCATTTTCCACTGCCGTTCATTGATCAGATGCTTGAACGATTGGCTGGTCATGAATACTACTGTTTCTTAGACGGGATGTCCGGTTACTTCCAGATCCCCATCGAGCTTGATGATCAAGAGAAGACGACTTTCACCTGCCCGTTTGGTACGTTTGCTTATCGTCATATTCCTTTTGGTTTATGTAATGCTCCTGCCACTTTTCAGAGATGCATGCTGGCTATATTTGGAGATCTGGTGGAGAATGTGGCGGAGGTATTCATGGACGACTTCTCTGTCTATGGAGATTCATTCTCAAAGTGCCTGGCCAATCTGGACAAGGTGCTAGCTCGTTGTGAGGAAACCAACCTAGCTCTTAGTTGGGAGAAGTGTCACTTCATGGTTACAGAAGGCATTGTGCTTGGACATAGGATCTCTAAGACCGGTATAGAAGTTGATCGTGCCAAGCTTGAGACCATCGCCAGCTTACCATTTGCCGACCTCAGTTAAGACAGTTCGAAGTTTCCTCGGTCATGATGGATTCTACCGAAGATTCATCAGAGACTTCTCCAAGATCACTCTTCCAATGATGAAGCTTCTTGAGAAAGATGTTCCTTTCGTATTTGATAAAGTTTGTCTTGAAGCCTTTGAGACTTTGAAGACTCAACTCACCACCGCACCGATCCTTACAGCACCAGATTGGAATCTTCCATTCGAGATTATGTGCGATGCTAGTGACTTCGCCGTCGGCGCGGTTCTTGGTCAGAGGAAGGAGAAGAGATTTCATCCTATTTACTTTACTAGCAAGACACTCAATGATGCTCAGAGAAAGTACACTACTACGGAGAAAGAGCTTCTGGCCATCGTTTTCTCCTTTGACAAGTTCAGACAGTATCTTGTTCTTTCACATACCATTGTCTACACAGATCATGCTGCCCTGCGCCATTTATTAGCCAAGCAGGACTCGAAGCCACGTCTCATCCGATGGATCCTTCTCCTCCAAGAGTTCGACATAGAAATTAAAGACAAGAAGGGAGCGGAGAACTTAGCAGCGGATCATCTTTCCCGACTAGAGGAATCACAAACAGGTAAATCTACCACCCCTATCAATGATTCTTTCCCTGACGAGCTGTTGCGTGTTGAAACGTATGAACAGGTTAACATCATAGCTATTGAGCCCTGGGCAATCCCTCACGCTCAAGATCTGAGTAATGCAACCGACTCGGAAGAACCATGGTATGCAACCCTGGCTAATTACCTCTCTCACAGCATTGTACCTCCTGAGCTAGATTTCAATGCACGCAAAAAGCTCTTTAAAGAAGCCAAGTCATACTTCTGGGATGAGCCCTTCTTATACCGCATCAGTATTGACGGAATGATCCGGAGATGTGTCTCTTACATCGAAGCAGCTGACATCATACGTAAATGCCATGAAGGACAGTTCGGAGGACACTTCGGGGGAAACCGCACTGCGAGAAAGGTACTCGAAACAGGTTTTTATTGGCCTTCAATTTTTAGTGATTGTGATGTTTTTGCTCGACGTTGTGATGCGTGCCAGCGATCAGGTAACATCTCTAACCGTAATGAGATGCCCAAATTGTTTCTTTAACTGTTGAAATCTTTGATGTTTGGGGAATTGATTTTATGGGTCCGTTCACACCCTCCAACGGAAACAAGTACATTCTTGTAGCCGTTGATTATGTTTCTAAGTGTGCTGAAGCTGAAGCTCTACCCACTAATGATTCAAGAGTGGTGGGTCGGTTCCTTACCCGTCTTTTCACGCGTTTTGGTTCACCGCGCTTCATCATAAGCGATAGGGGTACCCACTTCCATGGACAATTCGACCGGGTGTGCAAACGCTTTGGCGTCACCCACCGTATGTCCACATCTTACCATCCTCAAGCGAATGGTCAAGCGGAAGTGACGAACCGTGAGCTCAAGCGGATTCTTGATAGGACAGTTGGCCGGTCCCACAAGGACTGGTCATCTAAGCTCAATGATGCCTTATGGGCTTATCGAACTGCCTACAAGACTCCCATCGGTACCTCACCGTATCAGCTGGTCTATGGCAAGGCGTGTCATTTTCCAGTTGAGCTTGAGCACAAGGCATTCTGGGCTAACAAAGAGTTGAACATGAGCTATGCAGTATGCGTCACGACCAGATCGCTGAGCTTGAGGAGCACCGACTTCACGCATATGAGAGCACGAAGTTATACAAGGAGCTCACGAAGAAAATTCATGACTCTCAATTGAAGACGATCAAGCAGTTCTACCCCGGAGATGAAGTCCTCTTATATAACTCTCGATTGAAGCTCTTCCCGGGTACACTGAAGTCCCGTTGGTCCGGCCCTTATACCGTGGTGCGGCAGGCATCTTTAGGCAGTGTCCTAATCAAATTGCATGATTAGAAGCCGTTTATGGTCACCGAGCATAGGCTTAAGAAGTATCTGCAAGGACTAGCTGTCTCTTCCATCGACGTGCACTACTTTGCTTTATAATCATGACACACATCCAGGTATCGTCTGGCTCACGGATGTTAAACAAGAGCGCTTCGCCGAAAATTCCTGTTTTAATCAACCTGTTTTCTCCTGTTTCTCGCCGCCGCACCTTCTAGCCGAAAACTTCCAACCTTTTCGCCGAACTTGTTTTTGATTTTAGAGGAAATTTTTGCCGAAAATGTTCCATTATTTTTGCCGAAAATTTTGTTAATTTTGGTCGATATAAAACCCTCCTCTCGGTTTTTATTTTCGCGAAAACAGTTCCTCCACCACCAACACTTTTTCGCCGACCCCCCTCCCTTTCTTCCTTTCTTCCTAGCCGCCGCCGCCCCATCAGTCCGCCACCACCGTCTAGCCTGCCGTCGTCCCTTCCTTGGTGTTTATTCAAGCCCCAACCCTAGAATCGGAGCTGTACAGCTCCGGTTCCACCTGACCTAGTTTTCAAGCTTTTTCATCGATTTCTCAG
This sequence comes from Linum lewisii, assembly GCA_034768395.1. NCBI lineage: Eukaryota > Viridiplantae > Streptophyta > Magnoliopsida > Malpighiales > Linaceae > Linum > Linum lewisii. The sequence goes on along the minus strand of CM068298.1, from coordinate 49,374,241 downwards.
ATTTCCAATCATTTTCTCGAGTCATGTCTTCACGGTTAGTTGTTCAGCCCTTAATTGTGAATCTTTTGGCTTTTTGACTTTCGGTTTTCGGCATGGTTGACTTTGGTTGACTTTTTGGTTCTTCCTCGAATTCTATGATTGCTATTTCGTTGTCACTTGGCTAGGTTCTGACATTTCTTTTTGACCTTTTAAGGCTCGTGAATTGTTGTGTGTGCGATCGTGTTAATGATTCATTCCATTCCTCATGCTTGCTTAATTGATTGACAGTTCTTTGCTTCGGTGATCTCTCGATTTTATTTGCTTATCCCCACTTGTCAATCTAAGTGTGGGGGTAGGATTTTGATTGCTAATTTGGGTATTCCTTGAGTTATGTTCCACAGGGCTCCCAAACGATTCAAGACAACCAGTGCGGATAGAGCGCATCGATCCTTGGCCCGCTAGAACCGGACTCCACCATCCCGACCACCCGCCCCAGCTGCAACAACATCGACGGCTGTGGCCATCATCCCCGAGGATGCACTGACCCCTGTGACTCCTATCTCCTATGTTCCTGCACCTGCCGCTACTGGAGCTTTACACCCTTTCATCGCTGCCCTTGAGCCGCATCAAATGGAGGTCTATCAGAAGATCAAGGACATTCCTCCGGCCAAATTGGCAGTGCTCTCCCTCGCCAGTGTCAAAAACCACAATCCGGCTTGGCATTCCGTCGTTGACCTCACCCTCACCAAGTCTGGCCTGCGCTCCCTCACCACCCTCGGGTCGCCCTTCAAGAATTCTGGTGTTCCTTTGAGCGCCTCACGATAAAGCCCGGTGTCAGCACAAAATTTGTTTCCTTCCGCCTCGGCGGTGTTCGACATGTGAAGACCATCAATGAGTTTGCCCTCTTGTTCGACCCCCTCGCCCATATTCAGGATGCAGCCATTGGATTTACGGATGTCTACTCCATCACGCGGGAGCCTTACCCCGAAGTGTGGAAATGGGTTTCCAGCCAGTCGAAAATCGTCCCGATCGTCAACCCCACGGTAGGCGACATCATTCATCCTATTCTTAAACTCTTACATTATGTTTGGATGCAGTCTTTGTGTTATTGTAGCAAGACGAGCCGTCACCACGTTTCTTTGGAGGAGCTCATGTTGTTCCGTGCTATAGAGGAGGAAGCGAACCTCCACCCCGGATGGTGGCTTGCAAGATTCTTCCACAAACGTACTACCACCAAGAAACTTCCTTCTGAGCTTCCTGGCGGTACATTCATATCCTGTCTGATCGACAACCTCCAGCTCGGTGACAAATGGGGCCCTGATATACCTCGCGTCCAGATTGAGCATCTCGGTGTTGAGTTCGCCGTCGCCCGAGGCATCGATTTCGGGTGCGGTCTCGACGAGTACATTATTCCTATCTCGCCACGACGGGAGCCCCCACGGACAGCTGGAACCCCGGTGTCCCGCATACCTCCACCACAGCAGCAGACAGCCGCTGAGATTACTGGGCGGCTAGCACGTATTGAGCAGTGGCAGCTAGACTACTCAGCTGGTTTGCTGCAATGGCAGAAGGACCGAGTAGCACATGAGGAGACCCAGAACGAGCGATGGACCATTCTTCACCAATTCATGGCCGACCAGTCTGCCAGACACAGGGATGATATCGCATGGCGATAACAGCAGGAGCAGCGGCTTGGCATTTCCCCTTCCTCGACCCCGCCTCCACCCCCACCCTCGGAACAGTGATCGGGTTGTTTCTATCCTTTCTATTTCTTTTCTTTTTTCTTTTCGGATCTCGATCCACTTTTATTCCCGGTATCCTTTTGATCTTTTTGTTGTTTGTGTTTTGTAGGATTTTGAGTAGCTACTCCGCTCCGCCCCGGACTCTTCGTACTCAACCACTACACCGCCCATCACCCTTCAGGTTCCTCGTATCTCTCTACTTTAGTTTGGTCCTGTGAGGACACAGAACAATCTAAGTGTGGGGTAGGATGTTAGAGAACCATGCATGATCTTGATTGCCTATATCTTTGTGTGCCTCGTGATTCTTGTCCAATCACTCTAGCATAGAATTGCTCAATTCTTGACTTTTGATGTTAAATTGACTTCAATTTTGAACAATGACGTCTAGACTGTTCGACTTAGAACCTGTAACCAACGTGTCCGAACTGATATCAAAGGAGTCTAGGTCAGAACAGATCATACATCATTCTTGTAGTTGAAATTTGAATCAATTAAACAGTTTTGCTTGTTAATCACAAAGCTCGATAACACCGTTCTAAGATGATAAATGCTAGCTTTTCCCATGTTTTTCACTCCATACTTGTTCACCTGTGATTGTGGCTTGAGATTAGACGAAAATCCAATTCGAAATCTTGTGTAAAAAGTTATAACTAGCTAGGACCAAGTGGTTAAATTGTTGAATCAAGTAATTGAGTTAATCGAATCAATGTTAAGTTCTTTAAAGTGCTGAAAATAAAGCTAGGCAAGCCCGACACCTAAGTGAAGTGTTCGGGTTGAGCACTAGCATAGGCACAAATACTGTGAGCTAGGCAGGTCCAACACCTAAGTGAAGTGTTTGGTATTGAGCACTAGTATGCAGTAAATAAATTGAAGGAAGAAGTCGAAACTTGAGAGAAACTGATGTTTAAATTAGTCCTAGCTAGAACATGTAACGTACAGATCTAGAAACGGATGAAGTCGAGTCGATAGCTACTCACTTTTCCTACCTCCGCGTCCACATCATGGCTAGAGCTTAAGGTCTTTTTGATTAGAATTTGTGTTATCGTAGTCGGTTAATTATGATTCATTGTTTTTGCCAAGAAACGTGCTTTGTTAAAACCACTACTTGAAGTGTGCAAAAATTAGTGAGATCGAAAACTTGTTTGGTTGATGTTCTTGCATGTGTAGGTCACTCTTTCTGCGTGGAACAGTCTAAACCAAATCGTTAGAATTGAATCTCAGTTTAATCTCGTGTCATTTGTGAATTTGAGCGTGTTCTAGTTCAGTTTGCTTGAGGACAAGCAAAAGCTTAAGTGTGGGGTATTTTGATGACACTCGAATTGACGTGATTATCAACCTCATTTAAGCGACATTTCATTGCTTAAGACAGGGTTGTTAGGGTAGAATAGTGAATATTCACTCAACCGATCCATCTCATGCCCTTTGTGTTACCTTGACCCATTTCGGGTCTATTTGATGGTTTTCTAGTATTTTCGTGTTAGCACAGGTGTTCGCCATCAAATGTGGTAGCCAAGGACGTGTCTAAGGCACTGGAACCCCGAGGAATCACACCCGAATCAACCAGAAAAGTCATTCAACCCAAAAGAATTCCTGCCCCATTCACATAGATTTTCGGCGAAAATACCCTTGGATTTTCGCCGAAAATGAAAGAAGAAATCCACTGTCCAGATCAAGAAGAAGTTTTCAGTGAAAAGCCTGGGAGTTTTCACCGAAAACCCTACGCCATTTAAGCCAGAAGAAACAGACGAATCAAGTATGATTTGAGCAAATATTTTCGCCGAAAATATCCTTGGATTTTTGGCGAAAATCCCAGTGAAAAAGCAGCAGCCGCCGGTTAGGTTTAAATACTGAACCAAGCGGCTAAATAGGGGATATAAGATTTTACACACAATTTCACACGGGACGAAAAATCCCAAGACTGAAAAAAAGAGAGAACGAGTGGATAGAGTTCGAGGAGCCAGGAACGGATCGTGACGCCATCTATCCATCTCGGAGAGCCAGTGCTAGGAGTTGAAGATCCAGCAGATTGAAGCTGTCAGGAGTCGTCGAAATTAGGTTTTACAGTTCTTCTCTGTCTTCCCTACCTGAGATGTATTCTTTGTCTGTTTTCGATTCTTCTGTATTGAATATGAGTAGCTAAACTCGTAGAGATTAGATTAGATGAACACTAAGTGACCCAGGGCTTTAAAGCGGCCACGGATCGGCGGTGATTAGATTCAAAATTCATTCAGTTTCTTCTTCATGTTTGACTTGTTCTTTGTTCTTTGTGTTTCTTGTCTGGTTTGGCCACCTATATTAGATTCTTGTTAAGGTAAGGATAGTAGCGAACGCTCGCCTTACTTTAGAACATCAAGTTGAACAATTAACCTTATAATTGGAGTGTACCTTTCGTAGAACATCAAAACGAAAAATTCTATTAAATCATTCATTTTACACATTCAATCTTGGATTAATTTCCAGACCTAGAGGGTCGATAGAGAGAGTTGAGAGCATCCTCGGAGAGCTCGGAGCTGAGAATTGAAGATCATCGAAATTGAAGCTTCACGGATTCGTCAAATTAGGTTTTATAGTTCTTCTCTGTTCTTCACTACAAAAAAAGAGCGTTTTGGCGTCGGTTGAAGCGAAAGAGGATAGCGTCGGTCGACCGACGCTAAAGAGAATCTCGCGTTTTAGCGTCGGTCGTTTGGTCGACCGACGCTGGTCGACCGACGCTAAAAACTAACCCTAATGAGCTGAACGCCTCTTATCTTCCACTCCCAAACCTCTCCTTCAACTTCATCTTCATCTCCTAAACCCAAACCTCTCTTCTTCTTCTTCTTCAGCCGCCCACCCCGCCGCTCCACCTATTCCGCCACCGCCGCCCCCGCCGCTCCCAAGCCCAAGCCGCCGCCGCGCCACCCCGCCGCTCCACCTATTCCACCGCCGCCCCCGCCGCTCCCAAGCCCAAGCCACCGCCACCCACCCCGCCGCTCCCAAGCCGCCGCCGCCCACCCCGCCGCTCCACCTATTCCGCCACCGCCGCCGCCCACCTTTTCCTAAGAAGAAGAAGGAGGGAAGAAGAAGAAGAAAAAGAAGAAGAAGGAGGCTAGAAGAAGAAGAAGAAGGAGGCTAGAAGAAGAAGCAGATGCAAGATGGAGGAAAGAAGAAGAAAAAAGCTGCAGCTGGATCTGCAGCTTTTTTTTTTGTGATGTGAACGCATATTTAGCGTCGGTCGGTCTGTGCTGTAGCGTCGGTCGACCTAAAACCGACGCTAAATATTAACGTCACCACATCTGGCGTCGGTTTTGTCGACTGACGCTATTAAATTTAGCGTCGGTCGGTGACCGACGCCATAACGCGCGTCTGACCGACGCTAAACGACCTTTTTTTTGTAGTGCTTCCTACCTGAGATGTATTCCTTGTTTATCTTTAATTCTCTTGTATCTAATATGAGTAGCTAAACTCGTAGAGCTTAGATTAGATGAACCCTAAGTGACCTAGGGCTTTAAAGCGGTCACGAATCGGCGATGATTAGATTCGAAGTTCAATCAGTTTCCATTGCATGATTGTTTTGTGCTTAATTGTTTTACTGCGTTTCTTGTCTAGTTGACGTCTAGATTAGTTTCGTGTTCCTGTGTTTCTCTCCTGGTTGGTCGCCTAGATTAGGTTTGTGCAAGTTAGGGTTAGTCGCTCTACAGTTCCTTACTTTGGCGCATAAACTTATCTTCCTTGATCACCTAGTTTAGATTCTTGTTAAGATAAGGATAGAGCGAACGTTCGCCTTGCTTTATAACATCAATTCAACCAATTAACCTATTCATTGGAGTGTGCCTTTCGTAGGAACCAGTTAGGGTTAATCCGCTTCAAGAGTAACTCATTAATCATTAGTAATTACACCAGTTAGTTCTTTCGTCGCAAGAAGCGAAAGCTCGAGCGGTTAATTAATCTTGGTAGTTAGATCGAATAGAGCGAACGTTCGCCAGTCTTAAACCTAAGGGTCAGGATTTATGGTGGTGTTTGAGAACTGAATGAAGTAGGATTGAAAATCGCTGGTCTTAGGGGGATTCGAAGTCTAGCTTGTCTATCTTCTCGTTAGTCAACCTTTTAATCTTTCTGTCTTTTATTTCCTGCTTTATTAGATTAGAAGTTGTGGAACTCACACCACGCACAACGTGTTTAAACCTGAGTAATTTGCAAACTTCTTTGAGTAGTCAATTGGAAGAAACCTCGAGAGATTCGATCTAGTATGCTTCTGTAGATTAGTTATTTGACTACACGCGCGTGAAAATGCGTCCATTAGTAAATTCAAGGATGATCTGGGCGATTGCAAGGAATAAGGTAGGTGAATGTGAATAATGTACCAAGGGGTTATCCCCTATGTAAAATGGTTTGTCCGTCTGCAAGGAAGTCAGTGCCGTATTTGTAGCCTAGCCTCTTATTTTGTTCGCCAAGGATCGAACCTAGCCGTCCATGGTAACCTTTACGATGGTGACACGTGGCTGTGGTCTCCCCGAAACCCTAAGTCCGCTAGGACAAAGTGGATGGGCCTTATCTCACTCTTCTGGGCCGCTTCCTAAGTCGCTTGCAAATGTGGGTCAAGTCAATGGATTTCCAGATCGTTGACCACCTTTTTTGTGCTTCTCGGCGGGTCCTTTTGGGGCCCACGATCACCAGGGCTGGGTCCTATCAAGTTCCATTCAAAATCGTGATATATAAACCAACGGAGTTAGATGACTGTTATCTCATGTTGACATAGAAAACCACGTGGCTATACACTCATCAACTTCTTCTCTTTTCTTAGTCCCTCACCCCTCTCTTTTCCCTTCTTACTTTACCCTCCCTTCTCTCTCCTCCTGATTTTTTCCGCCTTTAATGCTGATAAACATCAAATATTTTTGACCTACAATTGCTCCATGCCCCTCCAGTTAACAAAATTCTTTTATACGATTTCGCACAATCCACTTCCCATCTCCACTCAACACTCCTCCCATTTCTCACCATGTCTCTCTCCTTCACCCTCCTCTACTTCTACCCTTTCGTCGGCCAACTCATCGTCCCTCCGTCGCTCGAAAAGCCACTCATCTACTACTCCAACCGATGCTCTATTCATCGAAGACACAATTTCGTGGTTGAAAGCATGTCAGTAGTTCTCGGCGACGGCTTTCGTGGTCACGAGCACCTTCATTTGGATGAGTTTAATAAAATGCATTAATACCGAAGACGAAGAAGAAGAAGAAGAAGATGGTAACGATTTTAAATTTGTCAACATCTATATATATGTTCATGAAGAACTGTAGAGATCGACTTGATCCACCTCTACCAGAAGCTTACTTCAAGAACTGTCTGCCGGGAGTGAGGGCGTCCGTGAACAGAAGCGATTTCGTAAGAGAACAAGAGTTTTGATTCTTAAACACTAGGCACTAACTCGATAGAGACTCGACTGAACTGGGTGGAGATTACATGTTGGCTGGGTAAAGTTGACGGGCACAGGCGAACTTGATATCTGGTTGAGCAGATAATCGGTGAAGATGGATTTGAAGGTATTCATCTTATATTCGGGCCTGATTGGTACCCAACATTAAACGATGCACTTTTAGCAAAATGGGATATGTGAATGAGATTTATGATTTCTTGTTTACGTAGGCTGGTATCTGCTGGTCTGGAAATGTGTATTATGTTGCCAGTTCGTAGTCACTACTTTTGTTAATTTATGGTGTTTGATTGTTTATGAATTATGATTTCATGGTTTCATTATTCAGTTTGGGGTTTTATCAGTGTTGTCATGACCGGACCGGACCGGCTGGTCCGACCGGTAAAACCGGAAACCAGACCCAAATCCGGTCGGCCTTTAAAATCACAACGGTTCAATTTACCAAAAAATGTGGGTCGACCCAGTAAAACCGGGGAAACCGGTTAACCCAGTGTGGGCGGTTTTGGCCGGTCGGGCGAATTAAAAAAAAATCAGACCTAGTTCTCAAAATTGAAATCATGAATCTGCCTCTCTCGGCAGTCCTTTATTCTCAAAACCAAAAGCTGTCGCCGTCCTTATCTTCTCAAGCCTCCGCCGTCGTCTTCTTCTCCGACAGTCAGCGAAGCCTCCGTCGTCCGGCGTCATCTTCTTCTTCTTCACCGGTCGGTATGTTTCTGATTTCTTTTTCGCTTGTTAGGGTTCGTCGAACAGTTGGAATCGTTGTTTGTTTAAGGGCGGTTGCTGTGTTGGAGAAGAAGAAAGGAAGAAAGGAAGAAAGGAAGGAGGAAGGAGAAGAAGAAGAAAGGAAGAAAGGAAGGAGAAGAAGAAGAAGAAAGGAAGAGAGAGAAAGTGATAAAAAGAAGAAGAAAGAGAGAAATAAGTGGTGGCGGCTGAATAAGAGGAGAGGTAGAATGCCTCATTAGGGTTTGTTATATATATACATGTCATTATTACAAATTGATACCTAAATTATAGGTAATTATTAGAATGATATCTAATTTTTTAAATAATAGTATAATTGGTTCTTTATACCGATTTTTACGGTTCGATCCCGGTTGAACCTTTGACCCTCAAACCTCTTGCCTTGCCGGTTTGATGACCGGTCCGGTCCTGACAACACTGGGTTTTATCTTTTTATTTTGGAGTTTACCCAATATCTATTTTGAGGCGGAAATAATTTGGATTTTGTATCCGCTTAGTCTCACGGGACGGGTAATTTCTATGGTGACAACACTATTTTTGTTGTCACCATAACAACACTAAAATTTATACATAAAATTAAGGGTTAATACACCTTTTTGTCCCTGTACTATGCAAAGTTAACAAACATGCCCCTTTACTATTTTCTAACTGATTTAACACCCTCTACTTTGAAAAGTTTAACAAATATGTCCCTACATTTATCTTTTCATCTATGTTTCGTCTAATAAGTTGATTATACGTGCTATGCCATATTATTTATATACAACATCACTGATCGGGATGTCCACAAGGTGAAAATATTTAAATTAAAAAGAAAAGAAAAGGGAAAAGTATTAGAATTACCATTATGTACAAATATATTTTTGTGGTATTACTTTTTCTTTTTCTTTCTAATTTATATAATTTTGGATTGTTAACATTCCAATCAACTATAAGGTGTACAAATAATATGAAGTAGCACATATAATCAACTCATTAAACGAAAAATAGATGAATAAATGTAGGGGCATATTTGTTAAACTTTTCAAAGTAGAGGGTGTTAAATCAGTTAGAAAATAGTAAAGGGGCATGTTTGTTAACTTTGCATAGTACAGGGGCAAAAAGGTGTATTAACCATAAAATTAACAAATTAAGTACCTATATATTGATGAAAATTGGTAGTTGTAAATTCAAATCACGTACCTACTATGACCAAATTGGTATCTAAATTTAACAAATCAAGTACCTTATGAAAAAGGCCTAATACCAGATGTCACGAACTTTTACTATATTACTCGTGTATATACCACCTTTTGCCTATCTTTCTAGTGTCACCAACTATTGCATACCGAGTTCGGCGTAACACGCCATCTGTTTTTTGGGTTTTCCTTCGCCACGCACACAAACAGAGTTTGTTGACTCAGCAAACTCGCCCCGTCGAACGCTGACTCGCCTCGTGACTAGACTTCCACTACTGAGGTTGTTTTAAAAAAAGAAATTAATTGCGCTAGTGGGTTTAAATGGTAACCCTACCAAAGCCAACTAAACCCATCTTCTTTACTTCTCCTCCTGTTTCTCTTTCTTCCTCTTTATTCGTTGGTGGCAGACCCAACATCTGCGCTAAGCTCTTATTTCCTTCTACTTCCTCAGTCGCCATCGCAGTGATTGAAGCCGGACAATATTTGTTGTGCAATAGACTCATCCTAGTCCAGTTCAAGCTCTAGATCGATGGGAGCTGCTGTGAAGAGATTTTGGGCGAGGACTTCACATCGATTGCAAAGTTTTTCTCACAATCGGGAAGCAATATTGTTGGTAGCCAGGACTTTAAAGAACAATGGCAGGTCCTTTTATCGCTGTCCCTATTGGGAAGACAGTACCACAGACTATGGGCATTTCAAATGGACTAATGAGAAACCGAAGATTGACAATGTGAAGTGATCGCGGTCACCATGATCGACATCACTACGCCCCGACCGGCACCACCGCTCAACCCTCTCATGTTGGCTTGGGGTGGCCAAATTTATGAAGAAATCTGGAGAGGTTTACCCTTGCTGGAAGGGAAAGAAACAAAGAGAAGAGCCCCAACATCAAGTCCTGATGCTGACGCCGATCCGACCCTAACACTGATGTCGGGCCGAGACCGCATTGACCCAGGGACTATGCCCGAGCCAAGTCGAGCGCTGATGCCGGCGTACACCCAAGAGCTCAAGGTAATGGAAGAGCTAGAGCCTCAAGACATCCCTAGGATGCTGCTATCCTCCAGCCAGGCCTCATTGACCGAGCACAGGGCTGAGCCGACCAAAGGCCCGGGGCCGAGACCCGCCTAGGCGCAGGGCCAAAGCGGGAGCCCGTATGAGAAGCGCCTATGTCTGATGTATTTTTCCAGTCATTCCTTTCAGGAACCCTTTGATTCTAAGGATTCCCTAGGATGCCCCTCCACCAATCCAAGTTAGATTCGGAGACGGACGCACCAAGGGCACAAAGGATACGAAGATGGACCGAGATTGGTTCATGTCGGACCGAGGCATCAAGGCACAGAGCCCGGATGCTGATCCGAGGCAGACTCGGTCCTTGATGCTGATGCCAAATGCGTCCCGAACCACGCCAAGAAAATTCAACCCCGACAAGGAATCCTATCCAGATGAGGAAACCTCCATTCTAAGGGATGAGTTCTGTGTTTCCAAGTCCTTTTAGGAGTAGCAAACACGGAAACATAAAATCCTTTCTAGAATAGGATTTTCACGCCCCATCCATCTAGAACACCCCATGACACTTTTCCGGATTAGGGTTTCCATGGATTTTGCCTATTTTGTCAGTTTTTCTTAATTAAGTATTTTTAGTCTTTTGTTCGAACTAAATTTCCTACTTAGACAGTTTTAGGATTAGTTTAAGTTCCATTTTAGTAGTCTAATTAGGATTCTTATTTTTTCCTTTTAGTATTTTACTCTTTTTAGGAGTTAGAGTTGTAGGAGGAATTGGAGAGCCTGTTCTCCACCCTCACCTATAAATAGAGGTTGTCAGCCTCCATTGTAACTCAGACCCCCTTTGAATCAAATAAATAAATTTCAGAACTTTTGTTCTTGTTCCGTCTAGTCTTTGCGAGTTGTTGCATTGCTTAAGGCTGGTTTATCATCTCGGGCATCCATCCCTTGGTGTGGCGCCTTCGACTTGACACTTAGGGTTCCTAGCTCTTTATAGCTAGCAGGTCCAAGTACTCATTCGCCCCAATTTCTAAGGTTAGACTCATTGTCTCTTCTATTTGGCTTATTGCTACAGGGTCACCGCTCACGGTTGCGGATCGGTTCATATCACGATCGGTTGTCGACGAGCAATGTCCCAATATCAGACCTGGATGCGATTGTGGAGGAACTCCGGTCCATTAGGGTTACTATTTGATGCACGCGCCACGCCGTGGACACGTCCAGCGAAGCCATGACACGAAGCCAGGAGAAGAGCTTCAAGACCAAGGTCACCGCATGCGTGGGTGCATGAAGTCTGGTTGAGCATGAAGAGGTTGACTGCGGGATGCTAAGGGCCAGATGGTTGGTGTTGGAGATGATCATGCAAGGACCAAACCGTACCGATGCTAGTCCGCGGGGCAAGACTACTGATGCTCGTGCCGGTACACGCCGAGGCCGAACATGAGACTGAGGCCGTATCGGAGACTAGAACTAATGTCGCACCGAATGATGATACACGCCTAAGTACTGATGCTGAGCCAGACCAAGATAATTTCCTAAGTGATGTTGAACTAAAGAAGATACCTAATGTTGGGCCGATACACGAAGAGACAGGGCCGTTGCAAGCCCGTATCACTGATCCGGATGGCGACCCACTACAAGAAAATGACATATTAATATCAATTTCCTAACGACGGAAAAAAATACGCTGGTAGAATCAAAGTATAATAGCGGATTTTTAAAAATCCACTGTTAGCCATTTAATTCAGGGGGCGCCAAAATATCCTTCCATAGCGGAAAATTGAAATTTTTTAGGGGGAACCTAGCAGCGGATCTAAACCTCTGTTAGGTTATCCACTGTTGGGTTTTTGTTGATGTGACAATCTATGTGCCCATCCCCAATGATTTGTTTCCTTTCTTTTCCTTCTTTTCAAGATCCAAAAGAATCCCCTCTTCTTTGTTCTTCCCCCAAAACAAATACCCACTTCTTCGTTCTTCCCCCAAAAACGATTTCACCTCCCTCCTCTATCTCTAATGAATCACACTCCAACTCTGACTAGCAGTAGTGGCAGAAGTAGAACATGTGGCCGAACAGGTTAGTCATCTCTGTTTAATTTCTAGTTTTTGTTGATTCTTGTTTACTTGCGGATGAATTAGGGTTTTAAAATGAGAGGGGTTTAAATTTTCTGTTTGATTGAAGGTAACTATGTTGAAGAAAGAAGAAGAAAAAGAAGAGGAAGAGAAGAAAGTAGAAGAAGAAGAAGGTAGAAAAAGAATAAAGCAGAAGAAGAAGAAGAATATGAAGAGGAGGAGGAAAAAAGAAGAAGAAGAAGGAGGAAGAAGGAGATGCAGAACCTGCTCCACCTGGAGCAGGTTGCTATTTTTTTTAGTCTGAACGCAAACCTAACAGCGGATATATCCGCTGTTAGGATTTTTAACAGCGAAAAGTAACGGCGGTTGCTTATCCGCTGTTAGCTCAACTTACGTTACTAAACCTAACGGCGGATAGCCATCCGTCGTTAGGATTTCTAACAGCGGCTTATCCGTTGTTAGAATCAATAAAAATATGTTGTTAAAATGCCATTTTCTTGTAGCGACCGAGGGACAGAATCCCCGTTGCACCCGAATTACCACAAATCCAACCGCAACATGAATTCTGCGACGCGCGGGGATTTCTGAAGACCTTGACCGGAAACTAAGGATTCCTAGTCCTAATTGTAATAGGAATGCCGAATAATGCGTTATCCATGCGGGATTAGGACTCATTACCCGAATTATGGTTTATTAGACTTTTGAGTAGTATTTCCTTGTTAGGATCAGATTTTATTCATTTTTAGATAGTTTTTTGGAGTAGTTTATTATTTTAGAGTTAGAATAGTACAAGGAAATGGAGAAGCCTTTGGTCAACCCTCATCCGATAAATAGGAACCCTTCACCAAGATTTTACGCAAACTTTGAATATACAACTTGAAATCAGAACTTTTGTTCTTTGTTTCCTTCTAGCTTTTGCTCGTTGTTGCATAGCTTTTAGGTTGGCTTATTGTGGCTCGAGGTTACGACCCTTGACTACGTGGCACTGTTCAACGTTGATACTTAGGGTTCCTTTCTCCTTATAGCTAGTGGGTCCAAGTCCATTCCATCCCGATTTTAGAGATTGTACTCAGTTGCTAAGTTACCGAGCATATTGGTATAGGGTCACCTCCCACGGTTGCAGACAGTTCATATTACTATTGAACGAGTACAACGTGAAATTAGATGCTTGCTGCTACTTGTTATCTTTCTAGGTTTATGTATCGCATCTGGTCATAGGTTGTAGGGTTCAGCTTGTATTCGTTTTTGATTTGATTGTGTATTATGTACTTGGATGAAATATTTCCAGCCTGTGAACTAGTAGTTGATGCATTCTAATTAACCCCCCAAACAGCTTCATTACAATCACTGTGGTAATTCCAAATCACATGGGTTAGTATCGAAATGCAACCAACCACAAACCAGTTTGTGCACAAAAAGGAGGAATAAGTATCCAAACTAGTTCCAAAGAAGCCATAGACCACATCGTGACAAATAAACCTAACAAAGTGCCCTAGTACTCAACAAAATAAGAATGCTCCAACTGCTTCTTGCATCTTTCTCCATCCTCTTACATCGCTCCTTCCGTTGGTTGGGTGCCAAATGGTGGTTCAGGCTTAGAGGGTCGATGTTCAATCTAATCCGGAGCTCCAGTATTGCCCCCTTTGCTCCTAATCCAACCTGAAAGACACACCAACTATTACGCCTCTAGGTTTTACGGTTTGATGACACTCGATTTCACGTGATTTTTAGCCTCATTTAAGCGACATTTCATGCCCCTTTGATGCCATTTTGATGAGTATTTGGTGAATATGTGTTTATTATGTAATTTTAGGCTCCTAGTGCGTACATTGTCCATTTCTTGGCTATTTTTATCCTTTTTGTGAGCTTTTATGTTGAGCCCCAGGTTACCACATTATAGAGCACTTTCTCACGAGTCCAACGCTTCAAACAGGGACCAAATCGGAGTTCAAACGGAGCGGGAATGATCAAAACAAGTTGGAACTCTGCACAGCTCAAAACGCTGCATTTTGGAGCTTACACGCCATGTAAGCTAAATGCACTGTGAGCTTACACGCCGTGTAAGCTCCCCAGACGGGAAAATTCAGCCTTTTCCAACTTGTAAAGGGTTTCTAGGGTTATATATAGACTTTTTGAAGCTAGATTGAAGATACACGAATTCTGAGAGATCAGCCACAACCTTAGGGTCGATAGATAGAGTTTAGAGAGTTCAAAGATCCGTGGAGAGATCGTGATGCCATCCTTCCACCTCGGAGAGCCCGGAGCTTAAAGTTGAAGATCCAGGAGATTGAAGCTTTGCTAGAGTCGTCAGAATTAGGGTTTTCAGTTCTTATCTGTTCTTCCTCTGTATGATGATCTTCTTTGTTGCCTTTGATTCTTCTATTATCATTATGAGTAGCTAAACTTGTAGAGCTTAGATTAGATGAACCCTAAGTGACCCAGGGATTTAAAGCGGTCACGGATTGGCGGTAATTAGATTTGAAGTTCAATCAGTTTCTCTTTGCATGGTTGTTTTGTTCTTCATTGTTTATGTTTCTTCTCTGGTTGATCACCTAAATTAGGTTTTTGCAAGTTAGGGTTAGTCGCCAGATGTTGTCGCTAGACAGTTCCCTGCTTTGGCGCTTAAACTTGTCTTCCTTGATCACCTAGATTAGATTCTTGTTAAGCTGAGGATAGAAGTGAACGCTCGCCTCTCTTTAAATCATCAATTCAACCAATTAACCTATTCATTGGAGTGTGCCTTTCGTAGGAACCAGTTAGGGTTAATCCGCTGCAAGAGTAACTCATAAATCATTAGTAATTCCACCAGTTAGTTTAGTCGTTGCGAGAGGCGACCGTACTGGGCGACGTACCTGGGCGACTAATTAATCCTGGTAGCTAGATCGAATAGAGCGAACGTTCGCCAGTCTTAAACCTAAGGGTCAGGAGTTATGGTGGTGTATAGAAACCGATTGAATGAGAATTGAAAACCGCTGGTCTTGTGATTGCCAATGCTTTGGTAATCTATAGGGGATTCGAAATCTAAGCTCGTCTATCTTCTCGTTAGTCAACCTTTTAATCTTTCTATCTTTTATTTTCCTGCTTTATTAGATTAGAAGTCTTGGAACTCACACCACGCACAACCTGTTTAAACCTGAGTAATTTGCCAACATATTTGAGTAGACAAGAAGAAGAGACCTCGAGTAGAATACGATCTAGTCTACGTTGGTAGATTAGTTATTTGATACGTCCTACAACGTTCATCAAATTGGCGCCGTTGCCGGGGATTCTTCTAAATGTTTGAAAGAAGAGTTGGCAAATTATTCTTCTACCTTTCCGCCTTACCATTTAATTTTCCTCCATATTTCCATGATTTACCTGGGTAGTGCTTCTTAGTTTTGATTATGCAGGATAACAGGTGGGATGATCAGTACCAAGAGTGGTACATCAGTGAAGCACCATATCTTGAAGATTATCGAGAAATGCTACATCAACAACAACAACAGATGGCGAGATTTGACTCCCTCTTTGATAATATATCTGCAATGCTACAAGGTTACTAAGAGATACACCAACAAGCATATCAAAGTGGCGCTAGAGATAACCAAGAGATCCTTCTACAAGCTCATGAACATCAACAATGCTCGTCAAGAACCCAATCTTCCTTGGATAATATCTCTTCAATGCTACAAGCTCATCTCGCGACGGACATCAAACTCAAGCAACCAAAGCATTTAATGACAGAAGACGCTCAAGAGCTGTTCGAAGAAGAAAATCTCATCCATGACTATTGCGAGCTAGAAGCATCTGATGAAGAATCCTTGGCGGTGGTGGTTGATGAAGACATAGAGCCAATCCATCCTGAAGTTGAAGCCAGAGACGAGCACGTGGGAATCAAAGACGTCAAGGATTTGGAAGTATACACACTCGATCCCGAGAGACCTCTTGATGAGCATCAGGTGGAGAAGATGGAGCTCATTGACCATGCCACGCCGTACTACCTCTTTCCTCCTCCGGTTGGAGAATTCGAGAAGAACTAGTCATCCAACCAGAACCGCGATCTACTGGAGCACTACCGGCTGCATCACCCTTCTGGAGTGCTACATGGCACTCAACCACTGGCCTTGAAGAAGACGATTGACTTCAAGGAGCTTCTGAGTTGGGGTCCCTAACAGGTACCGTCCGGCTCAAGGACGTTAAAAGAGAGCGCTTCGTGGGAGGCAACCCACGTCTGGAGTCCGTTTTGAATTTTTGAGTCAGTCTTTTCGTTGTTCGAATCAGGTTCGGGGGAGCCAAAGTGTCAGTTTAATTTCCTTTCGTTTTGATTTGTTTTCGGATGGGTTTTGAAAAAAAAAGAGGATTTTTACATGAATTTTCGGCGAGAACTTTTGGTTCTCGCCGAAAACTTTGCCAAATTTGCAAACAGTGAACGTCTCCATTATTTTTGCCAATTTTTGAAGAAGTTTTCGGTGAAAACTTCTCAAGTTTTCGCCGAAAACTTGTTTTCTGTTTTGAAAATCAGTTTCTTTTTTTTTGATCCGATTCCAACGCATACTTGATCGTCCAAATCGGAGCTCTGTAGCTCCGGTTATCCCCGAAACAAGTTTTTCACGTTTTTGGCCAACTTCGTCGCTTTCCGTCCATTTTCTTGAGTCGTGTCTAAAAGGTTAGTTGTTGGGTTTTCAATTTTGAATCTTTTGACATGCTGATTATTGAATTTTGAAGAGTTTAAATTTGGTCTACCTCGTTTTGCGTGCCTGCTGTTTCGTGTGATTTTTTTTCTGAACTGCTTGAGCTTTGATGATCTACATTGCTCTAGGAGTGTCGTGTCGTGAATTTGAAAAAAAAAAGAGTCAAAATATTTTCAAAATTCCCTTAACCTTCTTCGTTTCGACTTTTATTCTGTGTGGATCCGGGACACTTGTCCTGGTATCCTTTTGATCTTTTTATTGTTTTTGTTTTGTAGGAACTTGAGTAGCTACTCCGCTTACTCCGCTCTACTCCGCTCTACTCCGGACTATTCGTGTTCATCCACTACACCGACCATCTCATTCCAGGTTCTTCGTATCTCTCTACTCTAGTTTACTCCTGTGAGGACACAGAACCGTTTAAGTGTGAGTCTAGGATTATGCATGATCTTGTTTGCTATCTATGATTCTGTGGCTCAATTTTAAATTTCTCTAGCATTGAATTGCTCAATTCTTGACTTTTGATGTTAAATTGCCTTCAATTTTGAACAATGACGTCTAGACTGTTCCACTTGGAACCTGTAACCAACGTGTTGGCATTGATATCAAATAAGTCTAGGTCAGAACAGATCATAAATCACTCTTGTAGTTGAAATTTGAATCAATTAAATTGTTTTGCTTGTCAATCACAAAGCTCGATAACACCATTCTAAGATGATAAATGCTAGCTTCTCCCATGTTTTTCACTCCAAATTTAATCCACCTGTGATTGTGGCTTGAGATTAGACGGAAATTGAATTCAAAATCTTATGTAAAAAGTTATAACTAGCTAGGATTAAATGGCTAAAGTGTTAAATCAAGTAATTGAGTTTTCAAAATGAATGCTAAGATCTTTAAAGTGCTGTAAATAAAGCTAGGCAAGCCCGACACCTAAGTGAAGTGTTCGGGTTGAGCACTAGCATAGGCACTAATACTATGAGCTAGGCAGGTCCAACACCTAAGTGAAGTGTTTGGTATTGAGCACTAGTATGTAGTAAATCAATGGAGAAAGTTTGAATCTTGAAATAAATTGTTGTTTAAATCAGTCCTAGCTAGAACATGTAACGTACAGATCTAGAGGCGGATGAAGTCGAGTCGATAGCCACGTCACTTTTCCTACCTCCGCGTCCACATCATGGCTAGAGCTTAAAGTTTTTTTTGGTTAGAATTGGTGTTATCGTAGTCAGTTAATCATAATTAATTATTTTGCCAAGAAATGAGCTTTGTTAAAACCACTACTTGAAGTGTGCAGAAATTAGTGAGATCGAAAACTTGTTTGGTTGATGTTCTTGCATGTGTAGGTCACTTTTTCTACGTGGAACAGTCTAACCCAAATCGTTAGAATTGAATCTCAGTTTAATCTCGTGTCATTTGTGAATTTGAGTGTATTCTACTTCAGTTTGCTTGAGGACAAGCAAAAGCTTAAGTTGGGGTATTGATGACACTCGATTTCACGTGATTTTCAGCCTCATTTAAGCGACATTTCATGTCCCTTTGATGCCATTTTGATGAGTATTTGGTGAATATGTGTTTATTATGTAATTTTAGGCTCCTAGTGCGTACATTGTCCATTTCTTGGCTATTTTTATCCTGTTTGTGAGCTTTTATGTTGAGCCCCCAGGTTACCGAGAGGACTTTCTCACGAGTCCAACGCTTCAAACGAGGACCAAATCGGAGTTCAAACGGAGCGGGAATGATCAGAACAAGTTGGAACTCTGCACAGCTCAAAACACTGCGTTTTGGAGCTTACACGCCGTGTAAGCTAAATGCACTGTGAGCTTACACGCCGTGTAATATCCCCAGATGGGAAAATTCAGCCTTTTCTAACTTGAAAAGGGTTTCTAGGGTTATATATAGACTTTTTGAAGCCAGATTGAAGATACACGAATTCTGAGAGATTAGCCACGACCTTAGGGTCGATAGATAGAGTTTAGGGAGTTCGAAGATCCGTGGAGAGCCCGGAGTTTAAAGTTGAAGATCCAGGAGATTGAAGCTTTGCCGGAGTCGTCAGAATTAGGTTTTTCAGTTCTTATCTGTTCTTCCTCTGTATGATGATCTTCTTTGTTGCCTTTGATTCTTCTGTTATCATTATGAGTAGCTAAACTTGTAGAGCTTAGATTAGATGAACCTTAAGTGACCCAGGGCTTTAAATCAGTCACGGATTGGCGGTAATTAGATTTGAAGTTCAATCAGTTTCTCTTTGCATGGTTGTTTTGTTCTTCACTGTTTATGTTTCTTCTCTGGTTGATCGCCTAAATTAGGTTTTTGCAAGTTAGGGTTAGTCGCCAGATGCTGTCGCTAGACAGTTCCCTGCTTTGGCGCTTAAACTTGTCTTCCTTGATCACCTAGATTAGATTCTTGTTAAGCTGAGGATAGAAGCGAACGCTCGCCTCTCTTTAAAACATCAATTCAACCAATTAACCTATTCATTGGAGTGTGCCTTTCGTAGGAACCAGTTAGGGTTAATCCGCTGCAAGAGTAACTCATAAATCGTTAGTAATTCCACCAGTTAGTTTAGTCGTTGCGAGAGGCGACCGTACCCGGGCGACTAATTAATCTTGGTAGCTAGATCGGATAGAGCGGCCAGTCTTAAACCTAAGGGTCAGGAGTTATGGTGGTGTATAGAAACCGATTGAATGAGAATTGAAAATCGTTGGTCTTGTGATTGCCAATGCTTTGGTAATCTATGGGGGATTCGAAATCTAAGCTCGTCTATCTTCTCGTTAGTCAACCTTTTAATCTTTCTATCTTTTATTTTTTTGCTTTATTAGATTAGAAGTCGTGGAACTCACACCACGCACAACCTGTTTAAACCTGAGTAATTTGCCAACATATTTGAGTAGACAAGAAGAAGAGACCTCGAGTAGAATACGATCTAGTCTACCTTGGTAGATTAGTTATTTGATACGTCCTACAACGTTCATCACGGTTTATAGTACACAATAGTGTAAGAATAATTGAAGTCATGTACATACCCTGTAATAAAAGTTGCAGTCACTTCGTTAGTGTATACACCTACACATTGCATCACAGTGCAGATCTCACTATCCCTCACCCTAGAAGACGTATTCGGATCAACCACAACCTGCATAGTGGAAAGAATTCAATGAAATATTCATACACCGGTTACAGTGGTTAATGAAACAACGAAGTATTACCTGCAGACCCTTAAGCATGGAACAGGTTCTAGCATTGTGGCCAGAAGCCCGACATTTGCTACTCATCACTCTCCTAGGGAGTTGTTTCTTCCTTAGCCCTTACACCTTGTCCCCTTATGCTACGTCTTGGAGGTGGCACATCTGGTGACTCAAAATTGTTGTTCGGGCAACGACATGCGTTATGTCCTCTCATGCTACAATTCCTGCATTGCATTATTACCCCTTTTCTACCTATTACAGTTCCATCTCCATTTTTGGTAGGTCTTACTTCCAATTCTTGCATCTCCTTCCTACTATTCCTTTTTGGCCTACCTGGCATCAGCCTAGTCAAAGGTGGTTCGATTTCATTACCATATGCAGGCTCCCATGCTTGCGGCCCTAGAAGTGCTGGTATGCCCCCATAATCATATGCAATTCTAGCATGACATGTAGATGAAATTTTTGTCCAATAACATATGTCCTTGATGACACTAGATTTATAGTATCTTCCCATATTAAACTACATTTCACATCCATTGATGCAATTATGATGAGTATTTGGTGTAAATGTGTTAACTATGAGATTCTTGGCTCCAAGTGCGTACATTGTCCATATTTTCTCTATTGTTACTTTGGTTGTGAGTTTTTTGTTGATCCTCCAGGTTACCACATTGTATAGGATTCTCTCACGAGTCCATCGTTTCGAACGGGGACCAAATCGGAGTTCAAACGGAGCGGGAATCATCAAAACATAACAACATGTTAGAGAATATTTTCAAGGACATTGGATTTTCTAGACCTAGCCACGACTTGGAAAAAGTTTAGAGAATATTTTAGAGTACCGGAAGACGCTCGGAGCTTGAGAATTGAAGGTTTTCAAGATCGAAGATGCTCAAAATCGTTAGAATTAGATTTTACAGTTTTTCTCTGTTCTTCCTTCCTATGATGAATTCTTTGGTAGTTTCTGATTCTTTTTTGTCAGATATGAGTAGCTAAACTTCTCTACCTTAGATAAGATAAACCCTAAGTGACCCAGAGCTTTGAAGAGGTCACAGATTGGCAGACAGTTAGACTTTAATTCAAACTTTTCTTATTCATGTTTGATTCGTTCTTAATTCTGTTTCTTCTCTAGCCTGATCACATATATTAGATTCTTGTTAGAATAAAGGAAACACCTGACCAGTAGGGGCCTTGTTCTAGAACGTCGAATTAAACAGTTAACCTTTTCAACGAATTCACTTGACCAATAAGGGTCATTTAGGGTTAATCAGTTTCAAGAGTAGCTCATAGAATCAACTCAGGTGAGCCAATCAGTTATCCTTTGCAAAAGAGAACGCACTGATGAATAATTGATCTTGGTATCTATTTCAATAGTAGTGAACGTTAGTGGACTTAGACATAAAGTAGCTAATATGGTGATTAAGAATTAAATGAATTAAGTATGAAACCTACCGGTCTTGTGATTGCTAATGTCTTGGTGATCTTAGGGGGATTCGAGTCTAAGCTCTCGTTCTCACTAATTGAATTCAACCGAATCAATCTATCAACCTGTTAGTTTTATTGATGCTGCAGTTTAGCGGTATCAAATAACTAATCTACCAAGGTAGACTAGATCGTATTCTACTCGAGGTCTCTTCTTCTTGTCTACTCAAATACGTTGGCAAATTACTCAGGTTTAAACACGTTGTACATGGTGTGAGTTCCACGACTTCTAATCTAATAAACAAGAAAAATAAAAGACAGAAAGATTAAAAGGTTGACTAACAGGAAGACAGACGAGCTTAGACTTCGAATCCCCCTTAGATCACCAAGGCAACGGCAATCACAAGACTAGCGGTTTTCAATTCTCATTCAATCGGTTTCTATACACCACCATAACTCCTGACCTTTAGGTTTAAGACTGGCGAACGTTCGCTCTATCCGATCTAACTACCAAGATTAATTAGCCGCCCGAGTTTGGTCGCTTCTTGCGACGACAAAACTAACTGGTACAATTACTAGTGATTAATGAGTTACTCTTGAAGCGGATTAACCCTAACTGGTTCCTACGAAAGGCACACTCTAATGAATAAGTTAATTGGTTGAGTTGATGTTCTAAAGTCAGGCGAACGTTCGCTACTATCCTCAACTTAACAAGAATCTAAACTAGGTGATCAAGGAAGATAAGTTTATGCGCCAAAGCAAGGAACTGTCTAGCGACTAACCCTAACTT
Source organism: Linum lewisii (assembly GCA_034768395.1). NCBI lineage: Eukaryota > Viridiplantae > Streptophyta > Magnoliopsida > Malpighiales > Linaceae > Linum > Linum lewisii. The sequence continues at coordinate 49,352,064 of CM068298.1, read as the reverse complement.
GCACAAACCTAATCTAGGCGATCAACCAGAGAAGAAACATAAACAGTGAAGAACAAAACAACCATGCAAAGAGAAACTGATTGAATTTTGAATCTAATTACCGCCAATTCGTGACTGCTTTAAAGACCTGGGTCACTTAGGGTTCATCTAGTCTAAGCTCTACGATTTAGCTACTCATATTCAATGCATGAGAATCAAAGACAAACAAGGAATACATCTCAGGTAGGATAGACAGAGAAGAACTGTAAAACCTAATTTCGACGAATCCTTTGAAGCTTCAATCTTCTCGATCTTCAACTCCTAGCACTAAGCTCTCCGAGATGGAAGGATGGCGTCACAATCTTTTCCTGGCTCTTCGAACTCTCTCCACTCTCTCTCTCTATTCTAGGTCTTGAACTTCTGATAAGTTGTAAATTGTGATGTCTTTGATTTGGGCCGCTAGTTAAGTATGTATACTTAACCTAGGTCTGCCGGATTCACCTGGATTTTTCAGCGAAAACAAAAGAAGTTTTCGCCGAAAACTTCTTTATAAAATGGCTGGTTTTCCGACTGCTTCTCCTGTGATTTTTTTGCTTAGAGTTTTCGGCGAGAACTTCTTTGTAAAATTTCTTTGTGATTTTTTTGCTTCTCCTGTCACGATCTCTCCACGGATCTTTGAACTCTCTAAACTCTATCTATCGACCCTAAGGTCGTGGTTGATCTCTCAGAATTCGTATCCCTCAAATCTGGCCTTGAAAGGTCTATATATAGCCCCAGAAATCCTTACAAGTTGGAAAAGGAACAATTTCCTCGCCTGGGGAGCTTACACGGCGTGTAAGCTCACAATGCATTTATCTTACACGGCGTGTAAGCTCCAAAATGCAACACTTTGAGCTGGGTAGAATTCCAACTTGTTTTAATCATTCCCGCTCCGTTTGAACTCCGATTTGGTCCCCGTTTGAAGCACTGGACTCGTGAGAGAGTCTATATAATGTGATAACCTTGGGGCTGAACATAAAAGCTCAAAAAAGGGTAAAAATAGCCAAGAAATGGACAATGTACGCACTAGGAGCCTAAAATTACAGAATAAACACAATTTCACCAAATACTAATCAAAATGGCATCAAAGGGGCATGAAATGTCGCTTAAACGGGGCTGAAAATCACGTCAAATTGAGTGTCATCATTTATTTAGTTATTTCTTTCCTTGCATGCTAGTTTTAGAAATCATGTGGAACTCAGACCACACAACTTGTTGAACCGAATAATTACTAATTTCTTTGAGTAAATGTGAAGAAGAAACCTGTGGAATACGATCTATCCTACTTATGTGGGATAGTTATTTGAACCACTTTTTTACATTTTTTCAAATTGGCGTCGTTGTCGTGGATTCTTCTTGCACACGCTTGAAAGAAGAGTTGACAACTATTCTTCTACCTTCCATCTTATCATCTCTTTTCTCCCCATATTTTTCATGATTCACCTCGGTAGTGCTTTTGAGTTTTGAGATGAAGGATAAAAAGTTGGATGGCGAATACCAAGGGTGGGGCATCAATGGAGTACCATTCAACGAATACCAACAAGGATGGGGTATATCAGAACAACCACTTATGACACGTTGGTATGAGGAACCTTCACCCTTGTCGTCCTGGCAAGAGCCAAAAGCTACACACTACCACCAAGATCACAAAGAGGAATATCTACATTCCCACCAGTACCAACAACAAAAGTCTTATACATATTTTCTCTTGGAAAAGATCCTTTCAAAGTTACAAGCTCCTGATGTTGTGGACGTCGAGTTTGAGCAATCAAATCAACTGATGGAAGATGTAGGACTCATCCATCTTGTAGTTATAATCTAGGCCATTACTGTTGTGAGCTAGAGGTATCTGATGAAGAATCCCTAGCAGTGGTGGTTGATGAAGATGTAGGACTCATCCGTTGAAGCTGAAGAGGAGCATGTGGAGATCGAGGAGTTAGCCTCATCTGTATTTCAGAAAACCAAAATTGAGGATGTCATGGATTTGGAGGCATATGTGCTCAACTCTGAGAGCAACCTGGATGACCCTCGGGTGGAGAAGACTGGTTTCATTGATTGCAACTGATGAACGTTGTAATGCGTGCAATCAAATAACTGTCAAGCACAGAGCAGGACAGATCATATTCCACGGGCCTCTTCTACTAGCTTACTCAAATATGTTGACGATTTTATTCAGGATTAAACAGGTTGCGCGTGGTGTGAGTTCCACGACTTCTATACTAGAATGCAAGATAAACTAAAATGAAATTAAAGTGCAGAATGATTGGTTGCTTGACTTAGACAGACGACAGGCAAGCTTAGACTTCGAATCCCTTGTAGATCACCAGAGCATTAGCAATCAATAGACCAGCAATTTTCAATTCTAATTCATTCAGTTCATAGACACCACCATAACTCCTTACCCTTAGGTTTAAGACTGGCGAACGTTCGCTCTATCTGGTCTAACTGCCAAGATTAATTAGTGGCCCAAGTACGGTCGCTTGTTACGACGACAGAACTAACTGGTGCAATTGCTAATGATTAATGAGTTACTCTTGAAGCGGATTAACCCTAACTGGTTCCTACGAAAGGCACACTCCAATGAATAGGTTAAATGGTTGAATTGATGTTTTAAAGAGAGGAGCTTAACAAGAATCTAAACTAGGTGATCAAGGAAGACAAGTTTATGCGCCAAAGCAGGGAAGCTCTCTGGCGACTAACCCTAACTTGCACAAACCTAATATAGGCGATCAACCAGAGAAGAAACATAAACAGTCAAGAACAAAACAACCATGCAAAGAGAAACTGATTGAACTTTGAATCTAATCACCGCTGATCCGTGACAGCTTTAAAGCCCTAGGTCACTTTGGGTTCATCTAATCTAAGCTCTACGATTTAGCTAGTCATATTCAATGCATGAGAATCAAAGACAAACAAGGAATACATCTCAGGTAGGATAGACAGAGAAGAACTGTAAAACCTAATTTTGACGAATCCGTGAAGCTTCAATCTTCTCGATCTTCAACTCCTAGCACTAAGCTCTCCGAGATGGAAGGATGGCGTCACAATCTTTTCCTGGCTCTTCGAACTCTCTCCACTCTCTCTCTCTATTCTAGGTCTTGAACTTCTGATAAGTTGTAAATTGTGATGTCTTTGATTTGGGCCGCTAGTTAAGTATGTATACTTAACCTAGGTCTGCCGGATTCACCTGGATTTTTCAGCGAAAACAAAAGAAGTTTTCGCCGAAAACTTCTTTGTAAAATGGCTGGTTTTCCGACTGCTTCTCCTGTGATTTTTTTGCTTAGAGTTTTCGGCGAGAACTTTGACTTCTCGCTGAAAACTTCTTCTTGTGATGCTCTGCCAATTTCTTTTGGAGTTTTCGCCGAAAACTCTAAGTCTTTTCGCCGAAAACTCAAGTGTAAAACAGGGTAGGAAATGTGTTGGCTTGATTGACTCCTTAGATCGATTCCGGTGCGGTTCCTTGGGGTTCCAATGCCTTAGACACTTCCTTGGTTACATTATTTGACGAAAAAAACCTGTGCTGTCACAAAAACACTAGAAAACCATCAAATAGACCCGAAACGGGCAAAAGTAACGAAAATGGCACGAGATAGAGCAGTTGAGTGAATATTCGCTATTCTGCCCTAAAAACCATGTCTTAAGCCAAGAAATGTCGCTTAAATGAGGCTGATAATCACGTCAAATCGAGTGTCATCAAAATACCCCACACTTAAGCTTTTGCTTGTCCTCAAGCAAACTAAATAGACACGCTCATGTTCACAAATGATAAGATCGATTAAATTGACGTTCACGCATACACAATGAATTATTAGACAGATACTTCTAGAACAAGAAACCTAACATTCATACTGATCAGCTAAACAACCTGGTCTCACTAAAAACTGCACACGACAAGTAGTAGCAACCAATCATGCAAGAATTTGACCTGGCCAACAAGACTCCTCACACAGATATTATTTGGTACAAGGGGACCTCTCACTCTCTGTGTTTAGGGACGTGTTTCTGCTCTCAATCATTTTCAGTTACTGAATTCTGTCATAGGTTTGCAATTCGACCACATCTCCACCACTGTGACAACACGAGTAACTAGTCAATAAGGACTTCCCTGCTTAGGACCGTAACGAATTCTACACTACAAGGGTTTATAATGAGATGGATGATGGGAATGTACGATGATGGCTTTGGTGCGGTGTAGCTTTCGACTAACTTCCCTCGAATCTAGCCTATGGCTTCCTACCGTCTAACCAGACACTTGTGGAATAGTGTACGCTCGTCCTATGATACCCTCAAGCAACCTAGCACTTTATTTTCTTTACACATTTTTTTTCTGAATTTTCTTTAGACTTCGTTCTTCCAAATGTAGGGAGAAGAACGTTATTGAACTGAACTATAAACTTGAAAACTTTTGAACTCTTATTCTATATTCTTTTTTTTCGAATTTTTCTTGTTTTCTTATTTTTCTATTTTTTTCTTTTGGGCCGATTCTTTCTTTTAGTTGCTAGAGGGGTTTACATGTCTGGACATAATAGCTAAGACCACCTGTTTAATGGCTATAGGCAGGCTACCACAAACCGACTTCCGGTAGGCTAATCTAGAACTACAACCACAGGGGATCAATGGGGAATGAAAGAATGGGGATTGGTTGTAATGTATATCAAACCGAAAGAACAGGCCAAGCTCAAGGGTTTAAACCTAATGGATTTAACGTTAGGTAGGCTATCTGGCTTAGTAGCTAAATCTAGGTGCCCCTATCATTTTAGACTCGTGTCATCATGTGGTCTCAAGTAGGTCTCTTGCAAATTCTAACTCATTTAAGAAAACAGAAAACCACTCAAAACGAATTAAATTTGCAGGTTATGTGCAATGGATCAAAAGCTCGCATTTGGTTTGCTAGTCGGATTTGGTCATTTCCATACAATCAAAGCGACAAACTACAAGTGTGATTTTTTTTTGAAAATCTGTTCTGACCAGGCAATTTAGCATCAAAGTATACACGTCGGTTCTCAGGTTCTAGGTTAAGCAGTCTAAGTATCATTATGACAGATTGAACAACAACTTATCATCAAAAATCAAGAACCGAGCAATTCTAATGCTAGAGAAACTGGAAAGGCACCACGGAACAAACAAAAACACAGTTAAGGGCAATCAAGTTCATGCAAGGTTCTCTAGCATCCTACCCCACACTTAAACCGTTCTGTGTCCTCACAGGACTAAACTAGAGTAGAGAGATACGAAGAACCTGGAATGAGATGAACACGGATAGCCCGGAGCGGAGCAGAGTAACTACTCGAGTTCCTACAAAACAAAAACAACAAAAGGATATAAAGGAAACCGGGACAAGTATCCCGGATCCACACAGAATAAAAGTCGAACAAAGAAGGTTTAGGGGAAGTTTGAAAATTTTTTGACTCTTTTTTTTTAAGGACACAAATTCACGGCACCGCATTCCTAGAGAAGTCTAGAACATCTAAGTTCAAACAGTTCAGGAAAAATCACACCGAAACAACAGGCACGCCAAACGAGGTAGACCGATTTTAAACTCATCAAAATTCAACAATCAGCATGTCAAAAGATTCAAAACTGAAAACCCAACAACTAACCTTTAAGACATGACTCAAGAAATTGGACGGAAAGCGACGAAGTTGGCCAAAAACGTGAAAAGCTTGTTTCGGGGATAACCGGAGCTACAGAGCTCTGATTTAGGCGATCAAATATGCGTTGGAATCGGACCGAAAAAGGAAACTGATTTTAAGAATAGACACAAGTTTTCGGTGAAAACTTAAGAAGTTTTCGCCAAAAACTTCTTTGAAAACAGGCAAAAAAAAACGTTCACTGTTTGTATTTGAGAGAAAGTTTCCGGCGAGAACTTTTAGTTCTCGTCGAAAATTTATTTGAAAACTCCCTTTTTAAAAAAAAACTAACGGAAAACAAATCAAAACAAAAGGAAATTAAAATGACACTTTGGCTCCCCGAAACCGACTCGAACGACGAAAAAGACTAACTCAATAATTTAAAAATGGACTCCAGTCGTGGGTTGCCTCCCACGAAGCGCTCTTGCTCAACGTCCTTGAGCCGGACGATACCTGGACGATGATCAAGAGACATCCCAATTCAGGATTTCTTAGGCCCGAGTCGAAGTTCATGAAATATAGCTTTGGGGATCTTTCGGCAAGTGTGAACTTCTTCCCGTGTGCGTGAATTAGCTTGGTTCGTCCATCGGGAAGATGACCAGAAATTTCAAATGACCCAAAAAGTTCTTTTGAAGGAGCGTCCTTTAGAAGATCATTCTTCTCTGGTGGCTCGGTAGAATACTGTTTAATGACTGGCCCCCAGATCTCCTTTGTCTTTCCTTTCCCTTTCTCCTTCGGCTCACCAGAATCTTTAACGTTTGGTGATTCATGAGGGGATGCCGTCGGATCCTCCTTCTTTCTCGGCTTTTGTGCCGGCAGCTCATTCTTCAGATTAGGGACCTGTCTGACACCTAGTAAGAAAATTTCTAAAGAAACTCCAGATTTTTCATTAGAACTAGAGTTGACTGAAGCCAACTCCACAGCTTCAACAGATAAGCAATGCATCTCTTCTTTGACAGGGACTTGTATACCATCCTTGAGGCGGAATGTCATGGTATCCTTGCCGACCCTTAATGTAAATGAGCCATTTGGGACATTAATGTTAATGCCGGCTGTTGCCATGAACGGTCGGCCTAGGAGAAGAGTGACATCTTCATCTCGAGTATCCATGACAACAAAATCAGCCAGAATAGTAAAAGGACCACAACGGACAACCACATTTTCTATTATTCCCCTAGGTAGTTTAACAAATCTGTCGGCAAACACTAAATGCATGCTAATTGGTTTCAACTCTCCTAGGTTCAATTTCTCAAACAGGCAAGTAGGCATAACATTGATAGAAGCACCTAGATCAATTAGACTACGATCAATATTCACATCATTAATAGTGCAAGGCAAAGTAAAAGCACCGGGATCTCGACACTTAGCTGGGGGAGGTATGGGTGTCGTCTTGCTCTGGATAGTGGAGCATTCTTCCTCGAGGGAGACGGAAGATAACTCTCCCTTCTTCTTGTTCTTCGCAAGATCTTTCGTGACTTTTTCAACCTCCGGTATCACCTGAATAGCATCAGTAACTGGTATCTTCATATATGTGTTCTGCAAGTATCCATACCACTTTCTGTACCGGGTATCATGATCTTTCTCCATTGATTGCGCAGCCTTAGGAAACGGAATCTGAGGCTGTTTTGATGGAGGAGGTGGCGCAGGTGATGTCTTTGCCAGGGGAGGCGGGGCAGTCACCTCTTCCTCGGTCTATGGCGTGTCAATGGCTATAGCAACAGGAATCATGGCCGGATCAGGAACTGTAGGACCGGCTAATTGCTTGCCACTTCTTGTGGAGATGGATTTGACGTGCTCCTTCCTAATGGTAGAGTCGTCTTGAACCGATGATTGATTAAGGAGGGGGCTACTAGTTAGCAGGCTAAACATGTTATTCACCATGCTCTCCACTCGTTGACCTCGAGCTTCATGATCTTGATTTAAGACGGCTTGAGACTTGAATTTCTCCTTATAGTCATCGAGCCTTGCCATAATCAGGTCGAGCTTCTTGTCTACCTCGATATCCCTTGTGTTCCCTGATGTATATCTCTGAGGTTGTTGTCCTCTGGTGAATCCAAAGTTGTAAGGAGGACGCTCTTGGAAGCTTCCTTGTTGTTGAGGAGGTTGTCTGAACTGACGGTAGTCGGGGTAGTCCTAATGACTGTTGGTGAAGCCTTGAGAAATGAAGTTCACCTCTTCTACAGAACAGACATCAATTTTCTTCAATCGCTTCTGGACTTCTGCTTCAATAAGCTCTTCTATTCTCTAATGTCTCTTAGCTCCTCCGGTGTGCCTCTCCCAATTCCTTGACTTGGAGGTGCAGTTTCCAAAGTGGAGAAGAGCAGCTTCTGGTGTGAGCATGGTACAGTCTCCTCCTACCAAAGAGTTGACCCATTTAGATGACTCTTCGTTCATACCCCAAGCAAAGATCTCGGCTAGTTGCCTCTGAGTGAAACCATAATGAGGGCAGCTGTAGAGGAGTTCCTGGAATTCATTCCAGGCATCGTATAAGCTCACTCCTTCTTTTTGTCTGAACCTTGAGATGCTGTCCCTGTAAGCAGTTGTTCTGGAAGGAGGGAAGTATTCCTCTGTAACATCCCCGCCCAACCGAACGGGTTAGAACTCAAGTCTGGGTGACTAGAGTGCCGGAAACGGTACTTAAGAGGGTCTCTTGAGGTTTGGGACGTTTGGGTGTGTGCCGGGTTGAAGTTGCAAAAGAGGGGAACTGTGTACAGTACCAAAAGTGCTCATTTCGGGCCCTAATGTGCGCAGGCGCACATTTAGAAGTGTCAGGCGCACTTTTCAATTAATTCAGCAAACTTTCGGCAGAATATTCAAAATGTGCGCCTTTTAGGGGTCAATGTGCGCCGGCGCACATTTTGACAAGTCAGGCGCACATTTTGTGCATAAAAGGACGGAAATTGCACAGTAATCCGTATTTTCGTTTCCCTTTCTCTCTCCCCGAAAACCATTGACGAACTTGGAGCGAGCAACCTTCGAAGGGTGATTCCGGGAGCTGTAGAGGTCGGAATTGGGATCCGTTTGTTGCTATGGATTCGTAGCGACGAGGAGAAGAGATCGCTAACCTCTATTTTGGGTTTCTGGGTGTAGGTCGTGAGCAGTAAGGAAGGGTAGAGCTACGAGTTTGGTGGTTGGAAATCGAGTTTCTGGGGAACTAGAAGACGATTAGAGCCTCGTCTTCTATTCCAGGTGAGGGCCTAGCGTTGTGTAGGTAGTTTGGACAGCGTGAGGAGTTTCAATTGGACTTAGAATAAAACCTAGGTTATGCATGAAGATGATGAGCGTAAAAGGGGATAAACTGTTCTGTGAATGTACTTGATTGCTATTGATGATTGCCGTGATTGATTGTTGTTGTTGATTGCTATGATTTGGGGTTGGGTGTGAACTGAAATGAATTGACTAATGGATTGACATAGGAATGAGAGTTAGCGTGGTTGGGAGATGAGTGCAAGTGTTATGATGTTATAAATTGCTAGTTGTGGATGCAGGAGAGTTGCCCTGCCAATGTGGGGTCGCTCTGAGTATGAGGGACAGGTGGGTGACCCCTAGACTCATGACATGGCCTCCCCTGTACTTGCAGGTGGGGGTGGCCGGTGAGCTAGCCGGTTACCCTTTGTTTGATTGTAAGTGTGTATGGTGGTCGTGGCTGGAGCGTGGAACCCAGGGATGTACTGGGAACTGTGTACTGTGATATGAACATGGATGATGTGAATTGTGCCTTGTGAGAATGAGCTGTGATGAGTTGGATTTGTGGTGTTGGTTTTTGAATGTCCAAGTAGAACCTGAAGGAGCCCACACTACCCCACCCCAAATACTATTGTGATCGAGTCCGATTCACTGGGGTGAATCCCATGACGGGAGGTCATGGTTGTTGATATCTCCGAAATGGAAGGATCCCAATGGGATGCGTCGTGATAGCTCCGTGGAGGAAGGATCCCTAAGGGGATGCGTCGTGTTATCTCCCTATGAGGGAAAGATCCTGCGGGATGTGTGTTGAGGATGTGGCCGGCGGTGGTGGTGTGGATAACTCCTTGGCGCCTAATAACTCACCTAGATAATATGAATGTGTATGTCCTTGTGCTTGTGGTTGTGGCTGTGACTTGATTGATGGATGTGATGTGATGATGCTGTTGTGTTGTGGATTGATGTACCACTTCGGAGTGATTCTATCGTTATGAATTGTGCATGAGAACGAGAACTGACCAACGTGATCACCTAGACTGCTTTTAGGGATTTAAAATATGGAAAGGGGGGTTGGGTTGGTTCCATTGTTGAATGTCTTGTGCGGAGTTGGGACCGCTCCATAGAGTAGGACAACGTGTAGGTAGGCCCAGTGGGTTCACTCAATTTCAATAGGAAATTGATCCCTTTCTCCCTTTCAGGATCTCGTGGCTAGAGAGAGTGGTGTGGTGCCAGAGTTGAGGGTGGATTCCGAGAAGTGCTGGACTGAAGCTATGAGGTGAAGACTGGTGCCTACTTGGAGTTGACCTATTTTATATTTCAGTTGACATGGAACATTTTGGGGGTTTTACTGGGATTTGTGTATCTTTCTGGTTACGTTGGATTTTATGGGTTTTATGTTGGATTTGGAGTTGTAGGCAGCTTATGTTTTCATGGTTTATGGAGGCCTCTCACTTAACCTCTTATTTAAAGTTTGGATTTGAATGTTATCACCGTCGATTTACCCTTGTTTTTACTCGGTAGTACCTGGGACCGGTTCAACCACGGGTTAACTCGGGTTGATTCGGGTCGGGTGTTACAAATGGTATCAGAGCCTGGTTGTCGCTGCTGTACCGGTTGATTATTTTCTCTCTTTGGGGAGTAATTAACCTCGTTGGGAGGGAGGATGAGACACCGGTACGGGACCGACATTCCAAGGGTTTTTGTCAAACTGTTTTAAATGGGTGGGATGTTTGAAATCAAATGGTGAATTGAGTTGTTTGAAGTCTCTTGAGCGGTCAACTGAAATGTTTAATGTCCTCCTGTAGTGAGAACCAGTCGATGGGAAGTCACTCCGTGGGTCACTCCGAGCATGGAGCAGTGGGGCGTCGGTTTCGGCCGTCGGATTTGAAGGGTTGGAACTTCAGTGAGTTCGCCGGGGAGATGGCTGATCCGGCTGTGGCTGAGCGATGGATTAAGGAGTGCAACTTCAAGTTCTTGAGGGCTGGATTTGAGGATGAGATGAGGTTGCAAGCCATGACCTTCTTGCTGAAGGGCCATGCCTTGGAGTGGTGGGAGTCCTTGCCGGAGAGTCAGGTGTACCCGCCTGAGCTGGGGTTTGAGGAGTTCTTAGGGATGTTCCGTGACCAGTTTTGCCCGGATATTTGGAGGAGGCAAAGACCAAGGAGTTTCATGAGCTGGTGCAGGGCGAGAAGTCGGTTCTGCAGTACTATATGGAGTTCACCAACCTCTCCCAATGGTACGATGAGCTTGTTAACCGAGAGCAAAAGTTGATCCGTCGGTTCAAGAAGGGTCTGAGGTGGGAGATTCAGGAGGGGGTCACATCTGGTGACATGGGGAGTTTGGTGGCGGTGAAAGGGGCTGCTTTGGAGAGGGAGTTATTAGAGCTGGGGAAGAAGGAGGAGAAGAAGAGGAAGGCGTCGGCTCAGCCTTCTCCTTCGGTTACTCATAGTCACCCGGCAAAGAGAGTTCAGTCTGTCTTCTCAGGCCAGCGGAGTGTGCAGTCTGCCCGTCTCGTCGAGCTATGGTGTGTTTCACTTGTGGCCGCCCGGGTCATAAGAGCGCAGAGTGCAGAGGAGGAGGATCGGTGCAGAGGGGAGGAGCACCATCGGGACTTCCTGTGTGTGGCATTTGCGGGAAGCCTCACTATGGTGCATGCCACGTGCTGAGGGCGGCAACCATGACTTGTTACACTTGTGGGCAGCCGGGTCATAAGAGTAACTTCTGCCCGAGGAGGAGTGCTGCACCAGCCCAGTCGGTGGGATCGGTGCAAGGGCCTAGGGCTCCATCTAGGAGCTATGGAGGCAGAGGTGGAGGCAGCATGGGGCGAGGGGTTGCGAGTGCTGGTCGAGGGACGGGAGCTAATGCCACACCTGTTGGAGCTGGAGGGGAGCAAGGGAGGCTTTACGCTCTCACTAAAGGTGCGGCGGAGAATGCGAACGACGTGGTGACCGGTATGATCTCCATCTTAGATCTTTCCGTTTACGCTTTGTTTGATTCGGGGTCAACCCATTCCTTTGTATCTGAGAAATGTTTGAGTAGTTTGGGTGTTGTAGCTAGTAGTTTGGGTGTTAGTTGGGGCGTCAGAACTCCTCTGGGGACTTCTGTTCGGGTGGATAGAGTGTGTAGGGGGTGTAGAGTGCTAGTGGGGGGTGTGGAGTTCTTGGCTGATTTGGTGGTGCTTCCTTTCAATGAATTCGACGTTATCCTCGGCATGGATTGGTTGGCTAGGCATGGGGCTTTGCTTGATTGTCAGAGGAAGGAGGTGTTGCTTCAGGTGGGAGGTGTTGGTCAAGTGGTGTTCAAGGGTGTTAGGAAGAGAGAATCCGCACCTATGGGAGTAATTTCAGCAATGCAAGCCTTCTCTCTGATCCAAGAAGGGTGTGAGGCTTTATTGGTGCAGGTATCAGTTGAGCAGAATGAGGAGTTGGAGAAGGTACCAGTAGCTCGGGAGTTTGCGGATGTGTTTGAGGAACTACCCGGAGCACCGATCGAGCGTGAGGTGGAGTTCAATATAGAGCTGGTTCCTGGAACTGCTCCAATCTCTATTCCACCTTATCGCATGGCACCGGCGGAGTTAAAGGAGTTGAAGGAGCAATTGCAGGAGCTCTTGGATAAGGGGTTCATCCGCCCAAGCGTGTCACCGTGGGGGGCACCGGTGTTGTTTGTGAAGAAGAAGGATGGGTCGATGCGGATGTGTATTGACTATAGGCGGTTGAAAAGGCGACGATCAAGAATCGTTACCCACTTCCAAGGATAGACGATCTCTTCGATCAATTGCAAGGGGCTGAAGTGTTCTCGAAGATAGACTTGAGGTCGGGTTATCACCAGTTGAAGGTGGAGAAAGGATCGGTGCCACTGACAGCCTTTAGGACCCGCTATGGACACTATGAGTTCCTGGTGATGCCGTTTGGTCTCACCAATGCTCCCGCCGCGTTCATGGCCCTCATGAACAAGGTTTTCCACGAATATTTGGATAAGTTCGTGATAGTGTTCATTGATGATATCCTCATTTATTCTAAGACCAGGAAGGAGCATGAGGAGCACTTGAGGATTGTTTTTCATAGGTTGAGGGAGCAGCAACTATTTGCCAAGTTCTCGAAGTGTGCCTTTTGGTTGGAAGAAGTATTGTTTCTTGGGCATGTGGTTTCCAAAAGAGGCGTGGAGGTTGACCCAAAGAAGATTGAAGCGGTGGTTAATTGGTCTCCACCTAAGGATGTGTCGCAACTGAGGAGCTTCTTGGGGTTAGCTGGTTACTACCGAAGGTTTGTAGAGGGGTTCTCTACCATAGCGTCTCCTTTACATAAGTTGTTGAGGAAGGAGTCGAGGTATGAGTGGAGCGAGGAATGTCAAAGAAGCTTTGAGGAGTTGAAGAAGAAGTTGACCTCAGCTCCGGTGTTGACTTTGCCAGTAGAGGGTGGAGAGTATGTGGTGTTTAGTGATGCGTCCTTGCAAGGGTTGGGCTGTGTGTTGATGCAGAATGGGAAGGTTGTCGCTTATGCCTCCCGACAGCTTAGGGTGCATGAGGTGAACTACCCAACCCATGATTTGGAGTTAGCTGCAGTGGTGTTCGCCTTGAAGTTGTGGAGGCATTATTTGTATGGTGAGACGTTTAAGATCATGACCGATCACAAGAGTCTTAAGCACCTTATGGATCAAAAGGAGCTGAATGGTAGGCAACGGCGTTGGGTGGAGCTCTTGAAGGATTATGACTGTACCATTGACTACCATCCTGGTAAAGCTAACGTGGTTGCGGATGCTTTAAGTCGAAAGGAGTTGGTGGATCTCAGAGCTTTAAGGGTAGAGATGCAGCTAGATGATGTGGGAAGTTTGCTTGCCAAGCTCAACATTAGGCCTATGCTGAATGATAGGATTGGTGAGGAGCAGCTCAAGGATGCTACTCTGGTGGCCATTCGAGGGGAAGTTGAGAAAGGCATGGATAATGGATTTGAGGTAGTTGGCGGATTGTTGAAATGCAAGGGTCGAGTGTGCGTACCGGAAGTAGAGGAATTGAGGAAGGGGATTTTGGAGGAGGCTCATTCCTCGATGTATGCTATGCATCCCGGGATGACAAAGATGTACAATGACCTGAAGTTAAGTTTTTGGTGGCCAGGAATGAAGAAGGATGTGGCTCGTTACGTGGCGACTTGTTTGGTTTGTCAGAAGGCTAAGGCGGAGCATAGAGCTCCGGGTGGGTTACTTCAGTCCCTACCTATTCCAGAGTGGAAGTTTGCGGACATCACCATGGACTTTGTATCGGGTTTTCCGCCGACTAGAGAGGGGAAGGATGCCGTGTGGGTAATAGTCGACCGTTTGACGAAAGTTGCGCATTTCATACCCATTCGGTTTAAGCCTAGTGTGGAGGTGTTAGCAAAGTTGTACATAGAAGAGGTGGTGAGGTTACATGGGGTTCCTCAATCCATTGTCTCTGATCGGGATCCGAGTTTCACGTCCCATTTTTGGGAGGGGCTGCACACAGCGTTGGGAACTAAGCTCAAGTTCTCGACGGCGTATCATCCTCAGACGGATGGGCAATCGGAGAGAACGATCCTTACTTTGGAGGAGTTGTTGAGAAGCTGTGCTATGGAGTTTCAAACCCCTTGGACTGAATTGCTACCTTTGATTGAGTTCGCCTATAATAACTCGTATCATAGTAGTTTGAAGTCCGCTCCTTTTGAGGCCTTGTATGGGAGGAAGTGTAGGACGCCATTGTGTTGGGATGAGGAAGGTGCGAGGGTGTTGTCGGGTCCTCAAGTTGTGCAAGAGACGGCTGATCGGGTTAAGGTTATCAAGGAGAGATTGAGAGCGGCTCAAGATAGGCAAAAAGCGTATGCCGACGGTCGTGCTAGAGAGCTGAGTTTCAATGTTGGAGAGAAGGTGTTCTTGAAGGTGTCGCCGTGGAAAGGGCTGATGCGCTTCGGTAGAAAAGGAAGTTGGCGCCTCGGTACATCGGTCCTTATGAGATCCTCGCTAAGTCGGGTCCGGTGGCTTATGTGTTGGCCTTGCCGAGGGAGTTGGAACGGATACACAATGTGTTCCATGTGAGCGTGCTTAGGCGGTATCATGGGGACCCTTCTCATGTAATTCAGCCGGAAGAGGTGGAGATTGAGCAAGACTTAACTTATGAGGAGAAGCCAGTCGCGATCGTGGATAGGCAAGTTCGGGTCTTGAGGAATAAGCAGATTCCGCAGCTCAAGGTGGTATGGAGGAACCATGAGAGCGAGTCGGCTACTTGGGAGACTGAGGAGAGTATGAGGCGGCGGTACCCGGAATTAGTGGAAGTGTATGATTCAGGTATTAATTTCCCTTGATGCATGCTTTTGTGGTTGCTCGTGGTGGTGTTGGTTCCCAGAAGGTCTAGGGTGTGTCCGGTATCGTATTGCTAGGATGAGTTAGGGATGATTTCGGGGATGAAATCCTTGAAGTTGTGGAGACTTGTAACATCCCCGCCCAACCGAACGGGTTAGAACTCAAGTCTGGGTGACTAGAGTGCCGGAAATGGTACTTAAGAGGGTCTCTTGAGGTTTGGGACGTTTGGGTGTGTGCCGGGTTGAAGTTGCAAAAGAGGGGAACTGTGTACAGTACCAAAAGTGCTCATTTCGGGCCCTAATGTGCGCAGGCGCACATTTAGAAGTGTCAGGCGCACTTTTCAATTAATTCAGCAAACTTTCGGCAGAATATTCAAAATGTGCGCCTTTTAGGGGTCAATGTGCGCCGGCGCACATTTTGACAAGTCAGGCGCACATTTTGTGCATAAAAGGACGGAAATTGCACAGTAATCCGTATTTTCGTTTCCCTTTCTCTCTCCCCGAAAACCATTGACGAACTTGGAGCGAGCAACCTTCGAAGGGTGATTCCGGGAGCTGTAGAGGTCGGAATTGGGATCCGTTTGTTGCTATGGATTCGTAGCGACGAGGAGAAGAGATCGCTAACCTCTATTTTGGGTTTCTGGGTGTAGGTCGTGAGCAGTAAGGAAGGGTAGAGCTACGAGTTTGGTGGTTGGAAATCGAGTTTCTGGGGAACTAGAAGACGATTAGAGCCTCGTCTTCTATTCCAGGTGAGGGCCTAGCTTGTGTAGGTAGTTTGGACAGCGTGAGGAGTTTCAATTGGACTTAGAATAAAACCTAGGTTATGCATGAAGATGATGAGCGTAAAAGGGGATAAACTGTTCTGTGAATGTACTTGATTGCTATTGATGATTGCCGTGATTGATTGTTGTTGTTGATTGCTATGATTTGGGGTTGGGTGTGAACTGAAATGAATTGACTAATGGATTGACATAGGAATGAGAGTTAGCGTGGTTGGGAGATGAGTGCAAGTGTTATGATGTTATAAATTGCTAGTTGTGGATGCAGGAGAGTTGCCCTGCCAATGTGGGGTCGCTCTGAGTATGAGGGACAGGTGGGTGACCCCTAGACTCATGACATGGCCTCCCCTGTACTTGCAGGTGGGGGTGGCCGGTGAGCTAGCCGGTTACCCTTTGTTTGATTGTAAGTGTGTATGGTGGTCGTGGCTGGAGCGTGGAACCCAGGGATGTACTGGGAACTGTGTACTGTGATATGAACATGGATGATGTGAATTGTGCCTTGTGAGAATGAGCTGTGATGAGTTGGATTTGTGGTGTTGGTTTTTGAATGTCCAAGTAGAACCTGAAGGAGCCCACACTACCCCACCCGAAATACTATTGTGATCGAGTCCGATTCACTGGGGTGAATCCCATGACGGGAGGTCATGGTTGTTGATATCTCCGAAATGGAAGGATCCCAATGGGATGCGTCGTGATAGCTCTGTGGAGGAAGGATCCCTAAGGGGATGCGTCGTGTTATCTCCCTATGAGGGAAAGATCCTGCGGGATTTGTGTTGAGGATGTGGCCGGCGGTGGTGGTGTGGATAACTCCTTGGCGCCTAATAACTCACCTAGATAATATGAATGTGTATGTCCTTGTGCTTGTGGTTGTGGCTGTGACTTGATTGATGGATGTGATGTGATGATGCTGTTGTGTTGTGGATTGATGTACCACTTCGGAGTGATTCTATCGTTATGAATTGTGCATGAGAACGAGAACTGACCAACGTGATCACCTAGACTGCTTTTAGGGATTTAAAATATGGAAAGGGGGGTTGGGTTGGTTCCATTGTTGAATGTCTTGTGCGGAGTTGGGACCGCTCCATAGAGTAGGACAACGTGTAGGTAGGCCCAGTGGGTTCACTCAATTTCAATAGGAAATTGATCCCTTTCTCCCTTTCAGGATCTCGTGGCTAGAGAGAGTGGTGTGGTGCCAGAGTTGAGGGTGGATTCCGAGAAGTGCTGGACTGAAGCTATGAGGTGAAGACTGGTGCCTACTTGGAGTTGACCTATTTTATATTTCAGTTGACATGGAACATTTTGGGGTTTTACTGGGATTTGTGTATCTTTCTGGTTACGTTGGATTTTATGGGTTTTATGTTGGATTTGGAGTTGTAGGCAGCTTATGTTTTCATGGTTTATGGAGGCCTCTCACTTAACCTCTTATTTAAAGTTTGGATTTGAATGTTATCACGTCGATTTACCCTTGTTTTTACTCGGTAGTACCTGGGACCGGTTCAACCACGGTTAACTCGGGTTGATTCGGGTCGGGTGTTACATCCTCTATGAATTCTTGAGCAAGATCCTCCCAGTTGGTGTAGTTACCGGGTGGCTTGCTAGTGAGCCATCTCTTTGCGGCGCCTTGAAGTGAGAATGGGAAGGCTCGCAAGCACAAGGTATCCTTATCGAGGCTCCCACTCTTAAAGGTCTCACAAAAAGGAAGGAAATCCGCCAAGTGTGTGCATGGATTATCATGCGGCTTTCCTTCAAACTGTAAATCCCTAGAGATCATTTCCAGGAAGGGGATCTTGATCTCATAGTGGTGAACCTCAGGTCGCTGTTCGGGTTCAAACAAATAACTTCTAATGCTAAGAAAAAGCTATAGCAGATCGTATTCCAGGGGTTTCCTCTACTTCCTTACTCAAAGATGTTGGCAATTTAATTCAAGTTCAAACACAAGTTGTGCGTGGTGTGAGTTCCACGACTTCTATACTAAGAATGCAAAAATAAGAAGAAATGAAAATTAAAACGAAGAAAGACTGAAGATTGATTAATTGACTAGAAAGATGACAGACAAGCTTAGACTTTGAATCCCCCTTAGATCACCAAGGCAACAGCAGTCACAGACCAGCGATTTTCAATTCTAATTCAATCGGTTTCTATACACCACCATAACTCCTTACCCTTAGGTTTAAGACTGGCGAATGTTCGCTCTATCCGATCTAGCTACCACGATTAATTAGCCGCCCGGGTACGGTCGCCTCTCGCAACGACTTAACTTAACTGGTGCAAATTCTAGTGATTGATGAGTTACTCTAGCAATGGATCAACCCTAATCGGTTCCTACGAGAGGCACGCTCCAATTATAAGGTTGACTGTTCAATTTGGTGTTTTAAAGCAAGGCGAGCGTTCGCTTCTATCCTTATCTTAACCAGAATCTAATCTAGGTGGCCAAACCAGACAAGAAACACAGAAAACGTAGAACAAATCAAACATGAAAGATGAAACTGAATGAATTTCGAATCTAATCACCGCCGATCCGTGACGCTTTAAGCCCTGGGTCACTTAGGGTTCATCTAATCTAAGCTACACGAGTTTATCTACTCATATTCAATACAGAACAATCGAAGACAGACAAGAAATACATCTCAGGTAAGAAGACAGAGAAGAACTGTAAAACCTAAGTTTGATGTTTCCTGGCAGCTCCAATCTGCTGGATTTTCAACTCCTGGCACTGGCTCTCCGAGAAGGATGGATGGCGTCACGATCCGTTCCTGCTCCTTGAACTCTATCTACTCGCCCTGTCTCTTTCTCTATCGTCGTTTGTGTGTGTGTGTTCAGTTGTAAAAAGTGATATCTATCTCATTAGCCGCTGAGTTCTCTATTTATATCAACCCGAGATTTTCTGATTTCAACTGGGATTTTCGCCAAAAATAGTAGAGTGATTTCGGCGAAAACTTCTTCATACTCGGGGCAGTGGATTCCTTCTTACATTTTTGGCGAAAACCCTAGGGTATTTTCGCCGAAAATACATGTGTAAATGAGGCAGGCGTTTTCTTTGACTTCAGTGATTTCTCCGGTTGATTTATGTGTGATTCTTCGGGGTTCCAGCATCTAAGACACGTCCTTGGCTACCGTACTCGATGGCAAAAACCTGTGCTAACATAAAAACACTAGAAAACCATTAAATAGACCTGAAACGGGCAAAGGTAACACAAATGGCACGAGATAGGGCAATCGATTGAATATTCGTTATTCTACCCTAAAAACCATGTCTTAAGCAAAGAAATGTCGCTTAAATGAGGCTGATAATCACGTCAAATCGATTGTCATCAAATACCACACACTTAAGCTTTTGCTTGTCCTCAAGCAAACTGAACTAGAACACACTCAAATTCACAAATGACACGAGATTAAACTGAGATTCAATTCTAACGATTTGGTTTAGACTGTTCCACGTAGAAAAAGTGACCTACACATGCAAGAACATCAACCAAACAAGTTTTCGATCTCACTAATTTCTGCACACTTCAAGTAGTAGTTTTAACAAAGCTCGTTTCTTGGCAAAACAATTAATCATAATTAACCGACTACGATAACACCAATTCTAATGAGAAAAGACTTTAAGCTCTAGCCATGATGTGGACGCGGAGGTAGGAAAAGTGACGTGGCTATCGACTCGACTTCATCCGTTTCTAGATCTGTACGTTACATGTTCTAGCTAGGACCGATTTAAACAATGATTTGTTTCAAGATTCAAATTTTCTTTAATTTATTTACTGCATACTAGTGCTCGATACCAAACACTTCACTTAGGTGTTGGACCTGCCTAGCTCACAGTACTTGTGCCTTTTGCTAGTGCTCAACCCGAACACTTCACTTAGGTGTCGGGCTTGCCTAGCTTTGATTTTTTTTTTTTTGCACTTTAAAGAACTTAGCAATGATTTGATTCACTCAAGCACTTGATTTCACCATTTAGCCACTTAATCCTAGCTAGTTATAACTTTTTACGCAAGATTTTGAATTGGATTTCCGTCTAATCTCAAGCCACAATCACAGGTGATCAAATATGGAGTGGAACCATGGAAGAAGCTAGCATTTATCATCTTAGAACGATGTTATCGAGCTTTGTTGTTAACAAGTCAATCGATTCAATTACTTCCAATTCCAACTACAGAAGTGATATATGATCTGTTCTGACCTATACTCATTTAATATAAGTTCTGACACGTTGGTTACAGGTTCTAAGTGGAACAGTCTAGACGTCATTGTTCAAAATTGAAGCCAATTTAACATTAAAAGTCAAGAATTGAGCAATTCTATGCTAGAGAAATTTCAAATTTGAACCACAGAATCATAGATAGCAAGCAAGATCATGCATAATCCTAGACTCCTACCCCACACTTAAATGGTTCTGTGTCCTCACATAACTAATCTAGAGTAGAGAGATATGAAGAACCTGGAAGGTGATGGTCGGTGTAGTGGATGAACACGGAGAGTCCGGAGCGGAGCAGAGCTACTCAAAATCCTACAAAACACAAACAACAAAAAGATCAAAAGGACACCGGGACAAGTGTCCCGGATCCACACAGAACAAAATTGGGTGTAAACCCGAAAAGAAGAAAGAAAAGAAAGGGAAATGATAGAAACAACCTGATCACTGTTCCGCGGGAGGGGGTGGAGGTGGTGGGTGAATGGAGGTTGTGGCGAAACGGTGTTCCATCTGCTGTCGCCAAGCGAGCTCGTCCTGGTGTCCGGCTGACTGGTCGGCCATGAATTGCTGCAGAGTGGACCAACGCTCGTTCTGAGTCTCTTCATGTGCTACTCGGTCCTTCTGCCATTGCAATGTACCAGCCGAGTAGTCTAGCTGCCACTTCTCAATACGCGCCAGCCTTTCATTCATCCCCGCGGTGATTTGCGCTCGCGACGGCGGCCGGTCAACTGACTGGTGCGTGCGGTGAGGGAGCGATGTGCAATGCTCAATAGTCTCGGAAAGGTCGATGTGCCGTGCTAATGCAAGTTCAGCGCCTATATGCTCAATCGGGATGCAAGGAATATCGGGGCCCCATTTATCACTGAGCTGGAGGTTGTCGATCAGAATTGAAATGAAGGGGCCTCCTGGAAGCTCAGTAGGAAGCTTCTTGGCGGTGGTGCGTTTGTGAAAGAATCGTGCAAGCCACCAGCTGGGTGCAGGTTGGCATCCTCCTCTAAAGCACGGAATAATACAAGCTCCTCCAGAGAAACGTGGTGGCGGCTCGTCTTGCTGCAAAAACACAGAGATTGCACCCAAACATAATGCAAGAATTTAAGAACAGGGTGAAAGATGTCACCGACCGTGGGGTGGACGATAGGTGAGCTTTCATCCTCGCAGCATGCCCATTTCCACACATCCGGGTAAGGAGCACTTGTGATGGAGTAAGTGTCCTCGAAGCCAGCTAATGCGGTATCGAAATTGACGTGCGGATCCAGCAAGCGGCCGAACTCGCGAAGGGACTTCTCATGAAGAACACCACCGAGGCGAAAGGAAACGAATTTTTGCTCATGAAAGGGCTTCGGGGTGAGGCGCCGAAATGAACTCCAGAACTCCTGGAGGGCGACAAGCGGGTACGGGGATCCATCAGTGGTCAGCACTCGCAATCCGGCTTTATGAAGAGCGGTGTCAATTGTCGAGTGCCAAGCCGGATTGTGCGCTTTGAGACTGTCAAGAGACAGAACTGCCACCTTAGCCGGAGGGATGTCTTTGATCTTCTGAAAGACCTCGAGTTGGTGCGGTTCCAGGGCGGCGATGAAAAGATGCACGACTCCATTGGCAGGTGTAGGAATAGAGCAAATGGGAGTCGCAGGGGTAGGCGCATCCTCGGGAATGATGGCCACACCGTCGATTTCTGTGCAGCTGGTGCGGTTCGTCGGGAAGGTGGTGTCTTGCTCTGGCGAGCTGAGGATCGCTGTGCTCTATCTGCACTTGTAGTCTTAAAATGCTTGGGAGCCCTGTAAAACACAACTCGGAGATGACCAGCATTAGATGACAAGACTCTTACCCCACACTTAAGTTGACAAGTTGGGGTAAACTAAGTAACCGAGAGATCATAGAATCAAGATATATCATTGAATAACTGTCAATTCATTAGGCAAGCATGAATAATGGAATGATTCAGGAACACGATCGTACAGACAACAAGTCACGCTTCCTAAAAGGCCACAAAAAAACACTACCAGAACCTAGCCAATTGATACCGAAAAAGCAATCAAGCAGAATGAGGGAGAACCTAAAAGTCAACCATAGTCAACCATGCCGAAAACCGAAAGTCAAAAAGCCAAAAGATGCACAATCAAAGGCTGAACAACTAACCGTGAAGACATGATTCGAGAAAACGATTGGAAATCCACGAAAACGATGAAAAGCTTGAAAACTAGGTCGGCCAGAACCGGAGCTGCAAAAACACTGGTTCTAGGGTTTTGAAACAGGGGGCTGGGCACGGGGGTTGGTGACTGTCGACGGCGCGGTTACTGTTCCATGGGGCGGCGGCGGTAAGGCAGTCGTCGGGCTGGCGGCGGCGAGCGGTGGTCTCAAGACAGGAGAGAGAGAAAGTGGAAGTTTTCGGATGTGAAGGGGCCAAAAAGAAGAGGGGTGGGGCCGCTTAAATAGGTGTAGAGTGTGGCATTATTTTTGGCGAAGAAACGTAGGTGTTTTCGGCGAAGTTTTCAAGCAGGATAAACCGGTGAATGTGAACCAAAATTTTCGGTGAAACTGCAGGAATATTTTTGGCAAAAACCGTAGTGAAAATGGAGGAAATTGTTTCGGCGAAAGGCTTGGTGGTTTTCGGTCCGAAAATGCTGAACAGGAGATTCAGGTTGAGTTTGAAAACACATTTTCGGCGAAAACAGTTACACAGTTTCGCCGAAAATTTGTTTGAAAACGGCGGCATTTTTTTTTTGATGAAAGATGGGGTTTTAAAACAAAACGACTCAAAATGAAAATAACTGACTCCAGCCGTGGGTTGCCTCCCACGAAGCGCTCTTGTTTAACGTCCGTGAGCCAGACGATACCTGGATTCGTGTCAGGATTCCAAAACGAGGTAGTGCACGTCTATGGAGGATACGGCTAACCCTTGCAGATACTTCTTAAGCCTATGCTCGTTGACCACAAACGGCTCTTGATCGTGCAATTTAATGTAGACGCTGCCTAAGGGTGTCTGTCGGACCACGGTATAAGGGCCAGACCATCGAGATTTCAACTTACCCGGAAAGAGCTTTAATCGAGAATTATATAAGAGCACTTCTTCTCCAGGGTAGAACTGCTTGATCGTCTTCAACTGAGAGTCATGAATTTTCTTGGTGCGTTCTTTGTATAGCTTCGTGCTCTCATAGGCGTGGAGACGGTGCTCCTCAAGCTCAGCGATCTGGTCATGGCGGTTATTACCTGCTACTGCATAGCTCATATTCAACTCTTTGTTAGCCCAGAATGCCTTGTGCTCAAGCTCAACTGGTAAATGACATGACTTGCCATAGACCAGCTGATACAGTGAGGTACCGATGGGAGTCTTGTAGGCAGTTCGATATGCCCATAAGGCATCATTGAGCTTAGATGACCAGTCCTTGCGAGACCGGCCAACTGTCCTATCAAGAATCCACTTGAGCTCATGATTCGTCACTTCCGCTTGACCATTCGCTTGAGGATGATAAGCCGTGGACATTCGGTGGGTGACGCCAAAACGTTTGCACACCCGGTCGAATTGTCCGTGGAACTGGGTTCCCCTATCGCTTATGATGAAGCGCGGTGAACCAAAACGCGTGAAAAGACGGGTAAGGAACCGACCCACCACTCTAGAATCATTAGTGGGTAAAGCTTCAGCCTCAGCCCACTTAGAAACTTAATCAACGGCTAAAAGAATGTACTTGTTTCCGTTGGAGGGTGTGAACGGACCCATAAAATCGATTCCCCGAACATCAAAAATTTCAACAGTTAAAGAAACAATTTGGGGCATCTCATTACGGTTTGAGATGTTACCTGATCGCTGGCATGCATCACAACGTCGAGCAAAGACGTCGCAGTCACTAAAAATCGAAGGCCAATAAAAACCTGTTTCGAGTACCTTTATTGCCGTGCGGTTTCCTCCAAAGTGTCCTCCGAACTGTCCTTCATGGCACTTACGAATGATGTCAGCTGCTTCAGTGTAAGAGACACATCTCCGGATCATCTCGTCGAGACTGATGCGGTATAAGAAGGGCTCATCCCAGAAGTATGACTTGGCTTCTTTAAAAAGCTTTTTGCGTGCATTGAAATCCAGTTCAGGAGGTACAATGCCGTGTGAGAGATAGTTAGCCAGAGTTGCATACCAAGGCTCATCTGAATCGGTGGCATTACTCAGATCTTGAGCGTGAGGAATTGCCCAGGGCTCGATAGCTATGCAGTTAACCTGTTCATAAGTTTTAACACGCAACAGTTCGTCAGGGAAAAAATCATTGATAGGGGTAGTAGACTTACCTGTTTGTGATTCCTCTAATCGGGAAAGATGATCCGCTGCTAGATTTTCTGCTCCCTTTTTATCTTTAATTTCAATGTCGAACTCTTGGAGTAGAAGGATCCATCGGATGAGACGCGGCTTCGAGTCCTGCTTGGCTAATAAATGGCGCAGAGCAGCATGATCTGTGTAGACAATGGTATGTGAAAGAACCAGATACTGTCTAAACTTATCAAAGGAGAAAACGATAGCCAGAAGCTCTTTCTCTATAGTAGTGTAGTTTCTCTAAGCATCATTGAGCGTCTTGCTCGCAAAGTAGATAGGAAGAAATCGCTTCTCCTTTCTCTGACCAAGAACCGCGCCAACGGCGAAGTCGCTAGCATCACACATGATCTCGAATGGAAGATTCCAATCTGGTGCTGTAAGAATCGGTGCGGTGGTGAGTTGAGTCTTCAAGGTCTCAAAAGCTTCAAGACAAGCTTTATCAAAGACGAAAGGAACATCTTTCTCAAGCAGCTTCGTCATCGGAAGAGTGATTTTTGAGAAATCTCTGATGAATCTTCGGTAAAAACCAGCATGACCAAGGAAACTTCGCACTGTCTTAACTGAGGTCGGCGGTGGTAAGCTGGCAATGGTCTCAAGCTTAGCACGATCGACTTCTATACCTGTCTTAGATATTCTATGGCCAAGAACAATACCTTCTGTAAACATGAAGTGACACTTCTCCCAACTAAGAGCTAGATTGGTCTCCTCACAACGAGCTAGCACCTTATCCAGATTAGCCAGGCACCTAGAAAATGAGTCCCCATAGACGGAGAAGTCATCCATGAACACCTCTACCAGATCTCCAAATATTGCAAGCATGCATCTCTGAAAGGTAGCAGGTGCGTTACATAAACCAAAATGAATACGACGATAAGCAAACGTACCGAACGGGCATGTGAAGGTCGTCTTCTCTTGATCAGCAAGCTCGATGGGGATCTGAAAGTAACCGGACATCCCGTCCAAGAAGCAGTAGTATTCATGACCAGCCAATCGTTCAAGCATTTGATCAATGAACGACAGTGGAAAGTGATCTTTCTTGGTGGCATCATTGAGTCGTTGATAATCGATGCAGACTCTCCATCCTGTAACTGTTCGGGTGGGAATGAGTTCACCCTTTGGATTAGGGATGACTGTGATTCCTCCTTTCTTCGGAACGACTTGAGTCGGGCTGACCCAAGGACTGTCGGCAATAGGATAGATGATACCGGCATCTAGAAGCTTGAGCACTTCTTTCTTTACAACTTCCTGCATCAGAGGGTTAAGTCGGCGTTGCGGTTGTCTGACTGGTTTGAATTCCTCATCAACGACTATCCGATGTTTGCAGAAGGTTTCAGAGATGCCTCTGATATCTGCCAACTGCCAGGCAATAGCTCGGACATGCTTCTTGAGTAGTTTGATTAGTTGCTCTTTCTGCTCTGGCGATAGATTCGCATTGATGATGACAGGTAACTGGCAGTCCTTTCCCAGAAATGCGTATTCTAAGTGGTCAGGTAGCTCCTTCAAAGTAAGGTCTGGCGGATTCTCATATCAAGTGGTAATCCGACTCGAAGCTGGCTCAATATGTGTAGGCGCGGTATTAGGTGTGAATGTCGCCTTCTGCTCGTCTAGCTCATCTTGCCATAGGCACTGTTCTGGATCGTCTAACGCATTGTCAATCCCTAAAATCAAACACAACTCTAGCGGATCACTAGATAAAGCATTAGTAACGGAGTTGGTCGAGGCCAACTCTAGGGGATCAACAGCATAACATTTATCATCTTGAGCAACTGAATATCTCATGCTATCTTTAATGCAGAATACAACACTCTCTTGACCTACGCTTAGAGTTAATAAGCCTTGTTTGCAATTTATATTCACACCAGCAGTTGCTAAGAAAGGTCGACCTAGGATGAGTGTTCCGTCTAACTCACGAGTATCTAAAACAACAAAATCCGCCAGTATAGTAAACGAACCACAGCAAACAGTTACATCTTCTATTACACCTCTAGGTTGTTTGACAGACCTATCGGCTAAAACGAGATGCAGAGTAATCGGTTTTAATTTCCCTAGATTCAGCTTTTCATATAAATAAACAGGCATAACATTAATAGAAGCACCAGAATCAACCAGATTGCGATCAATTTTAATGCCATTGATAATGCACGGTAATGTAAAAGAACCGGGATCAGGACACTTAGCTGGGGGTGGTGGCGGCTGTCGAATGGGAGATGGCGCACCGAGAATAGACGCGCATTCATTAGTGAGCGTGATAGAGTACGCCTCCCCATTTTTCACTTTCTTCACGAGATCCTTAAAGAATTTTGCCAGTGGTGGTATGATTTCCACAGCTTCAGTCACTGGTATCTTCATCTCTGCAGTCTTAAGCACATTATACCACTTCTTGTACTGAGTGTCGTGATCCTTAGCCTTGCTCCTTGCAGCTTTAGGGAAGGGAATTCGAGGAACATATGGCGCCAAAACAGGCTCAGCAGCTGTCCTGGGCGGATCAGGAGGAGGAGCAGATGCTTCTTCTTCCTCTTCTGTGATATCCTCAATTTCTGGCATGTCCATGGCGGCATTAGTACCTGGTATCATGTCAGGTTCTGGAACTTTTGGATCAGTTGTTTGCTTGCCGCTCCTTGTGGTAATAGCTTGAGCGTGTTCGCTCCTTGTATCAGAATCTGCTTGAAATGCTTCTGGATTAAGGAGGGGATTGCTAGTAAAAAGTCTAGCCATGGTGTTTACAGCGTCCTCTATCTTTTGACTTTGAGCTCTTTGTCCTTGATTAAGTGCCGCTTGAGCTTTTAACTGAATGTCATGATCGTCAAGTCGGCTCATGATCTGATCAAATTTCCTCTCATAATCCATGTCTCTATTGTAGTACGGCTTAGCCTGAGATTGGTGTTGTCCTCCAATGAATCCCGGAGGTCTATAATAAGGATCTACTAACCGGTTGCTCTGCTTCCGTGGCACGTAATTTCTGTAACCGGCGTAGCCTTTCTGATTGTTGGCGAAGCCTTGATCAATGAAGTTTATCTCTTCCGTAGACCAGACTTCCGTGTACCAAATTGAGGCAGCTTCCACCGTTATGACACAAGATCCACACCATCCACAGTCAACAAAAGACGGTAGTTGACGGAGATTCGAGGGAATACCAGCTGCTTGTAGATGCTTCTGAATTCTGCCTTGATATGCTCTGCAACATTTATCTGACTCTGGCTCTGACTCTTGGTTCCTTCTATTTGCCTCTCCCAGTTTCTAGATTTTGAAGCACAGTCAGCAAAATGCAGAAGAGCATCATGAGGAGTGAGGGCGGTGCAATCTCCGCCAGCTAGGGTGTTGACCCAGTTTGCAGATTCTTTGCGCATACCACGAGCAAAGAATTCAGCCAGCTGCCTTTGTTCATACCCATGGTGAGGCAGTCGAAGAAAAGAGACTGGAATTCATTCCAAGTTTCATACAGGCCTGCATTCTCTCTCTGAGTGAACCTGGAGATGCGATCCTTATAAGCAGTTGTTCTTGCAGGAGGAAAGTATTCCTCAACAAAATCTTGAGCTAATGCCTCCCAGTCAGTGTAATGACCTGGCGGTTTGCTGCTAAGCCATTGTTTAGCTGCACCTCTGAGAGAAAATGGGAAAGCTCTGAGATATAACACATTCTTGTTGAGATTCCCAGACTTGGAAGTGTCGCAGACAGCCAAAAAGGTGGTTATGTGTGTGTAGGGTTTATCATCTGGTCTTCCCTCAAATTGTATGTCCCTAGAGATTAGCTCCAAGAGAGGAATCTGAATCTCATAGTCGGGATCATCGTCATTAGTAAGCACGGTGATGGGTGATCGGAGGGTAGATGCGCGCGGCTTACTATAGTCCGCAACACTCTTAAGAGTAACCATTGTGGTGAAGGAAGATGGAACGGAAGTGATCTGCTTCTGTACCTGCTATGATCTGCACGAGACAAAAACAAACACAACCGGTGTAAAATCGAAGTGTAATGGAAAGTGAAAGATGAAAATGTAGAAGATTAAAAATGCCAACTCTTCTTTGAACGAAATAGAAGAGTCCCCGGCAACGGCGCCAATTTGGTGAACCTCAGGTCGCTGTTCGGGTTCAAACAAATAACTACTAATGCTAAGAAAAAGCTATAGCAGATCGTATTCCAGGGGTTTCCTCTACTTCCTTACTCAAAGATGTTGGCAATTTAATTCAAGTTCAAACACAAGTTGTGCGTGGTGTGAGTTCCACGACTTCTATACTAAGAATGCAAAAATAAGAAGAAATGAAAATTAAAACGAAGAAAGATTGAAGATTGATTAATTGACTAGAAAGATGACAGACAAGCTTAGACTCCGAATCCCCCTTAGATCACCAAGGCAACAGTAGTCACAGACCAGCGATTTTCAATTCTAATTCAATCGGTTTCTATACACCACCATAACTCCTTACCCTTAGGTTTAAGACTGGCGAACGTTCACTCTATCCGATCTAGCTACCATGATTAATTAGCCACCCGAGTACGGTCGCCTCTCGCAACGACTTAACTTAACTGGTGCAAATTCTAGTGATTGATGAGTTACTCTAGCAATGGATCAACCCTAATCGGTTCCTACGAGAGGCACGCTCCAATTATAAGGTTGACTGTTCGATTTGGTATTTTAAAGCAAGGCGAGCGTTCGCTTCTATCCTTATCTTAACCAGAATCTAATCTAGGTGGCCAAACCAGACAAGAAACACAGAAAACGTAGAACAAATCAAACATGAAAGATGAAACTGAATGAATTTTGAATCTAATCACCGCCGATCCGTGACCGCTTTAAGCCCTGGGTCACTTAGGGTTCATCTAATCTAAGCTACACGAGTTTATCTACTCATATTCAATACAGAAGAATCGAAGACAGACAAGAAATACATCTCAGGTAGGAAGACAGAGAAGAACTGTAAAACCTAAGTTCGATGTTTCCTGGCAGCTCCAATCTGCTGGATTTTCAACTCCTGGCACTGGCTCTCCGAGAAGGATGGATGGCGTCACGATCCGTTCCTGCTCCTTGAACTCTATCTACTCGCCCTGTCTCTTTCTCTGTCGTCGTTTGTGTGTGTGTGTTCAGTTGTAAAAAGTGATATCTATCTCATTAGCCGCCGAGTTCTCTATTTATATCAACCCGAGATTTTCTGATTTCAACTGGGATTTTCACCGAAAATAATAGAGTGATTTCGGCGAAAACTTCTTCATACTCGGGGCAGTGGATTCCTTCTTACATTTTCGGCGAAAACCCTAGGGTATTTTCGCCGAAAATACATGTGTAAATGAGGCAGGCGTTTTCTTTGACTTCAGTGATTTCTCCGGTTGATTTATGTGTGATTCTTCGGGGTTCCAACATCTAAGACACGTCCTTGGCTACCGTACTCGATGGCAAAAACCTGTGCTAACATAAAAACACTAGAAAACCATCAAATAGACCCGAAACGGGCCAAGGTAACACAAATGGCACGAGATAGGGCAATCGATTGAATATTCGTTATTCTACCCTAAAAACCATGTCTTAAGCAAAGAAATGGAAGACATAGTTAGGACGTCAAATCGATTGTCATCACATAGTTAGGACCGTCTTCATTGCGCGGCACAAAGATGGAAGACCGAACACTAGTAGCACTTGGCATATTGTAATCCGCAAGACTCTTTTGAGCAGCCATTGCGGTAGGGGAAGGTGGATCAGAAGTGATTTGCTTTTGAATTCTCTTAACCTACAAAAGACAAAAACAAACACAACCGGTGTAAAATCAAAGTGTGATAGAAAATGAAAGATGGAAAGATGGAAAGTAGAAGAATAAAATGCCAACTCTTCTTTGAAACAATTAGAATAGTCCCGGCAACGGCGCCAATTTGATGAACGTTGTAATGCGTGCAATCAAATAACTGTCGAGCACAGTGCAGGACAGATCGTATTCCACCTCTTCTACCTGCTTACTCAAATATGTTAGCGATTTTATTCAGGATTAAACAGGTTGCGCGGTGTGTGAGTTTCACAACTTCTACACTAGAATGCAAGATAAACTAAAATGAAATTAAAGTGCAGAATGATTGGTTGCTTGACTTAGACAGACGACAGGCAAGCTTAGACTTTGAATCCCCTTAGATCACCAGAGCATTAGGAATCAACAGACCAACGATTTTCAATTCTAATTCATTCAGTTCACAGACACCACCATAACTCCTTACCCTTAGGTTTAAGACTGGCGAACGTTCGCTCTATCCGGTCTAACTGCCAAGATTAATTAGTCGCCCGAGTACGATCGCTTCTTGCGACGATAGAACTAACTGATGCAATTACTAATGATTAATGAGTTACTCTTGAAGCGGATTAACCCTAACTGGTTCCTACGAAAGGCACAGTCCAATGAATAGGTTAATTGGTTGAATTGATGTTTTAAAGAGAGGCGAACATTCGCTACTATCCTCAGCTTAACAAGAATCTAAACTAGGTGATCAAGGAAGACAAGTTTATGCACCAAAGCAGGGAAGCTGTCTGGCGACTAACCCTAACTTGCACAAACCTAATCTAGGCGATCAACCAGAGAAGAAACATAAACAGTCAAGAACAAAACAACCATGCAAAGAGAAACTGATTGAACTTTGAATCTAATCACCGCCGATCCGTGACCGCTTTAAAGCCCTGGGTCACTTAGGGTTCATCTAATCTAAGCTCTACGAGTTTAGCTACTCATATTCAATGCAGGAGAATCAAAGACAAACGAGGAATACATCTTAGGTAGGAAACATAGAGAAGAACTGTAAAACCTAATTTCGACGAATCTGTGAAGCTCCAATCTTCTGGATCTTCAACTCCTAGCACTAAGCTCTCCGAGATGGAAGGATGGCGTCACGATCTCTTCCTGGCTCTTCGAACTCTCTCCACTCTCTCTCTATTCAAGGTCTTGAACTTCTGAGAAGTTGTAAATTGTGATGTCTTTGATTTGGGCCGCCAGTTAAGTATTTATACTTAACCTAGGTCTGCCGGATTTGCCTGGATTTTTTGGCGAAAACTAAAGAAGTTTTCGCCGAAAACTTCTTTGTAAAATGGCTGGTTTTCCGACTGCTTCTCCTGTGATTTTCGTGCTTAGAGTTTTCGGCGAGAACTTTGACTTCTCGCCGAAAACTTCTTCCTCTGATGCTCTGCCGATTTCTTCTGGAGTTTTCACCAAAAACTCCAAGTCTTTTCACCGAAAACTTAAGTGTAAAACAGGGTAGGAAATGTGTTGACTTGATTGACTGCTTAGATCGATTCCGGTGCGGTTCCTCGGGGTTCCAATGCCTTAGACACGTCCTTGGTTACATTATTTGACGGCAAAAACTTGTGCTATCACAAAAACACTAGAAAACCATCAAATAGACCTGAAACGGGCCAAAGTAACCAAAATGGCACGAGATAGAGCAGCTGAGTGAATATTCGCTATTTTTCCCTAAAAATCATGTCTTAAGCCAAGAAATGTCGCTTAAATGAGGCTGATAATCACGTCGAATCGAGTCCATCAGCGACACACCATTCTATCTCTTTCCTTATCCAATACGAAAATTTGAGAAGAAAAGGTCAGTCAAGCAGAACCATGATTTACTTGGGCATCACCGACTACATCTTCATCCTTCTATAGTGCTATTTGGCACTCAACCACTAGCCTTGAAGAAGTTTGATGTGAACCTCTGCAACCGTGGGCAGACGACCCTTAAACACCACAAGCTGATCTGCTAGCACTCGTGAAGAACCTATGGAACCGGGTGGAAGAGGACTTTGACCCAATAGCTATAAAGAAGCTAGGAACCAGAAGTATCAAGTCGAGGGCGCCACGCCAAGAGATGTATGCTCTTGATGATAAACCAAACCTTTAGTAATGCATCAAGCAAATACTCGAGGGATTTAGAACCAAGTTCTGAAAGGGGGTTTATTGATTCATAAAAGTTGTGAGTACAAGGATGGTCGGCGGCCTTATTATATAGGGAGCGAACAAGCTCTCCTCCCTATTAGCTACTTCCTAAACTAGGAAATAAATATTTTAAATACTAATAAGGTCATTTAAATTGCCTTAACAATCCAACCTAAAAAGGGAAAACTAGAAAGGAAAGATAATAGTGTCTTGATATGCAAGGAAAAGACTAAATAGGCAAAATCCGGCAACCCGGGTAAAAACCCTAAATCTGGGCAGCATCCGTGGCGGCCGGGCAAGCCTTGGGCCGGTGGGTAGGGATTCTGACTCAGATTAGGCCTCCTTCTCGTATCCTAGTCCTTGAGGGACTTAGGCCCGGGGTCTTCTGGTCGTGGCAGCCTGTACTCTTGGCCCGGATGGGAGTCCTTGTCTCGGTGGGATTGCATGCACGGTCTCGGATCGTGTATGAGCACTTCCCTACGTGGCTCCTCCAAATGCAACACTGTTTATTGGGCCATGTTCCTGAAGCTTCCAGCTATCCAGGGAAACTGGAATTTCCCAAAAGGCCCGAGCAATTTGGCGGCTCGGCCATAAGTGCTTCTCTGTGGCACCTGGCACCGTGCCCGGTGCCCGGGGCTGGCTCATGTCTTGGCCTTCTTCATTTCTGGCCAGGCCTTTTACATTCTGCTTCGGCCAAGTCTTCAGAAATGACCTTAGAGGGTTTCCAAGGGCTGGGGTGGTCTGGGGCTCGTGGAAAGTGGCTTAGGGCTTGCATTTGGCCCGGTCCGGGGCTCGCTCCAGGGCCTGTCTCTGGGTGCCAGCCTCTGCTGGCTAGGTACTCTTGGGTCCTTTATTTCTTGTATTCCAAAAATTCTTTCAGGGGGTCCCAAGGTTGGTCAGTTCCCCCGGGGCTCGTGAAGATCGGTCCAGGGCTTATTAGGGCCCTTAGGCTCGGCCCTCGGTCCGGCTCGAGGCTCGGATCGGGTGCCTTGGCCAGCAACATGGCCTAGGGTTGCCTTACTCTCATCCTGGCTTGCTTGGCTGCTAGTAGGGGTCTGAGCCTGTACTTGGTCACATACCTTGGCCTGAAGCAATGTTGGAGAGCTTTCCTTGGCCTTACATGCTTCTTGTAAGGTCCTAGGGTTCTTCCTTTGACTGGGGACTCTGGTGGGGTGTATGAGTACCTGTTGGCATTGGGGCAACTATGGAGGATCACATCATCCCCCTCTTCTTGCCTTGGATTCGTCCCTGAATCCATTGTGATCTCTCGTTGTGCACTCAACAATCCTCTCCAAACTTCAGTGACTTGGGTGGCCATGTCTGGGGAAGATTCAGCCTCATCTCTTGGCATTGGGGTGTCACTAGAATCGGTGAAAGACCAAGGTTCTGGTCCTTCGGAGTTGGGGCTGTCAGTTTCCATGTCTTCCTTCTCAGAAAAGCCTTCCACAATGATGTCTAGACTTGGGGAGGTGTCCGGTGTGATTATTTCATTCATTCCCAAGCCAGATTCTCCTCCTCCTTCGATTTGGTCACCTAGTTCTTCATCCAGCTCCATATTTTCTACCTCCTCGATCGGGGTATCCCTTAAAGTCAATGGGAGACAGCTTCCCATTGAAAGCCGATGTTTCCTAGCGCACCGGGTCGGGGCCGGGGTGTATCGGGCTTGGGTAGGGGCGTAGTGTGGCTATCCTAGGGGCCAGAGTGATTCTGGGGCGCATCGGGGCCAGTCTGGGGTGTACTGGGGCCGGGGTTGGCCAAGGGTCTGTATCGGGGCTGGTCCAGGTGATGCACTCAAATATTGGTGTATTCAATCCCGCATTAGATGACATATTCACTGTGTTTTAGTTGTGATTGGATGAGATATTGATGATTATTTGATCGTTTTTCTCTTTTGTTCCTTTTGGACCATTTTACGTCGTTTTGTATATTTTGATGCATTTCAGGTAATAAACAATGTTGGAGATCGAACCGAAATACAACCAGATATGTTTGAATATTAACTACAAGACACTCTCAATTTGGCTACAGGAGGCTCACATTGAATTATTGGACCAGGAAGATTTGATAAGGTTAAATGGGGACTTGGATTATGAAGTCTGCTACCTTATGATCAAATAAACGCCACACTTCATGATCATTGGGCAAGGATAATTAAGAAGTTAGATTGGGGTTTGGACAAATGGATTAAGAAAAAGCCCAAATCATAATTGTTTTGGTGGATCACGTGTAAAGGGAAGGGATGATTTTAATTCCCTTATGATCATAGTCGGAAAAAAGAAACAGAGGAACGAAAATTGAGAAGGTGAAGAGGAGCAGTTGGCTTCGGCCAGGAGGAAGGAGAGAGCAGGAGGCCACAGCTTCAATCAGAACGTTTCATTGATTCTTCAGGATTAGGTTTACTCGGAGTAAGATGTCTTCTTCTCCAGTTTTCTTTTTCTCTGTTTCTGTGATTTCTTCTCTGGCGATGTCTAGCTAAACCTTTAGTTTGTTCAGATTAGATGAAGTTTTAGTGAAACTTTGTATGGATGATGTCGGGTTTCTAACCCTTAATGTTAATTGAGGTTTATTCAGACTTAATTGAGATTTTTCTACAACCCTAATTTGAAGCTCTTGAATTCGCAGATTGACCATATCGTAGAATTTGCTTCATCTTTGTCTTGCGGTTCTGACCATGGACGTGAGTCATTCTAGGGTTTAGAAGGTCATTAAGATTACCCGGTCTCTTGACCATAGGGCCGGTGAAATTAATCTCTTTGCATTTCTGTGCGGCGTTTCATTATTCTTCGTGCATTCTTGGAGATTTATGAGTTATCTTGACCATATGAACTCGTAGGTTTGGTAGGATAGTTTCTCTGCGTCCTGACCATGGAGTAGAGATTGTCAAAGGAAGTGTCGAGGCATTGAGTCTGTTAAAACCTTAGTTGCATTGCATCATCCGTCTTAGTCGAGCTAGAGCGGATTCTAGTCTGGACAAGCGCCTTAGTCAATTCTTGAAGCTCCAACTTGTTTGCCTGCTTGATTGGTTTAATTTGCATTCTTAGTTTACTTAGTTCATTCACCACCATTTCCAAACCCAACGTTTAAACCCGAATAGCTTATTCCACATTAGTTGAGTAATAGAAACAGAAAGACCTCTTGGGAAATAACGATCTCTTAGGAGCAATCCTTCGAGTAAAACTAGTGTGCATTAATTTGCGCATCAAGTTTTTGGCGTCGTTGTCGGGGACTTTTCTTTTTCTAGGAAAGGCATTGTGCGTTTAAGCTTTTCATTCACTCTTTTATCATCTCTTTCTCCCCATCTTTTTCATGATTTACCTGGGTAGTGCTCTTGTGTTTTGAGATGCAGGACTACAGGTTCGATAGCAACCAAGGATGGTACAACAATGGAATGCCACTTAATGATTACAACCAAGAGTGGAGTACATCATGGCAACCATGTATGCCAAACTGGAATGAGGAACCACCACCCTTGCCTTCTTGGCCAGAGCCACAAGCTACACACTACTACCGAGATTACGAAGAGGAATATCTACATTTGCACCAGTACCAACAGCCGGAGTCTTATACAGATTTTATGTTGAATTAGATTCTCTCGACTCTACGAGCTCCTAATGTTGTGAACGTCGAGATTGAGCAACAATATCAACTGATGGAAGAAGATTCTCAAGATCTGGTCGAAGAAGAAAGTGATAACCTAGCCCATGACTGTTGTGAGCTAGAGGTATCTGATGAAGAATCTTTGACAATGGTGGTAGATGAAGATGTGGAGCTTATCCATCTCTTGATTGAAGCTGAAGATGAGCATCTGCATAATGAGGAGTTATCCTCATTTATGCTTCCGTCGAGCCAGCCTGTAGTTCCAGATAGAGATGAGCACATGGATATCGAGGAGTCACCTTCATTGGTAATTCAGGCAACTGAAACTGAGGAGGGCAATGATTCTGAGGTGTATGAGTTCAACTACAAGAGAAACTTGGATGACATTGTTGTGGAGCAAACTGCAATCATCGAGTATAACACACCATACTATCTCTTTCCTCCTCCAGTAGGAAAATTTGCGAAGAAAAGGTCATCCGAGCATAACCAAGATCTACTTGAGCACCACCGACTACATCTTGCTCCTTCTGGCGTGCTATTTGGAACTCAACCGCTAGCCCTGAAGAAGCTATTTGACTTCAAAGAACTCTTGAGTTGGGGTCCATAATAAGGTATCGTCTAGCTCAAAGACGTTAAATAAAGAGCGCTTCATGGGAGGCAACCCATGTTTGGAGTCTGTTTTGAGTTTTTGAGTCAGTTATTTATTTTTGTGTCGAACTTTTGTGGTTTTTGAGTTAGTGGTCTATTCTGTACCTTGAATGCTTTGATCTTGTTGTGAGGTTCTCTCCTGTTTCAGGATGTCGTTAGGTTCCACATGACTGTCCGCCGGTACTTAACTCTGAGCTCGCCGCCATCCACGACATCAATCTTCACTTTCCAGGTTCCTGGATTCCTCTACTGTCTTTTAGTCCTGTGAGGACACAGTCTGATCTAAGTGTGGGGTGGTTTCGTGACAATGCATGCATGTTGGTTAACTGAGTTCTTGTCGTTTAATGGGTGGTGATTGTGCCTTGTTTTTTCACTCTTTCACTGCTTCCCATTCTCTTTTGCAAGTAAATTTTCACATTGCTTAATATGTGTTCCATATGGTGAGATTGATGTGGTGCTTTAGCTATGACCAAATGTGTGTGTGAGAACCTGTATTATGACCATCTCCCACTCTTCTTGTTTGTAGTAGTCTAGGAACTTGTCCTTATTGGATTAGTGAACATGTGACTTGGTGTTGTGCAAGACTTGGTCTGTCTGATGCTCGAATTCTCTAGTTAAATGCCATGATCGAGTCTAGATAAGGGATCTTCTAATTTCGTGCTTTTAATTGTTGTTAATGTTCCCAATCAGAGAAAATCTGAAAAATGAGTGGTTTGGTATTGAAGTTGTGGGTCGATTCACGAGCTGACATACGTGCCTGCCCATTGCTGTAGTCCCAAAGGGAAGTCTCAATGTGGCATTCTTCTTCTAACCTACTCCCGATCGTGGCTGGGGTCTAGGATAACGTGGAATTCCAAAGGTTTCCGGCTGCTCCATACCCGGTAGTATCCAAACTGTACCGACCATTCGAAAATAAATGATTGAAAAAGTAAAAAAAGAAAGAAAAAGAAAAGAAAAAAAAGAAAGAAAAAAAAGAAATGCTTTTTAATTTTGTTCAAGTCGTGTTCCCTTATCTAGTAAGTGTCAGGTTGCATCCTAGAGTAAGTGTAGCAGAAGTAAGTATTGTCTTGCCTTTATCAAGTCAGGTTGTTCACTAGCTCGTTAAAGTCTTGTTCCTCTTTTACTCTTGCAGAGTTTGGTTTTAACTGTGTGGTCAGTCGAGTAATCCTCTTGTTTGATAGAAGCATCGTTTACATCATTCTAGGAACCAAGAGGTTTTCGGTTTGCTCATTCAGGTTGGTGCATTGTTGTGTAGAGTTCTTGCTTGAGGACAAGCAAAAGTCTAAGTGTGGGGTGATTTGATGCACTCAAATATTGGTGTATTCAATCCCGCATTAGACGACATATTCACTGTGTTTTAGTTGTGATTGGATGAGATATTGATGATTATTTGATCATTTTTCTCTTTTGCTCCTTTTGGACCATTTTACGTCATTTTGTATATTTTGATCCATTTCAGGTAATAAACAATGTTTGAGATCGAACCGAAATACAACCAGACATGTTTGAATATTAACTACAAGACACTCTCAATTTGGCCACAGGAGGCGCACATTGAATTATTGGACCAGGAAGATTTGATAAGGTTAAATGGGGACTTGGATTATGAAGTCTGCTACCTTATGATCAAATAAACGCCACACTTCATGATCATTGGGCAAAGATAATTAAGAAGTTAGATTGGGGTTTGGACAAATGGATTAAGAAAAAGCCCAAATCATTGATTCTTCAGGATTAGGTTTACTCGGAGTAAGATGTCTTCTTCTCCAGTTTTTTTTCTCTATTTCTGTGATTTCTTCTCTGGCGATGTCTAGCTAAACCCTTAATTTGTTCAGATTAGATGAAGACTTTGTATGGATGATATCGGGTTTCTAATCCGTTAATGTTAATTGAGGTTTATTCAGACTTAATTGAGATTTTTCTAAAACCCTAATTTGAAGCTCTTGAATTCGCAGATTGACCATATCGTAGAATTTGCTTCATCTTTGTCTTTCGGTTCTGACCATGGACGTGAGTCATTCTAGGGTTTAGAAGGTCATTAAGATTACCCGGTGTCTTGACCATAGGGCTGGTGAAATTAATCTCTTTGCATTTCTGTGCGGCGTTTCATTGTTCTTCGTGCATTCTTGGAGATTTATGAGTTATATTGACCATAGGAACTCGTAGGTTTGCTAGGATAGTTTCTCTGCGTCTTGACCATGGAGTAGAGATTGCCAAAGGAAGCGTCGAAAGCATTGAGTCTGTTAAAACCTTGGTTGCGTTGCATCATCCGTCTTAGTCGAGCTAGAGCGGATTCGAGTCTGGACAAGCGCCTTAGTCAATTCTTGGAGCTCCAACTTGTTTGCCTGCTTGATTGGTTTAATTTGCATTCTTAGTTTACTTAGTTCATTCACCACCATTTCCAAACCCAACGTTTAAACCCGAATAGCTTATTCCACATTAGTTGAGTAATAGAAACATAAAGACCCCATTGGGAAATAACGATATCTTAGGAGCAATCCTTCGAGTAAAACTAGTGTGCATTAACTTGCGCATCACTAGGCTATACTGGGGCTGGACTGGGTGCTGACGCCAGGGCTGGCCTGGGTGCCGGGGCTGGGCAGAGCGCCGGGGCTAAGTAGAGTGCTGGCGCTGGGGCTGGGATGAGTATCAGGGCTAGGTTGAGTGTCGGGGCTGGGTAGAGCGCTGGGGCGGGGCTGGGCTGAGGCCGGGGTCGGGCTGGGCGGCGCCGGGGCTGTACTGGGCGCCGAGTCCGGGGCTGGGAAGCTTTTTTGGCTCCGGGGCTAGGGCCTTTAAGAACATTCCAGAGAACTTCTCTAGCCCTTCTGACTTCACTTCTTCTCCCTCATCCGAATCAACTTCTTCTTCCTTCATCTTCTCATCCTTTTCATCATCCGTCTCGATCTCTCCTTCTCTCAACACCATGGTCCTTTGGTTGGGGTAGTCTCTTGAGACGTGTCCCCTTCCTTGACATTTAAAGCATACAATTCCACTAAGACGTGGGTTATAATTATCAGTGTTGTCAGGACCGGACCGGACGTCAAACCGGCCCAGCGAGAGGTTCGAGGGTTTGAGGTTCGACCGGGATTAAACCGTAAGAACCGATATAAAAAACCGAACACACTAATTTATTTAAAAATACAAATATTATTAGTCATTACATATACTTTAGGTATCAAATTGTAATAAAATTTTATATATATACTTAATTTACAAACCCTAATGAACTAACCTAAATTGCAGCCGCCGCACCAAGTTTTTCTCTCTCTTCGTTCTTTTTTGCCTTCTTCCTTTTCTTCTTCCTCTGAACTCATTTCTCTCAAATAATCTTTAATCCATGGAAGCTTTATTGCTTCATCAGTCTAAAACCCTCACAATAAAATACAATAAAATACAATGGAGTGTGAATACAATACAATTAAAACCCTTACCAGAATACAACATAAAACCCTTACTAAGGGATGAAGAATTGGCCGCCGGCCGAGGATATAGATGGAGCTCGGTTGATGAAGCACGACGGCAGAAGAACTGGAGTCGAGCAGATGGCGCCGCCAAAGAAGAGGTTGACGGTGGAAAACGGTTGAAGAAACGGACGATGCGGCAGCGGACGAAGCAGCGTCGTTGAAGACTCTGACCCGTGAAAAACTATTCTGCGTGATTCGACCGGTTCTTCTGGTTTTACAGGGTCGACCCAGAAAATCTGTTAAATTGGACCGTTGCTGCTTTTACTTCGAATCGGACCGGATTGGGGGCCAGTTCCCGGTTTTTCCGGTTGAACCATCTGGTCCGGTCCGGTTCAGATAACACTGATAATTATGAACATTAGGAGTAGATTGAGTAGGTTTTACTGATTACACTAGAATTATCATGATTATCGACCCCAATTAAGTGACATTTCATACCCTTTGATGCAATTTTGATGAGTATTTGGTGTAAATGTGTTAATTATGTGATTATCGGCTCCTAATGCGTACATTGTCCATTTCTTTGCTATTTTTACCTTGTTTGTGAGTTTTTATGTTGAGCCTCCAGGTTACCACATTATATAGGACTCTCTCATGAGTGCAGCGCTTCAAACAGGGACCAAATCGGAGCTCAAACGGAGCGGGAATCATCGAAACAAGTTGGAATTCTGCCCAGGTCTAAAGTTCTTGGCGAAAACTTTGCATTTTTCGCCGAAAACTCAATTTTCAAGAGACAAGAGCCAAAACTCTTGTCGAAACTCCTCTGAGTTTTATGAAGAAGTTCTCAGTGAGAACTTCAATATTCTCGCCGAGAACTTGGCCCAAACAGTGGAAAACAGCTATTTAAGGAGCCAGCGACCTCATACATGAGACACCTTTTACAGAACATTCAATTAGACTTTTGAGAGTCGACAGATAGAGTTTAGAGAGCATCCTCAGAGTTCCTGGAGAGATCGTGATGTCATCTTTCCACCTCGGAGTGCTCGGAGCTAGGAGTGAAGATCGCTAGAGATCGAAGCTTTGTCGGAGTCGTCAGAATTAGGTTTTATAGTTTCTATCTGTTCTCCCTTTGTATGATGAACTCTTTTGTTGCTTCTGATTCTTTTATTATCAACATGCATAGCTAAACACGTAGAGCTTAGATTAGATGAACCCTAAGTGACCTGGGGCTTTAAAGCGGTCACGGATCAGTGGTAATTAGATCTTGATTCAGACAGTTTCTCTTGCGTGGTTGTTTGTTCTTCGTTTCCCGCATTTCTTGTCTACTTGACGCCTAGATTAGATTCGTGTTAAAATAAGGTTAGTCGCTAGACGTTAGTCGCCAGACGCCCGCCTTACTTTGGAACTCAAATCAATCAATTAACCTAATCAATGAAGTGTGCCTTTCGTAGGAACCATTTAGGGTTGATCCGCTGCTAGAGTAACTCACTGTTCTTAATCTTGTGCCAGTTAGTTTTCCGTTGCTGAAGTGAACGCACGGATGGTTATTTAATCTTGGTAACTAGATCAGATAGAGTGAACGTTCGCCGAACTTAGACCTAAGGGTAAGGAGTTATCATGGTGTCTGAGAACTGAATGAATTAGGATTGAAAACCGGTGGTCTTGTGATTGCCAATGCTCTAGTGAACTTAAGGGATTCAAGTCTAGCTTGTCTATCTTCTCGTTAGTCTACCCTTTAATCTTTCTATCTTTTATTTTCCTTTGTTTATTAGATTAGAAGTCGTGGAACTCACACCACGCACAACGTGTTTAAACTTGAATAGATTGCCCACTTCTTTGAGTAGTCAATTAGAGGAAACCTCGAGAGATTCGATCTATTGACAAGAAACGCGAAATAGCGGTAGTTATTTGACAACATGCGAAATCGTGTACATTAGTTACCCGTGGTGCCACGTCTTTAGGGTTAGGGGTTGCTCTCGGTATGGTGCTCCGGGGCTGTCCAGGATTTCATGGGGGCTGGCTGGTACTGGTGCTTCCTCTCCATTGGCTGTTGGCTGGGGGGGTTGGCCTCCTTGTATAGCCTCTTCTCATCTCCCTCTCCACTTGGATGGCTAGAGATTTCAAGTCTTCATAGTCAACATAGTTGAGTATGTTGACTTGGTGCATGATGTCCGGGTGTAGGCCTCCTACAAACCTGGCTATTCGGGCCTCATGTTCCTCCTTGAGGTCTAGCCTCACCACTAGCATCTCTATCTCCTTTGTGTACTGCTCCACGGACATAGTACCTTGCCTCAAGGTTTGGAATGAGGTATGCAAGTCTCGGATGTAGGCAGATGGGACAAACCTCTTCCTCATCTTCCTCTTGAGGTCTCTCCATGACTCTATGAACACCTCCTCATTTATTTGAACCTGTCTCTTGAATTGGCTCCACCAAAGAGCAGCATAATCAGTAAATTCAAGGGTAGCCATGATTACCTTTTTCCTCTCCGAATAGTGGTGGAACTCTAGGAAGTCTTCCATACTTCTCTCCCAATTTAAGTACTCATTCATGCCGGTCTTGCCAGCAAACTTGGGGATTGTGAGCTTGAGGTTGCTCACGTCGTCATCAATCTCTTGGACTAACCTTCTAGCCCTCTAGTTGAGATCTCCATGTGGTTCTTCCTCATAATCTTCTCGAGAACCTCTTCTTCAAGCCTTGCTAGGGCTTCTTGTATTCCCGCCATTAGATCACCAAGATTTTGGATTTGTCCCTCCATATTTGTTATTCTCTCGTCTGCCATGGTTAGTTACAAGAAAGCAGAAGAAAATTCATATCCCCTCTTCTTAGAATTTCTCTTACAACGAAAGGAAACAAAGTTGGCAAGGGTGGGGGTGGCCTTGCTTTCTTTTCTTTTTCTTAGCCTTTTGATATTTTCTTGATGGCTTTCTATGGCCACTGATTTTTCTTTTCCTTACAATGAAAACTTAATACAAGAAACTGAAATAGATAGGGATTTTTCAAGGCTAATTTTATGAACTGCAAGGTAAGTAAAGGATATGGATCCAAGAGTGAACCTGGAAACTAGAATAGAGGTTGGCCCTTGTGTTGAACCGAAACTCTGATACCAACTGATGTGAACCGCTGCAACCGTGGGCAGACGACCCTTAAACACCACAAGCTGATCTACTAGCACTCGTGAAGAACCTATGGAACCGGGTGGAAGAGGAAAACCTAATTATGACGACTTTGGCGAAGCTCTAAACTCTGACAATCTTCACTCCTAACTCCGAGCACTCCGAGATGGGGAGATGGTGTCAAGATCTCTCCAGGAACTCTTTGCTTCTCTCTAAACTCTCTCTCTCATCTCTGAAGTCTGGATTGTGAAAAGTATATCATATATAGAATGATCCCTTTTGAATGAGTAGCGGCTGCCTTATACAAGTTTCCAAACCTCTGCCGAAAAAGGAGATAGTTCTCGTGAGAACTTTACTATAAACTGATTCTGATTCCTCGATGAGAATTTTCCATTTAATCCTTCATAGGTTCTCTGCGAGAACATTGAAGTTCTCGCCAAGAACTTCTTTATAAACTTTCGGTGGATTTTCGACGAGATTTATCTTTGACTTCTTCAATACATTTTCGGCGAGAAATTCGAATGTTCTCGCCGAGGTCATCTTCACAAATATTGTTGCAGTCTTCGAAGAGATTTTACTTTGATTTCCTTAAGTGATTCTCGGCCAGAATATTAAGTCTTTGCCGAGAATATGAGTGTTGGGCAGTTCTTTGTTTTGTTTTTGATCAGTTTGGCTTTTGGATCGATTCCGGGACATTCCCCGATGCTTCATCGCTTCCCGAACACGTTCGAGACACTAGAAAACACATC
The DNA here is from genome assembly GCA_034768395.1 of Linum lewisii. Taxonomy (NCBI): domain Eukaryota; kingdom Viridiplantae; phylum Streptophyta; class Magnoliopsida; order Malpighiales; family Linaceae; genus Linum; species Linum lewisii. Next base: position 49,308,259 of record CM068298.1, on the reverse strand, counting down.
AAATAGATCCATAACGGGCCAAAGTAACTAAATTGTTATGAAATAGTGTAATTGAGTGAAAACACCCTAAACTACCCCAAAAACCATGTTTCAAGCAATGAAATGTCGGTTAAACGGGGCTGATAATCACGTTAATTCTAGCATCATCAAAATACTCCACACTAAAGCTTTTGCTTGTCCTCATCGAAACTGAACTAGAACACACCCATGTTCACAAATGACAAGATCGATACAATTGAGGTTCAAACCTTCACAGTGAATTATTAAACTGCTACGGTTAGAACTTTAAACCTAACATGCATACATATCATCCAAACAACCTGGTCTCACTTATTCTCTACACAAAAACAAGGAGTGATCACAAATTATTCACAAATCCTACCTAACTGACTAGACTTCCTCACATAGAAAATATTTGGTACATGGGGGAACTCTCACACTCTGTGTTCGGGGACGTGTTTATGCTCTCAATCACTTTCTCGACCGAACTATGTGATAAGTTTGCATTTCGACCACATCTCCACCACTGTGACAACACGAGAATCTAGTCAAAAGGGCTTTGCGCGGGACTGTAACGATCCTACACTACAAGGGTTTATGATGAATGGATGATGGGATGTATGATGATGATGGCTTTGGTGCGGTGTAGCAATTGACTAACTTCCCTCAAATCAGAACCTATGGATCCCTACCGTCTAACCAAACATGGAATGGAATAGTGTACGCTCACCCTATGATACCCTCAAGCAACCTAGCACTTTTGATTTATTTTTTCCTTTTTCTTTCAACAATTACTTGCTTTCGCTCTTCCATATGTAGGGAGAAGAACGTTTTGAACTATCGAACTACTACTTGTCTTTGAACTTTAAACTTGAACTTTTTCTTTGAATTTTTCTGTTTTTCTATTTTTTATTTTAGAACTAATTTTTTAAGTTGCTAGAGGGATTTACACGTATGGACATAATAGCTAAGGCCACCGGTTTACTGGCTTTAGGCAAGTCACCACAGACTGACTTCCAGTTAGCTAATCTCAAACTACTACCACATGGGATCAACGTGGTCATGAAAACATGTAAATGGCTATAATGTATAAATGAACCGAAAGAAAGGCCAAGCACAAGGGTTTACACCTAGAGGATTTATCGTTGGGTTGGCTTCTAGTTTAGTAGCAATTTCTAGGTGCCACTATCGTCCTATAACTCGTGTTATCGTGTGATCTCGAGTAGGTCTCATGCAAATTCTAACTCATTCAGGATACGAGAAAGCCACTAAAAAAGAATTGAAATTGCAAGTTATGTGCAATGGATCAAAAGCTCACAATTGGCTGCTAGTCGGATTCGATTATTTTCATGCATTTCAAGGTGACACTACAAGCGTGATTTAAATTTCTATTCTGACCAGGTTATTTAACATCAATGCATGCAAGTTGACTACAGGTTCTAAGTTAAGAAATCTAAGCATCATTACGAGAGACTGAAAACAACTTAACATCAAAAGTCAAGAACCGAGTAATTCTATGCTAAAGGAATTGGAAATCACAGAAAAGGCAAACAAGATCATGCAAAGTTCTCTAGCATCCTACCCCACACTTAAACTATTTTGTGTCCTCACAGGACTAAACTAGAGTAGAGAGATACGGAGAACTTGGAAGGTGATGGTCGATGTCGAGGATGAAATGGAGAGCTCAGAGTGGAGTGAAGCAGCTACAAAAGTCCTACAAAACAAAAACAACAAGAAGATCAAAAGGAAACTGGGATAAGTGTCCCGGATCCACACAAAAGAAAGTCGAAACGAAGAAAAATTGAGTTAATAATTCAAAACAGACTCCAGCCGTGGGTTGCCTCACACAAAGCGCTCTCATTTAACGTCCTTGAGCCGAATGATACCTAATTATGGACCCTAATTCAAAAGCTCCTTGAAGTCAATCAACTTCTTCAAGTATAGCGGTTGAGTGCCAAATAGCACTCCATAAGGATGAAGATGCAGCCGGTGATGTCCAAGTAAATCGTTTGGGTCTACTTGACTGACCTTTTCCTCTCAAATTTTCCTACTAGAGGAGGAAAGAGATAGTATGGTGTGTCACAATCAATGAGCTCAGTCTTCTCCACCCAAGGCTCATCTAGATTGCTCTCAGAGTTGAGCACATATGCCTCCAAATCCATGACCTCTTCAATTTTGGTTGTCTGAACCATAAATGAGGCTGACTCCTTGATATCCACGTGCTCATCTCTAGCTTGAACTACAAGCGGGCTCGACGGAATCTTAAACGAGGATAACTCTTCAATCTCCACATGCTCCTCTTCAGCTTCAACTACAAGATGGATAAGCTTTACATCTTCGTCAACCACCTCTACTAGCGATTCTTCATTAGATACCTCTAGCTCACAACAGTCATGAGCTAGATTATCATGTTCTTCTTCCAACAGCTCTTGAGCATCTTCTTCCATTAGTTGATTTGATTGCTCAAATTTGACGTCTGCCGCATCAGGAGTTGTAGCATTGAGATGATCTTCTACAAGAGGAATTATGTATTCGACACCAGTTGTTGATACTAATGGACATGTATATATATCATTGTAATCTTGGTGGTGGTGTGTAGCTTCCGGCTCTTGCCAGGACGGCAAGGGTGAAGGTTCCTCATACCAACTTGTCATAGTTGGATGTTCTTATATATACCATCCTTGGTTGACCTCAACATATGGTACTTTATTGATGCACCACCCTTGGTATTGGCCATCCAACCTGTGATCTTGCATCTCAAAACTCAAGAGCACTACCCAGGTAAATCATGAAAAAGATGGGGAAAAAAACAAATGATAAGATGAAAGGTAGAAGAATAAAATGCCAACTCTTCTTTCAAACAATATAGAAGAGTCCCCGACAACAGTGCCAATTTGATAACGTGCAAAATAGGGTATCAAATACTACCAAGCTAAAACCAAGATAGATCGTATTCCATGGGTCTCTTCTAATCGTTTACTCAAAGAAGTAAGCATATTATTCGGGTTTAAACAGGTTGTGCGTGGTGTGAGTTCCACGACTTCTAAACTATGATGCAAGGAAATTGAAATGAAATTAAAAGATAGATTGATTGGGTTTTGACTAATCAGATGACAGACAAAGCTTAGACTTGAATCCCCCTAAGCTTACACGAGTTTAGCTACTCATGTTGATAACAGAAGAAACAGAAACAACTAGGGAGTTCATCATACAAATGGAGAACAGATAGGAACTGTAAAACCTAATTCTAATGACTCTGGCGAAGCTCTAAACTCTGACAATCTTTACTTCTAGCTCCGAGCTGGGGAGATGGTGTCAAGATCTCTCCGGAAACTATTTAATGCTCTCTAAACTCTCTCTCTCTCAGCTTTGAAGTCTGGATTGTGAAAAGTATATTGAATGATCCCCTTTGAATGAGTAGCGACTGCCTTATATAGGTTTCCAAACCTCTGGCGGAAAAGGAGATAGTTCTCGGCGAGAAAAATGAAGTTCTCGCCGAGAAATTTAGTGTAAACTGATTCTGATTCCTCGATGAGAATTTTCCATTTAATCCTTCATAGGTTCTCGGCAAGAACATTGAAGTTCTCGCCGAGAACTTCTTTGTAAACTCTGGGTGGATTTTTGACGAGATTTATCTTTGGCTTCTTCAATACATTCTCGGCGAGAACTTTGAATGTTCTCGCCGAGAACATCTTCACAAATATTGTTGCAGTCTTCGACGAGATTTTACTTTGGTTTCCTTAAGTGATTCTCAGTGAGAATATTAAGTCTTCGCCGAGAATATGAGTGTTGGGCAGTTCTTTGTTTTGTCTTTGATCAGTTTGGCTTCTGGATCAATTTCGGGACATTCCCTGATGCTTCATCACTTCCTGAACACGCCCGAGGCTACATATTTGATGGAAAAAGCCTGTGTACTCATAGAGACACTAGAAAACACATCAAATAGACCCATAACGGACCAAAGTAAACAAATCGGTATGAAATAGTGCAATTGAGTGAAAACACCCTAAACTACCCCAAAAACCATGTTTCAAGCAATGAAATGTCGCTTAAACAGGGCTGATAATCATGTTAATTCTAGTGTCATTAGTGACGCCAGAAAGATAGGCAATATGTGGTATATATGCGAGTATTATCGTAAAAGTTCGTGACATCTGAGGGTATTATGCATATGAAAAATGGTACTTAAGAATTCAAATCATGTATATATGTACTATGAAAAAATTGCTACCTTAACCATGTTGTTATGGTGACAACAACAAAAAATATTGTCACCATAGTAGATTCGTCAAGGGAGGAACAAATATACTCGTTTACTAAACGTGTGGGAGTGAATACCAAGACTATAGTTTAGTGGGTTGTATTTCATGATTTGTAGAAGCTATATGATTAGTGTTTATGTTTCGTATATGGCGTAGGTGTAGGTAGGTTAAGGGGTGGAAATTAGGAAGGAATGGGAGCCCATTCCCATATTTCCAAAATCTCAATTCTCGATTCCCAAATTAGAGTTCCCGTCCCAAAACCAAAATTTAATTGGGAATTTTGATTCGAGAACGTGAATTCTAATTTAGGAATCGGGGTTCCCAAATTCCCAAATTTTTTTTTTTGATGAATTAGTAATTTCATTCCATAAAAAAAACAGTTCAGAACCTACAAAGAGATAATTACAAGACTAGAAACAAAACCTATACATATCTCAAAATTTTTGAGCATTCACTCGAATTTCTAGCAAATGCTTCTATATCCCACTTAATTTGCTCTATGCAACCATTCACTTCAATCTCCTTGTTTGCAAACACCTTCACGTTTCTACTCCTCCAAACAGTGTTGACAATCAAGCTCCACTTCAACTTCTTCACTTTAGCTTCAATACTCCCATCGCCCCAGCTCAATGCTTTAGAGTGTACCTCTTCCCAATATGTGATGCCCCATAGTTCCGGAATGAGAGCCTCCAACAGTCTCTGGGTGAACACACACTCGTAGAAAAGATGATCAGCTGACTCCTCACTGCTATTACACATTTATTGATTTCCAAGAAGATAGTTTTGACCACTGATGATCGATGGGATAGGTATATAACAACTCAATGATGGTCAGAGGAAATGATGTCCAAACAGTAGTATACATTGAACTTGTTCTTCAAATACTGATTAATCTTTCAACTAAGATCCAACTGCAAATATGAAACTATAAATATGAATTTCAAATGATAATAGACCCAAAAACCCAAATGACATGGAACTGTAAAGAACGAGAAACCCTCCTGCATTTTCCTCGTCACCACCATAACCAGGATCTCCACCGTTCAGCCCATTTTCCATTGCATCAACCAACAAAACCGTATTAGTTTCAAGCCAATTCCATCACAACGAACCAGGAATTCATACTGAAGAGCAGAGAAAATTCGACTACTTGAAGAAGCAAACCATAGCGGATCAGAAATATATAAGAGAGCAATGATGATGATCAGATTATCAGAATGCACAGAATGATAAATTAATATATGGGCAAGAAGGTGAGGAGGGTGGGGAAGTACATACAAGTACACAATAATTTAAGCTTGTGTGCTATTTTCATGGACTAAAGCAGCCACAAGTACACACAGTTGTCTTCTGAGCCACTAACAGTTTACTTCCCATTTAATATTGAGAGTGCCGATGAGATGCAGAACTTGGAGGTGGTGTGGCATGCGTAAGTCTTCCGAAATTTCCCTAGTAGAAAAGTTTAATTAATAGCCTCAGTATAACACCATGATAATAAAAGAGTCCATGTTACATCCAATCCAACTCTCTCGTGGATTGAGATTATAACCGTCAATTAAAACAAAAAAAGCTAGGGGATGTTCCTGTTCATTACTGTTCCTAAGGAACAGTACACCCCAATCAGCTTTGAACCGAACCAATTAGCTTTCCCATGTTTTCTCTTTCCCCAATTAACTTTGAACCGAACCAATTAGAAACAGTAATGAACTACATAGCGGAGGGGTTTTTACTGTTTACTGTTTCTTTTAGGGTGGTGCTATATGCAGTCCGTATTTTACTTCGCGCAATCCGTATTTTTAAAAAAATGGACCATTATGCCCTTATTGTATTTTACTTCGTGCAGTCCAGGTTTTACTTCGCGCAGTCCATTTTTAATTCTTACAGTCCATGTTTTACTTTGTGCAATCCGTTCTTGCTTCGTGCAGTCCAAGTTTTACTTCGCGCAGTCCAGGTTTTACTTCGCGCAGTCCGTTTTTACTTCGTGCAGTCCAGGTTTTACTCCAGATTTTACTAATATAGTCCATTTTTACTTTGTGCAATCTAAATTTACTAACATAATCCATATTTGAATAAATTAATTATTTTTATTATTTTGAAAATAAAATAAAATACATATTCAACATTTCATATCTAAAATTAATATTCTAATAAAATAAAAATAATCACATTTTTTACAAAATAAATTGAATAACTATAAACCATTAAATATCTTCGAAAATATCCAACAAAAAAAATTAAGATTTATAGGTATTCAAGTTATTAAAATCTGAACTGCATTAAAATCTGGACTGCGTGAAGTAAAACCTGGACTGCACGAAGTAAAAACGGACTGCGCGAAGTAAAACCTGGACTGCGCGAAGTAAAAAGGATATAATGGTCAGTTTTTAGAAAAATATGGACTGCGCGAAGTAAAATATGGACTGTATATAGCAAATCGCTTGTTTTAATGGATAGTAATTTGTTTTCCTAGATATCCTCATTTCAAATTCTGCTTATCTCGCATGTGCTGTCAAGAATAGATTTTGAATGTGTGGAGCTCATGCATCTCACAATCTAATCACGATTGTAGTAGTTTAATTCAACATTTATGATTATGTGTTATCATTTAATATACGGGTAATTAGCGTCGTATCTACTCGATTTTAGTCTCCGCGGCAGAGCGCGGCACACTATTCTAGTTAATATGATAGCAAGGAGACACACAAATTAGTTATAGAACAAGATAGCATGGTCGACTTAGAAACCTAAGTTCCCTTGAACTACAGAAACTTTAAAAAGGTCAAAATGAAAACAAATTGACAAATAAAGGCAAGAATTATAATCAAAAACCTCCAAACATCTTATTAGTTATGCCTTTGAAATAGACCAGACATTGTCGTAGAAACAAAGATTCTAAAACAGGGGATAACCAAGAACAAGGTCTGAAGGAACAATGGGTAACAATTAATGATACCCCCAAAAGTCTCACTGGTTGGTAATAAGGTTGCATGTAAATTGTATGTCATCTTAATCCTAACAAACTGATTCAATGGTAAAATACATATGGTCACTACGTGGCTAATCAGACTACTCAGGATTTAAGAGTATAACACTAATTCACCTACTCCGAGCACATCAACCAGTTCAGCTATGGCTCTGAGAGCCCTTTCTCTCAGATCCATCTGAGAGACAGCCAACCGTCCGATTTGCACAATTTTAATCCGACGGTTAAAATGAAGAGAAAGTGGGATGAGGACAATGTAGACAATTCACAAAATAGATGAGCGGGAAAATTGAGTTTCCTTAGTCCAACTTTTTAGTCTGACACTTTGTCTTTTCCTTCCCAACTTTTGAAGACACGTTTCTAAATAAATCATTTTCTTTTCTCACTTACTTTATTACTTTAAATCTTCTCAAACAAGTTATATATATATTTTTTATTTTTTTAAACAATTCCACCAACTTCCCTACTTTTAATTTAATGTACATAACTAATTATAGAGTGATCAAAACAAATTTTATTCTTCACAAATGTTGTTTGTTTTAATTTTTCGAATCCATTGACATCAATCTTGATATATTTCATTCGCTTTTTAAAGAAAATTTTCGAACTTATACCCATAGTGTTATGTTCGTCTTATTTATGATATCAATTTTTCATGCATATAACATTAACATTTTGCAGCACATGGTTTTTGTGTATAACTTATACAATTGTGTAAACGAATTGTTAGATCCTCTTTATGCCATTGTTATGGTCCTATTTTTTTATAAAGTATTGTTATGGTCCTATTATGTCATTATTATGTTTCTTTTATGACATCATTACATAAATATAACATACATATAACACTAACATAACATTTTGAAACTTATGATTTATGTGTATAACTTATGCAATTGTGTAAATGAAGTTTATGATTTTTAATACAAAGCATCAACACATGAAACTTTAATAGACATGTTTATGTCATGTTGTTATTATATACTGGTAAGTCATTATATTCTCAATATATCATTGTAATATTATTGTTATATTACTATTATATCACTGTTACGTTCTTGATATGTCAATGTCATGTTCTTGTTATATCATTGTAATTTCTTTATTATATTAATTTTAATAGTCATAATAGTTTGGAGGCAAATATAGAGATATATATAAACACATGCATTATATAAATAGTGATACATTCAAGTTATAATCAATCTTGAACAAAAGTACATAATAATAATAAAAACATCTTCATATGCAGGTGTCTTTTCGATGACTTCTTAGTTGACTTGTCGTTTATGTATGAATCTTCATGACTTTTCTTCTCTTTTTGCTTCTTCTTCGTTTGCATCTGTCAAGACATATATAACAGACGTATATTAGTCATACATCATACATATAATAGTTCGACAAACACATTATACACAGAACCGTCATAACACATAAATAACACTTCTGTGTAATGTGCATAACACATACAAAAACAAATATCATATAACTTAACGACATTGCATATATCATATATGAGAGACAAAAAATATACATATATCAAGCATGTATTATAACATACAACATGCATAACACAAACGTAACATGTGTATAAAATAAAGAACACATAAAACATATAGATCTGGAGCCCAAACTCACGAAGAACCTAATAGATCAAGATTTTTTCAAAATTGGTAGATCTAGATTTTTTCAAGAGCCCAAACCCACAAAGAACCTAATCGATCTAGATTTTTTGAAGAACCATGAAAACCCAAATAGATCTAGATTTAGATTTTTTTCAAACTTGATAGATCTGATTTTTTTTTTGGAAGAGGTATGAAGGTTTGAGTCAAACTTGAATAAATAGACAAAACTATAACATATAGATCAACAACTCAGAACCATGAAATCATATAGATATAGAATTAGATTTTTTTCCCCAAACTTGATAGATCCTTTTTTTTTTTTTTTTTTTTTTGAAGAAGGGCAAAAGTTTGAGTCAAACTTGAAGTTTGTGTTGGAATTTCTTCTTAGTGCATCAAATGATAGAACCATGGAGAAACTAGGGCAGAAAACAGACATATAACATAAATATACTAGACATATAGCGTACATAACACATGTATAATATAAATGTGAACTAGCATTATATGAGACACGAAACAACTACATAAGTACCTTTTTCGTCGAAAAGGATGGCTCATCTTTGCTGGCTCTTCTGAATAGCTTCATGTTTATTCCGAGTAGCTTCGTGTTTCGTCTTGGATACCTTCGTGTTGCTGTTGAAGGATAGAGGTTGAAGTGAAGGTGTGGAAGCTTGAAATTTGTTCTCAATCCATGGAAAAATGAAAGAGATGAGAAGAGTTGAGAGTTCTTGAAAGAATAGAGATAATGGAGAGAGAATGTAGAATAGAGATAATAGAGAGAGAATATAGATCTTAGATTATAATAGATCTAAGTTTTGAATTTTGAAATTTGAAAAATTAAATAAAATAAAAATATTTTAATTTCAGCAACTTTTCCCCCATTGCCCTCCGAATTAAGCCAGCCGTTGGATCGGATAGATAGCCGAAAATCAACCTCAACCATTGGATGCAGCTCTCAGAATAATCTGAGAGAATGGGCTCTTAGAGCCATAGCCAAATTGCACATCAACAATAACTTCAAGCATTGAAAAAACACGATCTAGCCCATGTATAGAGATCCATATTTAAAAGTGGCTTCGAAGAAACCATCAACACTCAGAACAAGCATCACCCACCAAATCTCATACCATACTAACAAATCAAACCATGGGATGGATGCAGAGAAATCACCTAAATCATGGGTTTGGAAGTTACTAGTTGACATAAGCAGGAAGCACAACTTATTCAGAAGACCTGGAAGTATGGAATGGAACACCTACTATTTCTGCAACCAAAGCATTCAAATAAATAACCCAGATGATAGCAGCAAACCCCAGTTAAACAACACTATGAGGATGATATCAGCTTATGCTTTTTTTTTTTTTTTGATCAAATATCAGCTTATGCTAGAGATAGGAAGAAGTCGGCATGATGATTAAAACAACACCAACAACTACTGCAAGTATGACAACCAAGCTTGAGCAGCGGCCAGCGAGCTTCAGACATAATCAATTGGACAAAAGTCGACGAATGAAATCAAAGCCTCACGGAAGAGAATGAAGATAGTCGTAGTTGAGGATGTATCAGGTGAACGAAATCAAAGCTTCATGGTGACGATCGTTGTTGTGGATCTATCAGATTATCAGATTTTAGCTTCACGATTTCGAGGAAATTGTCGTCATCCAGAGCAATGAAGCATTTCCTAAATCCCTAATTCAAGCTCAATTTCATAGAATCCCATACCTGAATTCCATAGTTTGGTATTTGGGCAAAACGAATGGATACTTGCAGACGTGAGAGAGGCATTTCACTATTTTCCATACAATCTACCAAATAGACAACATTTCAACTAAAATGGTCACCAACGACAGCGATTTAATTACTCACTAACTCACTATTACGACTTCATTACTATGTTCAAGAATGTTCAGCTCCGTTTAATAACCATTTCATTCCACATTAATTTCAATTCCATTTATTTTATTTCAAAATTTAGAAAAAATATATATATTTACTACTATTTTTAATTTTGGTTTTTAAACCATATTCGAAAATAAGATAAGAATACAATCAATATTTGGAATTTTCATATGTTCGTTTACTAAACGCAATTTTAGTTTAGGTCTTTAGTTTCTCTGGTTTCTTGACATAGTCAACTATACAGGTTTTCATATTATTGTTTTGATATCATTACTTACACGGTAACTATTTTGAGCTTTCATTTTTTTTTTTTTCATATTTTGAGCTTTCATTATGATTTTTCTTTCAATTTAATTTGTGGATTTATATTATTTTAATAAATTGATCTAACTTGAATTCGTTTTTATATTATATATAATTTGTTATAACACACATCGTTTATTTTTTACTACATGGTATGTTTTACTAATGCAATATTCCATTAAGTGATGAATCACCAATATGACTCATCCATAATTAATGATATTATCTTGATTCACATTAATTTATCAGGTTAAATAATTTCAATCAACATTCACATAAATTAAATAAGTTCTCAATTAATCAATTTAAGTAATTTAATCATTTTTGTACACAACTTACATTCACAATCAAGTGTAATAACTTTCAAGCCTTATATATGTCAAGGGTATTGTGAAGATGGAATTTAGCTGTAAACACCCAACGAGACCCAACTAATGGAGCATCAAGATGACGTAACACAATATCGATATCCCAAGTAGCATTATCATGTAATGCTTGGATTTAGTGACCATAGCGTTTTAAGTTATTTATACCTACCCAACTGGTCATGCTTGGATTTAGTGACCATAGCGTTTTAAGTTATTTATACCTACCCAACTATTTGCCTTTGGCAACCGTATTAATAATTGAGCTAACTAACTTAACACGAAATCAAATTAAACAAAACTCTCACTACTAGGGGTGGGCGTTCAATTACGATTATCGATAACAATTAATTAACCAATCTACTTAAGTCAATTAACTAGTTAACCTAAAAATGTGATTGGTTAATTCATTTAAAAATTGAGATTATTTAATTTAACCTCGATTATTAGCCACTCACTCCCACCCATAATCACGGTAATTAAATAAACCCCTCCATATCTAAAAAATCATTATATCAAATGAATAGTATTTTATAATCAATTAATAGTTAAGGGGAGAAAGTGGTGCTACTGGTTAGAGAGAGTTATAACGAGATGAATATCACGGCCGTTGATGTCGATTAGTTGTCAGAGAAGCTCTTTGCCACACGATATTTGCCTTTATGCCTCACACTAAATACAATCCCATCATTTGACCGATTGATTTGGTCATTGACGCTCAATTTCAGTGAAAATATGTATAAATATGAAGAGAATTTGTTTGACCGTGGTGGAGATCAAAATACATAATATGACTAACCACTTTGGTCGATTAATTATTAACGAGCCAAACATCTAATTAATTAACTAATAACTAGCAAAACCTTCATAAAAGAAAATTATTAACTAGCCAAACACTAAACTAGTTTTGTACCCGGCCATTGGCCGGTTTAATTTAATTTAGTTATTTTAATGATATTAATTGTTTTTTATTTTTTAAAATTGTTTTATATGTGTGGGTAACAGGACATGCATGTGTAATCGTCACTATTGTTTGAACATCGTTCTTCTTCCTTATTTAGATACCATTGCTTGCTATCTGTCATCATTTCACTTAACTAACCATCAAAGTCGTTGGTCAAACATGTGACTATTCAACTCAAAATCTGACCGACATGTGACTTGACTAACTTACTTATTAAACTAAACTCAAACCTAGTCCATTTAGCTGGCATACAACCTCTAAATCCAACATGAACTATGAAAAAATTTTAAGAACATTTTTACTACACAATAATTTTCGTTCAACCGATCAATGAAACATGTCGAACTCAAATAATCGTATTAATTCGTGATCTAGTGAATCCTTACTACTTTCCTAAATCAACATACTCTAATGGTATAAAAAATAAATATAATTCTTCCAAATATTTCAAACAAACTCGCACATGACCCAACTTTGTACATGATCAAGACCATCGACCCATCAAATAAGAACTTAAAATTTTAGTAACATATGAATATAAACATCCATATCGTAGTTAAAACAATCAACATCGAGCAAGTATGGACCACTGACACCTCTAAAAAAGTTGATGATAATTTTTATTCAGTATTTAATCCTTTTTTGTTCTTATTATCTTTGTGTAATCTTAGTTGAAGTATATTTTTTTTGAAGTTAATCTTAAACCTATCAATATTTATAAAATATTTTTTATGAGAAAAATTATAAGATATCATTTTTATTTTTTCGTTGTATAGAATATATAAATAGTTAAACACAAATATAATAAAATGAATAGTTATTAGAGAAGTGATTAAGAAAGATTTCTAATGAAATATTTGTATACAATTAGTATACTATTTATTTCATAAATTTAAATATATTAGAAATTTAAATTCATATATCAATTTATGTTAATATAATCTATTTAATTATTATTTTTTTCATTCATGAGGTATTTAATTTAAAAGCATTCAACATTTAATGAAAGGAAAGAGAGAAAATAAATGATTTTTTATTTAAAAATTGAATGATGATGTGGAAATTTGTGAGAAGGGTTCTTACCCATGTGTCAAACCCAAATATACCATGTCACCATTATGATTATCAAGATTAATTAATTAATAGTCAAACACCAAATTAAAGACTTAACCATATTTCACCAAAAAAAAGAGTAACCATTTTACTAACGCGGTATTTCATTAAGTGATGACTTACCAATATGACTCGTCCATAATTAATGATATTATCTTGAAAAAGAAAGCAGAAAAAAAAGAAGCTCTCTGTTTCTCTGCCGCTGCGTTTGTCTTCTGATGGAGCCGCCGCCGGGTGATCCCGGCGTTGGTGTTTCCCCGTCGCCGGTTAAGGTGGCTAAAAGAGCCCGCAGAGGTCTCGATGAGAGTACGGACATGGCTGTGGATCCCAATCCTTCGAGTCCTATCCCTGAGCTGGTGTCCTTCCGTGACAAGGTTACCGGATTCTGGAATAGTGTGAACTTGGACGAGGATCCGGTTCTCTCCGATGAATCGGACGGTGAGGATATCGAGGACGATCCCAGGTGCCCGACGATCCGTATACCTAACTCCGAGAAGCTTCGGGTGAGGCGTAGGTTCTGTCACGCACTCATCGTCAACACCCTCGACCGCTGTTTCCCCTTTGTCTTTATGAGTCGGAAGCTGCCGCAACTCTGGGCAAAGAAGGCTGGAATCCAAGTTTCGGACGTGGGTTTTGGCTTCTATATTGTTAATTTCGAGTCAGTGGCAGATTACGAGCGTGCTCTGTTCGGTGGTCCGTGGATGATCAATGATCATTATGTGGTCATTCAGGAATGGCGTCCACATTTTAGACCTGAGGATACGTTGCTCACCACGCTCAGGGTGTGGGTACGTCTTCCGGGAATCCCGTTTGAGTACTTTGATCGAACTATACTTCAGCTTATTGGTGATAGGATCGGTAAAACAGTGAGGATTGACCACACGACTCTCGAAGGTTCCAGGGGCAATTTTGCTCGAATTTGCGTCGAGGTTGATCTTTCCAAGCCGTTGCTATCGAAGTACAGGTTGAGAAGGAGGGTCCGACGTATTGAATATGAAGGATTGCACACTATCTATTTCAATTGTGGCTGCTACGGTCACAAAGATGAGTCATGTAAACAGATAGCGGAAGCTGACCCCATTGATAATCAGACCGTCTCCTTCGTTAACCCAGTTTTTCAGGAGGCGATGGCTGCCGATGGCCGCCGGAGGTGGAGGAGGACTTCGGTCCTTGGATGCAGGTAAAAAAATCCCGTAAGAAGCAGCATGTTCGATCGGCGGTGGAGCCGTCCGGTGACCGTTCGAAAGAGGAAGCTAAGAAAGGCAATTGTTTCTGGTGCTTGCAGATATGGAAACTCCGGCGGTTGTGGCGGCACAGATACCGAAAGTTACTGCTGAGCACGAAATTAACATAAATGAAAGGTCGTTGGAAGAGGATATGGAAGGTGCTGGAAAGGAGAATGATATTCCCAATATCTCAGAGCCATTTTTACCCGTTGGAGTTGATTCCGGTGATTTGATGAATAAAGATAATGGCCAATCTCAAAGCCAGCCGCCGAAGGATCTGGAGCTACCGTTGGGCTTGGGGGGCGCGGCCCAGCTTCAGGGTTCTTCTACTGGATCGGGCCCAACCTCTAGGCCTCCTCCGATAGTCCAGCCACCTGTTTCTAAGTCGGGGACGGCTACGGTTCAAGTTGGGGCGTCTCACGGCTTCACTCATGTTTTGGCACCTTCTTCACTTAAGAAAGATTCTCTGGTTTCCAAAGGTTCTAAGGGAAGCAGGGTGAAAGTCAAAGATGCTTATGTTTTGAAGCTTCCGAAGAATAAGGAGGTTTCGACTTCGATTGGAAGTAAAGAAGGGTCGTCGGCAATGGACGTACTCTGATTTTCTGTGTTTCGTGCTCATCGTCTTTTTTCAGGAGTTCCTTTTCCTTTGTCTCTTTTTTATGTTAGAAGATATTTTTTGTTGGAATTGTTGTGGCGCGGGTCACAGATCCTTTTTGTCTAGCTTTAAGTCCCATTCTGATGCATTTCGTTTGTCAGCTGCAGTTGTTGTCGAACCAAAAATCAGCGGAGTGAAAGCGGCTAAAGTGATTGGCAAGCTTGGTTTCGACTCCAATTTCCGCGTTGATGCTATAGGTTTCAAAGGTGGAGTTTGGCTCGCTTGGAATTCAAATCTTGTTTCCTTCGATATTGTGCAGTCTGGAAGGCAATTTATTCATGCCAAGGGGGTTTCGAGAGATGGGTCAGAGTTCTTTTTGACGGCTGTGTATGCTAGTCCCAAGGCTACTGAACGTGTTCTTCTCCGGGATGTCCTGAAGGTGGTGGCTGGTTCTATGACGGACCCTTGGGCGGTCGTTGGAGATTTTAATTCGATTCTCTCGGCGGACGATAAGAGAGGTGGTGCTGGATTCGTCAGGGCTCGTAACAAGTCTTTTATTGACACGGTTGACCTTTGTGGTCTTTCAGACTTGCCTTTCCAGGGACCAAAGTTTACTTGGGCAAGGAATAATGTGCTCGTTCGTCTTGATAGGGCTTTGGTCAATGATCGGTGGCTTACTCTTTTTCCCGAGTCGAGAGTTCTCCATCTTCACAAATTGAAATCTGACCATCGGCCGATCCTGCTGCGCCCCAATAATCAGGTGTACTCGCCCTATACTAAACCTTTTCGCTTTCTTTCGGCTTGGCTTACCCATTCTAGTTTTAAATTTGTGTTATGGAGGAAATGGAGTCGGGGGGCCAATCTGCCTCTCGCTCTTAATAACCTCACTGTTGACCTTCGCCACTGGAATAAATTTGTTTTTGGTAACATCTTTCGCAGGAAACGGCGCCTTACCGAAGAGCTTAAGAAAGCTGAAGAGATCGCAAGCAGCTTCCCCTCGTCATCTCACTTCGCGGCAGAAAGAGCTGTCCGCTCCAAGCTCGAGGCTGTTCTCTGGCAAGAGGATGCTCTCTGGATTCAAAAGTCTCGGTCAAAATGGATTTCTGAAGAAGATAGAAATACTAGCTATTTCCATTTGACTACCTTGCGTCGAAGAGCTTTCAACAGGATTTCTCGTCTTAAAGATTTTGAGGGCAATTGGGTCGTTGGGCAGCCGGAGTTGCTGTCATTGGCTATTACTTATTTCAAGCTCATTTACTGTTGCCAGAATCGCCAGCTTCCCAGTCTTGAGGGGTTCTCGGGGCATATTGATCAGGATGACAGAGTGGCTATTGGCAGGGCTTTCTCTGTGGAAGAGATTTTTGTTGCTATTAAGAGCATGGGAGCCCTGAAAGCTCCTGGCAAGGATGGGTTTTGTCCTATTTTTTACCAAAGCTGCTGGGATACTGTCGGTCAAGATTTCTCTAAATTTGTGATGAGATGTTTCCAGGAGCCGGAGAAGATTGTGGAGGTTAATGAGACGCTCATCACCCTGATTCCGAAGTGCCCTAATCCGACTGGGATGGGCGATTTCAGGCCGATTAGCCTGTGTAATGTGGTTTATAAAACTATTACTAAGTGCATTGCTAACTGTCTCAAGGGGTTGATGGGGAAATTGACTCATCCCTCCCAGACTAGCTTTGTTCCGGGAAGACATATTACTGATAACATTCTTATTGTTCAGGAGGTTGTCCATACCCTGTGTTCTGGGAAAGGAGGAAAGCCGTCTATGGTTATCAAGATTGATTTGTCTAAGGCCTATGATAAGATTGAATGGAGCTTTGTGCGGGATACCCTTGAGCAGGCTTGTTTTCCCCAGAATCTCATAGATGTTATTATGAGCTGCATCTCTACGGCGTCCTTCCAAGTTCTTTGGAATGGCTCGTGTTCGGATTCTTTCACTCCCTCTAGAGGGTTAAGACAAGGTTGCCCTCTTTCACCTTACCTTTTTACGCTCTGTATGGAGAGATTAAGCAACATGATTAACTCGACGGTTGGTGAGGGGTGTTGGAAGCCGGTTCGGCTCGTGAGAGGAGGTGAACCTCTTTCCCATGTTTTCTTTGCGGATGATCTGGTTTTTATGGGTCAAGCTAGTACAGAACAAGCCTATGTTATTGTTAATATCCTGGTTCGCTTCTGTGAAGCCTCTGGTCAGAGCATCAATAAGGACAAGTCTAGGGTTTTCTTCTCTACTAAGATGGATAGAGGAGTTTCGAGGCGGGTGTCTGATATTCTGGGTATTGCTGCTACGCAAGACTTAGGTCGTTACCTCGGGGTTCCTGTTCTGCATGGGAGGGTTAACCGGTCTACCTATGAGTACATTCTGGCTAGAATGGACAATAAGCTGGCGGGTTGGAAGGCCAATAATCTCTCTTTGGCAGGTAGAGTTACCCTTGCTTCCTCAGTGCTGAATGCCATCCCTTCCTATGTGATGCAGACCGCCTTTCTCCCGGTTCATGTATGTGAGGCGATTGATAAAAGGGTTAGGGATTTCGTTTGGGGGTCGGTTCAAGGAAGTCGGAGAATTCACAATATTAACTGGGACACGGTCTGCAAGCCGTGAGCTGAATCAGGCATTTTTAATGAAAATTGTTTGGGGTCTTGTTTCTCGCCCGTCTGAGCTTTGGGCCAAGGTTTTGATCTCCAAGTATCTTAAACGTACAGATAATGGCTATGTGCTCGCCCGTAAGAAGGGTTTTTCAGCGGTCTGGCGGGGGTTCTGAAAGCTTGGCCCCTTGTGACCAACGGCATTCATTGGAGTATTAGGGATGGTCGTACTACCCATTTTTGGATGGATCGGTGGGTCGATAGTGGTGTTGTTCTTGCTGACCACGAGCTCGACATACGGAGAGTGGAGAGCTCACTCCTCGTGTCTGAAGTCTGCTCGGAACCTGGTGTGTGGAACTTTGATTTTCTCCTTCATGTTCTCCCGTATAATGTTGTTATGCAGGTGGTGGGCATGACACCCCCGTCCAACACGCTGGGTGAGGACTCCATCGTCTGGGGTCTCGAGCCCAATGGTGCTTTTTCTGTCCGGTCAACTTACTTGATGATTACGGATAATGCTGCTACGCCTTCTGACTCGGTTTGGAGAAATATCTAGAGATGGAACGGCCCGAACAAAGTTAAGCATTTCCTTTGGCTGGCGTCGCACAAGAAGCTGCTTACTAATGAGGAAAGGGGTCGGCGGCATTTTACCAATCAGGTTCTGTGTCACCGTTGTTCTGTTCATATTGAATATATCGCGCATGTGATCTACGAGTGCGATTTTGCTATGCAGGTTTGGCGACTTGCTCTCCCGCAGGCGATCTCGGCGAGGAATGATTATAGAGACTTCGACTCTTGGTGGAGGGCCATGCTGTGCAATAAAGATCATAGTACTCATTTTGGGATTATTGCTTGGAATTTGTGGGGGGCTCGCAACAAATTGATTTTTGAAGGAAGCAACACATCGGCCATTGGGGTGTCGGAGCAATGTAAGTTTTGGTTCGACCTTGTACTCTCGAGCTGGAAGACCAATCAATTGGGCCGAGAAGCGCCGGGGCAAGCCCGGCAGACCAAGTTGGTTGCGTGGCGGCCGGGAGATGAAGGTTGGGCAATTCTTAACACCGATGGTTCGCGACTCACTCATTCGGGATCGACGGCTATTGGAGGTCTTCTCAGGGACGAGGGTGGACGTTTTATTCACGCCTTCACCGGTAACATTGGGGATTGTTCTATCACTCGGGCGGAGTTAAGTGCTATTGTTCAGGGGCTGCGGATGACTTGGTCCATTGGTGTTAGGAAGATCATTGTTCAGTCGGACTCGCGAACTGCCATCTCCCTTCTCCATAGGGCAGTTGCGGATCACCAACATGCCACTCTTATCGCCGAGTTCCTTCGTCTTAAGGCTAGGAGTTGGGACATCCGCATTGAGCATGTTTATCGTGAAGCCAATTGTGGGGCTGATTATCTGGCCAATCTCGGTCATTCTTGTAATTTTGGTTTACATTTGTTGTCGCAACCGGATACAATTCTGGCTCAGTGGTTAAGGTACGACCTTGTTGGGGGTGCCTTGCCAAGAGCAATTTTAATTTAATCTAGGGGCTTGCCCCGCATTTCCACCAAAAAAAATGATATTATCTTGATTCACATGAATTTATCGTGTTAAATAATTTCAACCAACATTCAGATGCGCGTCAATCACGAGAGGCGACGCCGCAACAGCTAGAAGCTTGTGTGAAATGGCACCCGCCACCTGCAGGTACTTATAAATGCAATGTTGACGCTGCTTTATTCGCGGACGATAACAGACGTGGTGTTGGCATGGCGATCAGTGGAGGATGGTGGGCTGAATTGCTATGTCACCAACACTCATGATAGCAATCCGACAACTATAGAGAGTGAGGCTCTTGCACTCCTAGAGGCGATTCGCTGGGTGAAATCAAAAGAGTTTGACAACATGACATTTGAGGTAGATTCTATTGTTATTGTTCAAGCGATCCATACCGACGCTGCAGACTTCTCGGAGCTGGGGCTGATTATTGGAGCTATTCGACGGGAGCGCCTCAGCCATTTGAAGGTTGAGTTTATTAGGAGAAATTGTAACTTCGGTGGCCCACGATCTTGCCAGGCACTCGAGATACCTTGCATCACCGACTGTTGGTTATGCTTCTCCGCCTTGGCTTATTAATGCTTTGAACGATTCTTGTTTTGCCTGTGAGCATTAATAAATTTGATGATTGACTTGTTGTTAAAAAAACCAACATTCACATGAATTAAATAAGTTCTCAATTAATCAATGCTCTGTAAGTAGATTTTAAATTAATTTACATACGTGATTTAATCATTTTTCTTACAAAACTTTACATTCACGATCGAGTGTAATAACTTTCAAGCCTTATATATGTCAAGGGTATTGTGAAGATGGAATTTAGCTGTATACACCCAACGAGACCCAACTAATGGGGCATCAAGATGATGTGACACAATATCGATATCCCAAGTAGCATTATCATGTAATGCTTGGATTTAGTGACCATAGCGTTTTAAGTTATTTATACCTACCCAACGGGAACTTTTAGGGTGACATAAGGAATTCTTATGTCCCCTAGATATAACCAATGATGAGCCTCCACATCACCTCTTTTGTTTGTTATAAGATAAGATAGTTAATAGGTAGTTATTTCTAATTAATAGATATCTTAATGAATTATCTTCAATATTTTAATTACCTAATTTACATTAATCAAATATTCTTATATTTAGTGATTTTATTTGCAGATTTCCCTACTAATAATCCGGCCAAATTGGAGAGTTTAAAAATCATTGAAAGTTAGTTTCAACAGCCGCTGCTTTGTTTCTTCTTATTCTTCTTCTTCTTATTATTCTTCTTCTTCTTATTATTTCTAATACAATGAATATTCCCGAATCAAGCAACCAAGCAATCGATCCAAAGCCCACTTGTTTTTTTATTTGAATACTATGCCCGATGAACCAATCGATGAAGAACATTCGACTGACGATCCGATTATTGTCAACTCTGAAGCTATTCCAGATACTAGTATTACCATCTCCTTCATCAAACAATGGAGGTCGCCCGATACCAAGGGGACTAAAAGAGAAGACAAATGTAAACATGTCAACAAAGAGGAACAAATCTAAACAAGCAACATAAAGAGAAAAATTGCTCATAGGGAAAACGCCAAAGTTCATCGTAGGCTAGCCAAGTCCTCTCATCCCCAAGAATAATGTGGTTCATGCAATCAGATTACATTTGAGATGAATTTTCCTATGTTCTTTTTTAATGTTCCATGTTCTTTTTTAATATGACTCTCGTTTGGATGCATAAAAAAAGGATTTTATTGTGGGTTTCCTTTCTCTGATACAGATTTTAATAATATTGTTCAAACTTCACGTTTTTTGTTCTATGTTTATAGGTTACCCAAACAACATCTGAATTTGATACTAGTATTACAAAATGTATACCATATTATATTTTTAGCTCTAAAAACTAAAGTATCATGTGGGTTACATTCGTTCTCAGAGGCTGGGTGGTTTCCTTTGTTTCCAGGTCATTTCTATTATTCTCGAAACATCCACGATATCATATTGTGTTGAAGTTCCATATAATACTAGTATTAAATCAAAGTATTTAAAACGCTCAAAATCATGCTAAGACTGTATCACATCGAAAAAATATTTAAACAGCCAAGATAACATCCCTGGATGCACCAGCAAACAGGGAAATGAGAACCCTATGGTTTTCTCCATATAATATTAGTATAAATATCAATACTAGTATTGTTAATACTAGTATTAAATCAAAGTATTTAAAGCACACAAAATCAAAGCTTATGACAGTAGCACATCTAAAATAAAAATTAAACATCCATGATAACATCAGTGGAGGAATCAGCCAAAAGGGAAGTGTTCCCAAAAAATAAAAGTTAAAGAGACCTAATAGATATATGAATGTTATTCCATATAATACTAATATAGTCCATCAATACTAGTATCAATAATACTAGTATTACATCACAGTACTTGAACCCCCAAAAACATGCTAACATTGTTTCATATCTAAAATAACTTGTAAACATCCATTTTGGATGGAGGTTTTTGAGAGGAAGTTTCCGGCGGCGGGTTTGGTAAAAAATTGAAACAAAGATGAAAGAAGGAGAGTAGAAAAAAAAGGGCTCCACATATGGTAAAAGTATTAAATTAATTAGGGGAATTTATTATGGGTTTTAATAATTTAATAATATTATATCTTCTACCATTGGATCTTTAAGAAGGTAATCCAAAGGCTATTAGGGGTTATGTCCAAGGGACATAAGCCCCCCTTATGTCAGCCTACATGTTCCCCCTACCCAACTATTTGTCTTTGGCAACCGTATTAATAATTGAGCTAACTAACTTAACAAGAAATCAAATTAAACAAAACTCTCACTACTAGGGGTGGGCATTCAATTACGATTATCGATAACAATTAATTAACCAATCTACTTAAGTCAATTAACTAGTTAACCTAAAAATGTGATTGGTTAATTCATTTAAAAATTGAGATTATTTAATTTAACCTCGATTATTAGCCACTCAGTCCCACCCATAATCACGGTAATTAAATGAACCCCTCCATATCTAAAAAAATCATTACATCAAATGAATAGTATTTTATAATCAATTAATAGTTAAGGGGAGAAAGTGGTGCTATTGGTTAGAGAGAGATATAACGAGATGAATATCACGGTCGTTGATGTCGATTAGTTATTGTAGAAGCTCTCTGCCACACGATATTGCCTTTATGCCTGACACTAAACACAATCTTATCATTTAACCGATTGATTTGGTCAATGACGATCAATTTCAGTCAAAATATGTATAAATATGAAGAGAATCTGTTCAACCACTACTTTGGTCAATTAATTATTAACGAGCCAAATATAAAATTAATTAATTGATTAATAACTAGCCAAACCTTCATAAAAGATAATTATTAACTAGCCAAATGCCAAACATCAAATTAATGAATTAATTATTAATAGCCAAACACCAAATTAAAGACTTAACCATATTTCACCAGAAAAAGAAGAAGAAAAGAGTAACCATTTTGCCTACTTCATCCGCACGAACCTAAGCCTACATGATAATCTTTTATTTTCCCCACTATATCGATTGTCTGAGTCTCCATCATTTCCCGATTACCAATTAACCCATCACCTCCAAACCTTCATTTCATATTCATATCTATCTCTTCCATTTATTTTACGTGGAGAGCGAAACTGTTTCATCTTCCTTTCCTCCATTTTAGAGTACTAGTGTTTTTTGTTGTCTCTTCCTGATAATATCATTAGTTGTTATGGTGAAACTAAGACGTCTAAACCTCAATGTCCCTGATTTGTTACAATCCAAATTGGAAGCCAGCGATTTGCTGTTGATGAAAGGTGTTTCTAGAGAATGGCATAGTCTCATTTCAAGCCGTCCTTTCAAGGTGCACTATTCGCGGGAAAACTAGCCAAAGCTCTCTGGATTCCTCTATCAGCCGGACGGTCTATACACTAATGTTTTCTCAGCTGTGAAATATATTTCAACCCAAAGTGGAGTGCCAAGACTTCGTAACAGCAACTTCGATTTCATTGCAGAGAATTCATTGATCATGTGTTCGTGTAATGGGCTGATTTGTTGGAAGAGTTTATCAGGTACCTTTAGAGACTCTACACACTACAAGAAAAAGGCAATTTAGTCACGGTTTTTTACACTTTTAGTCACGGTTAAAACCGTGACTAAAAAAATTAGTCACGGTTTATATTGACACTTTTTTGTCACGATTTTTGAAGGAACTTTGACTAATAAATTTTGTCACGGTTTTCATGTAAACCGTGACTAATATTAGTCACGATTTACATGAAAACCGTGACGAATATTAGTCACGGTTTACATGAAAACCGTGACGAATATTAGTCACGATTTACATGAAAACCGTGACGAATATTAGTCACGGTTTACCAGAAAACCGTGACTAATATTGGTCGCGGTTTTCATGTAAACCGTGACTAATATTCGTGACCATAGTGTTTATAAAAAGTTTTCAGTGACCCAAATTGTAGCAAACGCAAAGTTAGTAACTGCAAATGTAAATTTGGGTAATTATGAACTAGTCACTCCATTTTTTCAGGGTTTTTACGAAATCATTAATTTATTTATTTTTTCAATGGAACAAATAATAAAATTTACATTTTTAATTATTAGAAATAAAAAATTACAATTTTATTTACTTAATAAATAAAAAATGGCCGTCAAGCGGCTGTTCATCTTCATCAGCGGCGTAGCCGTCGAGCCGCTGTTCATCGTCATCACCGTTGTTGCCGCCGAGCCCCTGTTTTCCGTCATCACATCCTCCATCTGCTACCGTCAACTGTCCCCTTCGAATCAAACACCAACTCCACGGATCTGCTACCCTCTGCTTCTTCTTTTTACACATCCGTCGAATCAGAGTGGCAGCCAAAGAGGGGAGAGCTGTGGATCATCGCGGCGGCCGTCGAGAGTTGTGGTCGTCGGGAAGGGGAGGTAGAGAGGGGAGATTTTAGGCCAATCCAACTTCAAATCCCCACCGACACTTTCTTCACCACTTCCCTCACCGCCCTCTTCGATTCCGCTTCCTCCCACTCCATCTCTTACAATGACTTCTTCAGGTGGCTGAAAATTAAAGGTGGCTGGAAATTAAATCAGTGGTTTCAGATTTGTGGGTTAGTTGGTGGTTGATGGTGAAGATCCGAAGTGCAGCTGTGCAGGGAAGAAAAAGGCATTAAATTGTGCAGGGGAAGAAGGGAAGAGAAAAAGAAAGAGGGGAAGAGAAAAAGAAAGAGGGAAGAAGGCGTTGAATTGTGCAGGGGGAAGAAGGGAAGAGAAAAAGAAAGAAAAAGAAAGATAAGGGATTAGTGGAAGGGACCGGAAATCGAGGAAGGGGGCAGATCGCCAGCCTGGCGTGCAAAATTACTCACGGTTTTATATGTAAACCGTGACAAATTAGTCACGATTTTAATGAACCGTGACTAATTTGTCACGGTTTTATATGTAAACCGTGACAAAATTACTCATGATTTTAATGAACCGTGACTAACTTGTCACGGTTTATATAAACCGTGACAAATTAGTCACGGTTTACCTTGAAAATCGTGACTAACTTAGTCACGGTTTATATGAAACCGTGACCAATTTGTCACGGTTTTTTCAAACCGTGACTAATTTGTCATGGTTTTCAAGGAACCGTGACTAATTTGTCACGGTTTTTTAAAACCGTGACTAATTAGTCACGGTTCACAAAATCGTGACTAGAAAACCGTGACAAATAAGGCTTTTTCTTGTAGTACAATGGTTGTCCATGTAGGAAACCCTGCAACTAGGGAAATGATAAATTTGAATTGGGAGGAATTTGACCAGCAGGAAGTGATTGGGATTGGCATGACTTTTGATCCTTCTATTGATATTACTAGTACCAAGACAAACTTCAAAGTAGTTGTAATGTCAAAGGTACGCAATCAAGAAGATGGAAATCTTTCGTTTCATATTTATTCTCATGAGACAGGGGATTGGAAGCGGTCAGATGAACCATGTGTAACAAGGCTTCAGTTTAGTGACAAGAATTGTGTATATGTGAAAGGGGTATTGTATTGGTTAAGCAGAGAGGAGGATCATATTCTTGCATTTGATGTCCAACAAGAAATTTCTTTCGAGATGCTTGTCCCAATTCCAGCTTCTTCCGAATACGACTTTACTTGTATTGGTGAGTCCAATGGAGTGCTGCAATGTCTAATGCTGAGGAGTGACAATCTTCTCATTTATGCTCTTAATGGTCCTTATATGAACTTGATTGGTCACAAGAATTCACACAAGATTTGCGTGCTATTAATGATCGACATGCTAGATTTGTTCTGAATCTAACACATAAAATCTTGGGTGATTTTTGGCATTCAAAGATGGGGTTCTAATATTCAGGGAGATGACCTTTGTATACTCATACAACACGAGAACTGGTAGTATGGACCATATCGCGCATGTGTCGAAGTTCAATAGAACATTCTGGTTCAATGCCATTGTGGTTCCTTACTCCATGAGTTTGGCTCCTCTAATTTAGTCTCAATATTGGTTTCTCTTGTTTTGGAGGTTTTGTTGGTGATTGTAAGTGGTATGTTGTGTTTGGTTTTTATTATAAGTGTGTATGTTCTTGTAGTAGTCTGTTGTGTTGATGTTCATGCTATCTCTGCTTTGTGTATTTTGAGTTCAGTTGGTTCAAGTCTTTTTGTGTAGACCTCCTGTAAACTATAGTTTCATATCTTGAGAAAAAGGTAGTCAACATTATAATCTATTTTCCCAATTTGATGGTTTTTGTACTCTTTGTGAAGCAATCAAAAAAACAAAAAGTGTATGTTATACAAGCTTAAGTTCAGTACAGAGGATGTACAAGAAGAAGGGGTTTGATGGAGATGTTGCCATATGTCAGTTCGTTCAATTGCAGAGGCCACATAGCAGATGGTATGTTTGTAGACACTAGATAGACTAGACTTTCATGGAACGCTTATGCTACATCCACGCTCAATCTGTCATCCTACAACCATTGAGGTCAGTCTCCGAATGTCAGTATCATACCAAAAAATGAAGCATATTGATCTTACAGACATTCTGATAGCGTCGAATTGCCCTTTTTGGAATATTTGTAAGGTCATAATTTTCATTAATTTGGTAGACTCTATACAGCAATTGCAGCATTGCTTTGAAATTCAGTACTTGTTCCATTCAAACTAAATGTCACTAGGCAGCCTGAACCTAATACTTGAATGTGTTTCGCTTTTATCTTAAATTAAACACGTATCTGAACTACAAAATCATACAGTTGCCACACCATT
Organism: Linum lewisii; assembly: GCA_034768395.1. NCBI lineage: Eukaryota > Viridiplantae > Streptophyta > Magnoliopsida > Malpighiales > Linaceae > Linum > Linum lewisii. Next base: position 49,281,501 of record CM068298.1, on the reverse strand, counting down.
AAAGTTTGTGATTGCAATGTTGTTACAGTTAAAATCTTAAACGATGACTGAGAGTAGTAGTTGAGGCACTAACCGCATAGCCCAGATGTTTGGGTAGGGGTGGGAAACTCGGCTCAGTCAAATCGGGCTCCGGGTTACCCATATACCCGGTCAAAATGTTTAGGGCCGTTCCTGGGCTATGAAAATTAGAGAATTCGGGCGTCGGGCTTTTCGGGCTACACCCGTATAAAACCTGGGCCCGATTCGATGTTAAAATTTCACTTAATAATTAAACTTACTAGTATGATGATATAAAATATTAGGCTGCCCAGCCCAATGGCTTTTTCAATTTAATACAATCCTAGCCCACAACAATTAATTTTCAATGCTTAAAGAATAAACCTAATAGAACAAACAATAGTAGCTAGCAAATTATCTCCAGTATCTTTTCCCTCTACATGATGGATTTCAATATTTGCTCGCCTCCGATTCTAGAGCTGGTTTCTCGGATACAGATATGGCTCCGCTGCACTCCTTCCCCTTCTCCTTATCCTCCTCATCCACTTCTCCAAATGCCTTCTCCTTTCCATTTTTCCTTCCTCTTCTTCTCAATCTTCTCTTCTTTCTCCCGTCACTGTTGCTCCTCCTCCTACTCCTTCTATCGCTTCCAAAAGAAGATTTGAAGTTCTTGGTCAAAATATCGATGAGGTTCCTAAAATTAGGTTCGTGAGGTGGTTGCAGACCAAGTACGTTCTGTTGAGTTCGTCAGGCAGCCATCTTTGTCAATAAATGCCATTAGAGCCTAGAAGAAATAGATCTTGTTGATTGTTTTTTTGTTTGTTAATTGAGGAGATTGATTAAAATAAAAGAGGTAATAGAATGGTGATGGTAAGGTAGAGGGTCTGTTCTTCTTTGATTTCACTCTCTATTTTTATTGGCTTTTCTCTTTCTTCTTTGGCTGCTGAAATAGACGGCAACAACAGGGTTCACTGGTTTGGAGTGGTAATCAGGCTTTTAACTTGGTAGCCCAGCCTGACCTGGGCCCGCATTGACCATGTTCAGTAGTCGTGAAAGTAGTAAAGATGGGTTATGAATTATTCGCCACCCTTGCTTTGCTTGGAGATCCTAATTGAAAGATTCAAATGTGTGGAAACCCGAACCTCCCAAGTCTTGGCTACAACATAGTTTATGCCAGTCACGCCATTTGATCCTTTTCCGATCCGACACCTGGCCCCACCAAAATTGGACATGTGACTATTGAGTTCCTGACACATGGACGAGAGAGGCGATAACAAGACATGGCATGGACGGGATTTTCGAAGATCGTAAATTGAACAACACTTAATTTCACAAAGTAACACAAAAATAAGTCCAAACAAATTCAATTTAATATCTAAAGCCATGCATAATTAAGATGTCATTAAAGAATCTCTAATGGTAAATCATAATAGGTTCCAATAGGTTCATTCCCCACGATGTATGATGTGAAGTTTAATAGATTTATGGGCAATAATTCTTTTAATGAATAAGTTTATAGCGAAGTGGACCAATATAATTTATTCTCTTTATTCAATATTAAATATCAAATTTCCAATTAGATGACACGATTCTTTTTCTACGTGTCTCCATGCCTATCCTTCATTATTTAAAGTCTTTGTTTGCCCACTACCATCACTTAAGCGGTCAACAGATAAATTATAGAAAGTGCTCAGTTGTTTTTAGCGTAAATACATCCAACCTCCTAAAACAACAATACTCGGCCTTTCTGCGCATTTATCCATCTTTTGCGTCATCCCTTTATCTCGGGGCCCCGAACATTATTATAAGATCCAAACAATAAACCTTCAATACCTAGAGGACCAAATTGTTTCACGTCTCCAGAGTTGGAAACACAACTATCCCCAGGTGGGTACACACATTCATTCAATTTGTGATCTTCGAAAATCCCGTCCATGCCACGTCTTGTTATCGCCTCTCTCGTACCATGTGTCAGGAACTCAATAGTCACATGTCCAATTTTGGTGGGGCCAGGTATCGGATCGGAAAAGGATCAAATGGTGTGGCTGGCATAAACTATGTTGTAGCCAAGACTTGGTAGGTTTGGGTTTCCACGAATTTGAATCTTTCAATCAGGATCTCCAAGCAAAGCAAGGGTGGTGAATAATTCATAACCCATCTTTACTACTTTCAAGACTACTGAAAGACAAATAGTATTCTGCTTCAAAAATCCTAGATGCTCGTATTCCTCATAGTTCTTCATGGGAATGAGGAAGCCTGGTTTTTGGCCGAGAACTTCTTCTCTCAAACCTCCATTGAAAAATTGGGGCTCATCCAGTCCTCTACATCATGGGTCGTTTGTGGCTACTTGGTGGCCTTATACCCCTGCGACATTTTTTTAGGGTCACAAATCGGGAGACATTTTCAATTTTGATCAGAAGTTTAATAGTTGACAACGCTTGAGATGTTGGTAAACTACATACACTTTTCCATGAGAACTCGGTGAAACATATTATGAGTATCCCCTTACCCCTAACTTATAAGCAGGCAAGCTCGTGTGGCATTTCCCCCCCACATGCCTTTCAACGTTCAAAGAAGCCTCCATCAGCGGATTCAGTTGAACCAACTGACCCTAGCCTTTGCCATTCAATTTGGTCCCTCCAAATTCAACCAAAATTATGTTTTTTTTCTTGTTGCAGCTTTGTCATCGAATCTTACTTTCGGCTGAAGCGCTTCGATCTAGAAAGCTGGAAATCCCAGCTGATTGTTAGGTCTGCCACAGGGCGTTTGAGTCTGTGGAACATTTTCTCTTCTTTTGTCTGGTAGCTCGGATGTTTTAATGCTCATGTTGGTTTTTTCCTTGATTCAGCCCCCTAACCGTTCTGGATATAACCTGGCGAGCCGTCGCTAGACGGCCAATCTCGGAGATTCATCTTTGGGTCCTGGCGTGGTGGCATGTTTGGAAATCACGCAACTGGGCGGCTTTTGAACAATTCCAATACTCGATGAATGCCCTTTACAAACACTGTCTACGTGGACTTGATGATATGTACCTAGTCCTCCCACCCATCCCACCTAGTCTCCCTCACGACCCTCAACAGTCACTCCACAATCTACCTGGTTGCCTCCCACTCGACATCGCCTGAAGATCAATGTTAATAGTGCCCCAACTTTTCCATTGGGTGGCCCAGGTGATCTGGTTGTTAGAGACCATTTTTCGGCGATTCTTTTTGCCACGTGTATCTCCTATCATGGTATTACTAATCATCTTACTTTGGAACTTCTTACATTCAGGGACGCTTCTATGATTTTCCCCGAGAGAGGTTGGAGTAATATGGACATTAAGGGTTGTGCGACCCAAGTCTCTTCTATGGTTTCAAGACAAGATGTTTTCTCTTCCGAGGGGGGGGTCATTGTGTTGGACATTTGATGAGCTGCAAAACAGCGGTCAAATAACTAACCTACAAAAGTAGGATAGATCGTATTCCACGGGGTTCTTTTTAAAGTTTACTCAAAGGAAATTAACAACTATTCGAGTTTAAACAGGTTGTGTAGTGTGAGTTCCACGAATTTCTAATGCTAGAATGCAAGGGAAAGGAATTAAATTAACTAGGATTAATAGATTGTTTGATTGGGTTGGCTTTTGATTAACAGAGAAAAACTTAGACTCGAATCCCCCTAATCACCAAGGCAGTGGCAATCACAAGACCGGCAGGTTTCAGACTTAATTTATTCAGTTCTTAATCACCGTCGTAGCTCCTTACCCTTAGGTCTAAATCCACGAACATTCGTTACTATTGAACTAGCTACCAAGATCAATTACCCGCCCATGTTTTCTCTTCTGTGATGGATAATTGATTGGTGCACCTGAATTGATTTTAATGAGCTACTCTTGAAACGGATTAACCCTAAACGGCCCCTATTGGTCAGGTGAATCCGCTGAATAGGTTAACTAATTGATTTGACATTCTAAAACAAGGCGGACGTTCGCCAATTATCCCTTTTTCTAACAAGAATCTAATCTAGGTGATCAAGCTAGAAAGCAAATGAAATTGAAGAACAAATCAATAATGAATAAGAACAGACTCAATTAATATCTTACTTCCCACCGATCTGTGACTACATTAAAGCCCAGGGTCACTAAGGGTTCATCTAATCTAAGCTAGAAAGGTTTAGCTACTCATATTCAAAACAAAAGAATCAAAGATTACAATAGAATTCATCTTAGAGAGGAAGAACATAGAAGATCTGAAAAACCTAATTTCAACGATTCCTTGAAGCTTCGATCCATGAGAAATCTTCAATTCTTAGCTCCGAGCGCCTTCCGGGATGAATGGATTATGAAATAATATATCCAAGAACTCCAAATAAACTCTAACCTCTCTCCTATGTGTGGGAAGGTTTGGAAAAACGAGAATGTCTGGAAAGCCCAAAGTTTTCGCCGAAAACTTCAATTTCCTCTTCACAAATTTTCGTCCAAAACATTGAAGTTTTTGGCAAAAACTTCTTCATAATAATTAATTTGATCTTCTCGCCGAGTTCTTTGATAATTCTTCATAAACCTTTCGGCAAAAACTTTAGACTCTTCGCCGAAAAGGTCTCCTCTGCAGTTTGTAAATAATTTCTAGATCGTATTGACTTCTCTGATGATCTCGGGTTCTATCTCAAGGCTCCATTGCATCCCGAACACTCCCGTTGGCTACTTACTTGACGGCAAAAACCTGTGTACTCATAGAGACACTAGAAAACACATCAAATACACCTGAAACGGGCCAAGGTAACCAATTCAGTACGAAATAGCGTAAATGAACTAGAATCCATTAAAGTACCCCTAAAACGTGTTTCAATCAATGGAATGTCGCTTAATCGGGGATGATAATCGCGATAAATCTAGCATCATCAAATAACCTCACACTTAGGCTTTTGCTTGTCCTCAAGCAAACTGAATTTAGAATTACAATCAAGTTCACAAATGACGTGTTTAGTCAAAAATTGAGATTCAATCCCTAACAATGAAATTTACACCGTTACACTTAAGACAATTAACCAACACATACAGACACATCAACCAAACAGACCTGTCTTGCTATTCTCTGCACACAACGAGTAGCGATCACCAATCATGCACAATGCCAACCGAGCCGACCAGACTTCCTTACACAGAAATGTTCAGTACAATGGAGAACTCTCACACTCTGTGTTTAGGGGCGTGTTTATGCTCTCATTCACTTTGTCAACCGAATTCCTTCATAGGTTTGAAATTCGACCACAATCTCGACTACGGTGACAACACTAGAAACTAGTCAAAAGGACTTGCAAGGGAGTGTAACGATCCTACACTACAAAGGATTATGATGAATGGATGAAGGGATAAATGATGATGTTGGGTATGATGCGATGTAGCAATTGACTAACGTCCCTCGAATCTAGGCCTATGGATATCTACCATCTAACCAGATCCAAAATAGAATAATGAATGCTCGTCCTATGAGACCCTCAAGTAACTTAGCACTTTTTCTGAATTTTTTCTGTTTTTTGTTCTTCCTTTAGTAATGAGAAGAATGATTTGGATTTCTTTCGGAATTTTCTTCTTTTGTATATTTTTTCGAATTTTTATTTTATATTTTTTCTCCTTTTTTGTGCTTTTTTTTCTGTTGCTAGAAGGGTTATTAGCTAAGACTACCAGATTCTAGCTATTGGGTAACTTACCACAAGCTTTCGACTCAAGCTTGGCTAATCTCAATCTACTACCACAAGTGATCAAGGAGGTGAACAAAAACATGGAAAAAGGTTGTAATGTATTGTTGAACCGAAAGAACAGGCCAAGTGCACCCAGGGGAATGACGTTGGGATGGCTTATTGCTTATAGTAGTGTTTCTAGGTGCCTCTATCATCCTAGTCCTAGTGTCTTCGTGTGGTCTCGAAACGGTCTCAAAGCAAATTCTAACTCACTCAAAGTACGAGAAAGCCACTAAAAAAAGAACAAGTTGCTAGTTATGTGCAACGGATAAAAAGCTCACAATTGGTTGCTAGTCGGACTCCAATCATGATGTGCAATTCAAGAGTGACACTACAAGCGTGATTCTATAATCTGTTCTGACCAGGTTCATTTAGCATCAATGCAAGCATGTTGGTTACAGGTTCTAAGTTAAAAAATCTAAACATTTGTGAAGCATTGAAGTCAACTTACATTTCAAGTCAAGAACCGAGTCTATTCTCACAGAGGAAACACACAAGAATCACAGAGAAGCAGAACATTCAGCACATTTCTAACATCCTACCCCACACTTAAACGAGATTATGCCCTCATAGAACCACAGAAAGTCATAGTTATCAGGAATACCTGGAGGGTGATGGTTGATGTCGAGTATGGGGGTAGAGAGCTCCGAGCGGAATGAAGTAGCGACAAGATCGTATAGAAATAAAAACAACAAAAAGATAAAAAGGACACCGGGACAAGTGGCCCGGATCTATACGGAATAAAATTGGACCAAGGTCTGAAAAGAAAAAAATAAAAAGAGAGGGAAACGGATACTACCAGATCACTGGTCTGGTCCGGGTGGTGGTGGTGATGGCGGCATGCCCCAATGGTTCCTTAGCTCTTGGCGCCAAGCCAGCTCCTACTCATGACATGCCCGTTGAGCGGACCAATGAGATGATGCCTGCTCGTGGTGGCGTTGTGTGATGATCCAGCGGGAGTCCTGGTCTGCTCGCCATGTGTCATGCTGCCCCCTCTAAGCGGTGAGATCCTCCTCGTAAGCCACACGATCCTTCTGCCATTGGTGGGAGCCTTGAGAGAAGTCTGTATGACACTACTGCAAAGCATTGAACATATGACCATACTGGTCAGAGTAGGATGGCGGTGGTGGTGGGGGGGGGGCAGAAGACGCTGGTCCTCAGAGTTGAAAGCTAGGAAGGGTGTGGCCCGTCCGCTTGAGGCTCCTACTAGTCCAAGTGTGGAATAAGAGCGAGGATGTAGGTGTAGGGGGGATCGCCAGGTCTAGGCCAAACTCCTGAGCGATTACAACGCCAAGTTTTTCACCTCGGATGCACGAGATCTCGGGACCCCTTATCGTTAAGGCGGAGGCGGGTGATGAGGCGATCCACGAAATGGCCCCCAGGGAGCTCGGTTGTCAACTTTATAGCCTTGGTACACTTATGTAAGAACTAGGCTAGACACCACCTGGGGTGAAGTTAATGGCCCTCATAGACGGCCCTAAAGAGGAGTAGCTCCTCCGAAGATACGCAGTGTTTGCCACGTCCACTCTCACTTACATAACAGAGAGACCGCCTCTATAAGTAATGTAAAAATGGAAAAGAGGGTGAAAGGGATGACTTACATAGGTACGGTTGAGATCAGCATTTGGACGACCGGTGATGTGGTGCTAGAGCTTCGGGTAGGGCGGATGTGTAGTCGAGTTACTGTTCTACCAAACGTGCGTGGCGCCCGAGCGGTTGGTGGGGTGTATGGTGAGCAAATCGGCGAGGTCGTCATAAGACGCCTCGTGGTACATCCCACCGAGGTGAAAGAAGACACACTTTCCTGATTGCTTGGACTTGCGGGTGTCCAAGTCAACGAGCTCCTGAATTCCTAGAGAGCGACCAACGGGTAGGCGAAGCCTACGGTGGCAAGTCGATCAAGCCTGCCTGGATGAGGCTACGGCGGATATTGTCATGCCTCTTGATTCGTGCTCGGTCAAGGAGTCCATTGAGAGGGACCCGAGGGAGGTCGGTGAGACGTCTTTGATCCTCTAGTACTGCTGAAAGTACGCCACTAGGAGTTTGGCCCAGGACATCGCGAGGGTGCGGAGCACTGGTAGCGGGTATGTTCTTCAGGACTGGAGCATGAATGGCGTCTGTATCCATGGGATCTGGGTCGGTGGATGAGGAACTCGGTGCCCTCTCCTGTCGTGCCTTCTTTCTCTTCTCTCTATCTTCCGCCATGGTTTTGAAGGTTTCTGGGTTGCTACAAAGTTGGAACACAAAGGCAAAATAAGAAATTAGCAGAAATCAACATTAAACCCCACACGTAGTAAGAAAACTCAATTCAATGAGAATTAAGGGAAACCAAGCGGGGATAAGTCATGGAAAACATTCACCAATATTCATTAAGCATAAGGAACGCATAGGAACTGACGGCATGTCCATCGGAAGTCTAGAACACAAAGTCAAAGGATCGGTCAACCAAAAGTCATCAAAACCGAAAAAGGCAAATCGACACGGCAAATGGCATTCAGTTTGTATCAAATCGTAGCACAATGATTCTAGCATGATTTAGAACAAGTATGAGCAATTGGAATCGTAAGAATCACACCGAATCAGTCAACACGCGAATCGAGGTAGCTCAACAAGTCAACCAAATGAAACTTGACGAAACAAAACAATAAATATGTCAAAATATTCTTATTGAGAAATCCAACAACTAACCTTGAAAACATGATGCAAGAAAAATGATGGAAACGCACGAAACCGACAAAAAAACTCGAAAGGGTGTTTTCGAGTGAAAGCAGAGCTATAGAGCTCCGGTTCGGACGATTCGAGGACGGGGGGACCTCGACTTAGAGTGGGGGATGGCGCAGCGGCGACAAAGAAAAAATGAAGGGTGGTTGGGTTGTGTGGGTTTTTGGCGAAGGGGGGATATTTTCGTGAAAAGTGAATAAGACCTAGCGGGGGGAGTTTAAAATATTTTTGTTAAAGTTTTCGGCGAAAACTTCGGTGCGTCAAAATTTTCTTTAAAAATAATTAAATTGAACAGACACTAAAAATGAACCCAAAAGAAACAAAAGTTTTCGCCGAAAACTTTGAAATTTTTGGCAAAAAGTTGTTCACAAACAATTATTCAAAGTTCATCGATCAGAAGACTCGCTTGGAACAACGAATAATTCACCGAAAACTTTGAAGTTTTCGGTGAAAACTTCAGACCTGAGAGAACAGATTAGCAATACCAACAAATCAAACTTCAAACAAACGTCATAAAATCAACAAAAATTGGAAAAATAACAAATAAATTGGAACAAATCTGAGGACACAATGCACACACACTAAAAATTTAAAAACATGAATTTGACCACTTTTGGCTTCCCCCGAAACAAAAAAAATGGCTCTAAACACGAAGAACTAACTCGAAAGACTTGAAACTGACTCCAGCCGTGGGTTGCCTCCTATGAAACGCTCTTGTTTAACGTCCTTGAGTCGGATGATACCTAGATACGAGTCAACGAGGTGGCGTAATGATGTATACGTCAACCTGTGTGACGGCCGGCCTTGGAGGTATTTTTTTAGGTGATGACCATTCACCATGAACGGTTCTTGATCGGTGCCTTTAATCTCCACAGATCCAAGTGGTGTTTGCCTAACCACCGTGAATGGACCAGACCACGGAGACTTCAGCTTCCCTGAAAAGAGCTTTAAGAGTAGTGCTTCATCATGGGGGTATAATTTCTTTTGCTCCGTAAGGTGAGACTCGTGAATATGCTTGATGTGCTCCTTGTACAGCTTTGTGCTTTCATAGGAATGGAGGCGGTGTTCTTCAAGCTCGTTAATCTGCATAAGTCTTTCATCTCCTACAGTCTCATACGCATGTTTATATCTTTAATAGCCCAAAACGCCTTGTGCTCAAGCTTAACCGGTAGATGACATGCCTTGCCATAAACCAGTCGATACGACATGGTGCTGATAAGAGTCTTGGACGCAGTTCGGTAAGCCCATAAGTCCTCATCGAGCTTAGATGACCAGTCCTTGCAAGACCGACCAACTATTCTATCAAGAATCTGCTTAACCTCACGGTTTGTCACTCCTGCTGACCGTTTGCCTGAGGGTGGTAAGCGGTGGGCATTCTATGGGTGACGCCGAAGCATTTGCATAACGGAAGGAATTGAGGGTTTGGTTCTATAATTCAAGAAAATTACAAATTGAGTCCCTGAAAAATTGCACTTTGGTCACTAAAATTAGTCAAGGTTTATATATGAACCGTGACCAATATTACGGTTTCTTTATGAACCGTGACCAATATTAGTCACGGTTCTCATATAAATCGTGACTAATATTGGTCACGATTTACATATAAACCGTGACTAATATTGGTCACGGTTTCTTCTAAAACTGTGACAAATTTGGTCACGGTTCTCATATAAATCGTGACTAATATTGGTCACGATTTACATATAAACCGTGACTAATATTGGTCACGGTTTCTTCTAAAACTGTGACAAAATATGGTCAATTTAGTCACGCATTTTAGAATCGTGAATAATTTTTTAGTCGCGGTTAAAACCGTGACTAATAGTGTAAAAAAATTGTGACTAATATGTCTTTTTCTTGTAGTGAGTGAGCACCAGGTACTGTTCGAACTTGTCAAACGAGAAAACAATCGCAAGAAGTTCCTTCTTTGTTGTAAAATTGTAGTCTAATTCCGTTGAGCATCATTGAGAGTCTTGTTGGCGAAGTAGATGGGGTGGAACATGTTCTCCTTTCTCTGCCCCAACACAACACCAACAACAAAATCACTAGCATCACGCATGATCTCAAATGGTAAGCTCTAATCTGAGGCCGTCAGAATAGGCACGGTAGTTAGCTTAGTCTTCAGAAGTTCGAAGGCTTCAAGGAAGGCCTTATCGAACACAAATGGCACATCCTTCTCCAAAAGTTTTGTCATTGATAAGGTGATTTTGGAGAAGTACTTGATGAATCTTTGGTACAATCCTGCATGGACAAGGAAACTATGAACTGCCTTCACAGAAGAAGGTGGTGGAAGGTTGGCAATGGTCTCGAGTTTGGCGCTGATGACACTCGATTTGGCGTGATTATCAGCCTAATTTAAGCGACATTTCCTTGCTTAAGACATGGTTTTTAGGGTAGAATAAGGAATATTCAATCAATTGCTCTATCTCGTGCCATTTGTGTTACTTTGGCCCGTTTCGGGTCTATTTGATTGTTTTCTAGTGTTTTTATGTTAGCACAGGTTTTTGCCGTCAAATAAAGTAGCCAAGGACGTGTCTAAGGCATTGGAACCTCGAGGAATCGCACCGGAATCAATCCAAGGAGCCAATCAAGTCGAACCAATTCCTGCCCCGGCTTACACTAAAGTTTTCACCGAAAATCCCTTAGTGTTTTCGGCGAAAACCCTATCACAAATCTACTGATGTCAACCGAAGGATGTTTTCGGCGAAAACACTAAGTTTTTGCCGAGAACTGTTGGACCAAAAACCACAGAAGAAAAGCAGCCGGCGTTCAGTCATTTTACAAAGAGATTTTCGCCGAAAATCTCTTCATATTTTCGGTGAAAATATCAGTTAAAAACTGGCGGTATTAGGGTTAAGTATAAATACTTAACCGGCGGCCCAAATCAAATATACTTTTCAGAATCATAATTTCCAACTAATACCAATTACTTCAGAATTCTCTCAAGTTCTGGAGCAGAGTTAGAGTCCGAAGAGCCGGAAAGAGATCGTGACGCCATCCCTTCAATCTCGAAGACTCGGAGCTAGGATTGCAGTTTACCGGAAGATCGAAGTTCTGCCGGAGTCGTCTCAATTAGGTTTTTCAGATCCTTTTCTGTTCTTCCTCTGTATGATGAACTCTATCTTTGTCTTTGATTCTTTTGTGAAAAACATGAGTAGCTAAACTCTTAGAGCTTAGACTAGATGAACCCTAAGTGACCCAGGGCTTTAAAGCGGTCACGGATCGGCGGTGATTAGATTCAAAGTTCAATCACTTTCTCTTTCATGTTTGATTTGTTCTTCATCGTTCATGTTTCTTGTCTGGATTGATCACCTAGATTAGATTCTTGTTAAACTAAGGATAGAAGCGAACGCTCACCTTACTTTAAAACATCAAATCGAACAATTAACCTTATAATTGGAGTGTGCCTTTCGTAGGAACCGATTAGGGTTAATCCACTGCAAGAGTAACTCAGAAATCGTTAGTAATTCCACCAGTTAAGTTAAGTCGTTGCGAGAGGCGACCGTACCCGGGCGGCTAATTAATCTTGGTAGCTAGAACGGATAGAGCGAACGTTCGCCGGTCTTAAACCTAAGGGTCAGGTGTTATGGTGGTGTCTTAGAATTGATTGAATGAGAATTGAAATCCGCTGATCTGTTGATTGCCTATGCTCTGGTGAACGAAGGGGGATTCGAAGTCGAAGTTCGTCTGTGATAAAAGCGATTTTACCAAGGTCGTATTCCACGGGGTTCTCTCAATGGCCACTACTCACATTCCTCGTAGACGGTCTATTCATTTGAAAGGAGTTTTGGTTTGAAATAGAAATTAAAAACTTAAAGGAAACTAAAAAAAAGAAAGAAAAATAAAGTGGTGCAAATCAAAGACAAAGGGGGTTCTCTTGGTGGGTAGTTTTATCATGCTCAAGAGGACTAATTGAACAAACAAGTCAATCAAGATCGAGTTTGCATTTGGATGACCATGCATTTCACTTCTATAGACTCAATGCACTCTCGTAGCACCAAATCCCTATCCTAATACCACTCAACTTAGGCTCTCGCTCTCAAGCTAAGTGAAAAAGGATGCATTCTAAGTGTTTGATGAAATGCCAAGACACAAGACCCTCTCTTAAGACTCTATGACCACAAGGCTAGGCACAACACTCTCATATCAATGCCCTAACACTAAGAGATTCACCAAAAAGCCTTTTCAAACTCAATTGAATGAAAATCCACATGCACACCAAGTGTTCGATAAAATGCCCAAGAGAGAAATCAAGTGAAAATGGTTGAAATAAGATGATCTAATCTCTTAGAACACACTCACTTCAATCCCTAGACCTACAATCTATGCAATCCAAGCACTCTCATGCATCAAATCACATTGAATGGACCAAATTAAGCAAACATGGCATAAAATGGCATTAAAAACAAGTCTAGGAATCATCCTCATACAACCAAGATCAATCATGGCAAGTTCTATACAATCATCCCTCTATCATAGCACAACTAATCTACCCATCCAAGATGAACCCTAGAAACTCAGCCACACATGGCCAAGGGAGTAAAGAGAAAAGAAGGAAGAATGGTCACCAAGAACACCATGGATGAATCCTTGAGATGATCTTCACTTCTCCACTTGTAAGCACTTCTCCCAAGGTTTGTTGGCTTCAATCCTAGCTCCAATGGCTTCAAATTGCTCCAAAAATGTGTTCTAGGGTTTGAGGGTTCGTGGGTATGTGTTTGGGGTTCAAAAGATATCAAGGAATTTCTCAAAATGGCCAAAAACAAGAATATTTATAGTGCAGGGGACAGTGCACGGCGTGCACCCTGCACGGCGTGCACCTCTGCACGGCGTGCACCCCTGCACTCTGCAGAAAGCTCGATCTTGTAATGCTCATATCTCCCTCGTCCGGCCTCCAAATGACCTCCCGTTTGCTCCTATGCGCTCCTTGTCATCCGTACTTTGATGCCATAACCTGAAAATGCACAGAGGCAACTCCGATAGACCACGAATTTGGCTCCAAAGTGGCAACCGGACAACAAAATGACACTTTGCACGAAACTTCAATAAAAGCATATAAGTCATGTCATTTCACGAATAAACACGGGCATTTCAAAGGTCATTCATAAGCTTAAAATGCACTAATTAAAGTCACATCAGTCTGTCATCTCTGTTTTCAACCCTAATTTTCCAATCTGTGTTTAGTTTCAATTTTTAATTTCCCTGCATTTCTTAGAATTAGAAGTCGTGGAACTCACACCACGCACGAAGTGTTTAACCTGAGTAATTTGCCAGCTTATTTGAGTAATCGATCATTAGAAGACCCGTGGAATACGATCTACCCTAGCTTTCCTAGCTTAGTAGTATTTGATTGAACCCGCACAACGACCAGGTTCATCAAATTGGCGCCGTTGCCGGGGACTTCTTTTGATTGTTCGAAAGAAGAACTGGCATTTTATTCTTCTATTTTCCATCTTTCATCTTTCCATCCACTTCGATTTTACACTGGTTTTGTTTGTTTCTGTTGTTTGTAGGTTGCTCACAGGTGTATGCATCGCCGCCCTTGGACTCGCTCTCAAACCGACAAGGCTAAGAGCATAGAGAGACCAGGCATTTCTGCTCCACCTCGACAATCACAGATTCCAAGGAGAAGCAGAACCAATCCACCTCTATCCGTCACTCCGATCAAGATCGAGGAACTGAAGGAGAGTTCCTCATCTCCATCTTCACCGTCATCTTCATCCATTTCATACACCGAGTCACTTCCTCCATCTCCTACCATGGATGATCAGTTACCACCACCACCACCACCAGGCGGAAATCCACCACCACCACCTGCACAGAAGAGTCTAGCTGACTACAACAAGCCGAGCGCGACTAGCGTTCGATCTGCCATTGCCGTGCCGCGCGTTGAAGGAGATCCTGACTATGAGATCAAGATTCCATTCTTGACTATGATCTCTAGGGGTCTATAATTTGAAGGCAGGCCACTAGACAATCCGTGCACACATCTGGCGGATTTCCTTGATCTCTGCAGCACTTTCAAGAACGAAAACCTCGACACTCTTTGCTTGAGAGCTTTTCCGTTCTCTCTGAAAGGCGCTGCTAAGAGGTGGCTTACTGGCAAACCACCTGGATATTACACTGATTGAGACACTCTGGCTCAGGACTTTGTCGAAGAGTACTTCCCTCCTGGCAGAACAATAGCCATCAAGGACAACATCGCCAGATTCTCCCAGAAAGAAGGAGAAAGCTTATACGATACTTGGAATCGATTCCAAAAACTTCTCTACAACTGTCCTCATCACGGATTCGAGCAGAGGCAGTTAGCTGAAATCTTTGCTCGTGGTCTTCGAGAAGAATCTGCCAAGTGGATCAATTTTCTAGCTGAAGGGGATTGCACTACACTCACACCTGAAGCTGCTCTTCTTCACTTCGCAAACTGTGCTTCCAAGTCAAGGAACTGGGAGCGACAATCAGAAGGATCAAGGAGCAAGCTCGATCTCAAAGCTACTATCAAAGCAGAAGTAGATAAGCATCTGAAGAAGTCTTTTACACCAATTAAACCTCCGGCAGCTTCTGTCTATGTTGTTGATTATGAATGGTGTGGAGCTTGTGCGCATAATGGAGGCCGATGCCAGAATTTTGGTAAGACAGAAGTCTGGTCCGTCGAAGAGGTAAATTTCGTTCAACAAGGCTTCAACAACAATCAGAACGGTTATGTTGGCCACCGCAACTTCAGGCAGCAAGGGAACTATCAAGACATACCTCCCTACAATGCTAGCGCCAACCATAACCAGAACCAGAATAACCGCCCAGCTGGTCCAGCTCAGGATCAGAAGCCTAACCATCCGCCGGGAGGTGTCTATCAGCCGCCACACCGTAATCTGGGTGACTATGGAACTGCTCCTGGCAATCGCCAGAATCAATATCTGAATAATACCTATCCAGGGCAGCAACATCAGAGAGAGAACAATGTCAGTGACCTCGACAAGAAGCTTAGTCAGATCATTACCAGACTCGATGATCATGACAGTCAGTTCAAAGCTCAAGCTCTTCTCAATCAAGAACAGATCGCATCCGGTCAAAGAATTGAGCAAGCTGTCAACCACATCTCGAGCATGCTAGCATCTGGTCGACCATTTGGCCAACTTCCAAGCCAGACAGAGCCGAATCCGAGAAAGGAGCAAGCCAAGATGGTAACTGTTCAAAAGTTTACAAGCTTATCTGTTGATGCTTCTTTTGTTTTACGCAGGATCACTGAATCTCCAGAGAAGAAGGAAGCACAAGAAGTGGCGCCTAAGGAGAACGATCCTCCTCTTGCAGCATACTATGTGAAGCCTCCTTTTCCAATAGCATTGCTGCCGAACGCAAGGATCGAGACTGGCATGAAGGGGAATAAAGAAGGATACCCTGATGCTCGTAGCAAGAAACCTTCCTCTCCATATCCAGCTAAGTGTTCTGATCCTGGCTCTTTCACTCTACCTCTTGTCATTAATGATGTTGAGATAGAACGTTGTTTGGTTGATCTTGGCGCCTCTGTTAATGTTATGCCTATGAGCTTATTTGAAAAATTGAATATAGGAGAACTTGAACCAACTAGTATGCAACTTGTCTTTGCTGATAGATCACTTAAAATCCCTAGGGGAGAGATAAAAGACGTTGTTACTAAATGTGGTCCTTTCACTTTCCTAGCTGACTTCGTGATCATAGACACTAGTAAGGATGATTCTACCATTCTCATAGGACGACCCTTCATGGCTACTACTGGAATGCAAATTAACGTTCCAAATAGTTCTTTAACTTTGAGGGTTGGTAGGGAAACGATAACATTCCGCCTTAAAGACGGAATGAAATATACCCCTTTGAATAAAGAATCTCATTGCTTAGCTGTTGAAACTGTGGAGTTGACTCCGGTCAACTCCGTCACTGACATCTCTTCTAGTGTTCCTAGCTCAATTGTTACTTTAGGTGCTGAACAGATTACCAAGCAGAAACCAAAATCTGTTCCTCAGAAGCCGTCAAAGAAGAAGGAACTGCAAGCCTCTTCTAAACCACCGAGCACAAAACCTAGCAGGCCCCGGGGGAAGAACAAGAAGACGAAGACTCAAATGGTCTGGAGACCAGTTGTGCCGCCACCTTCATCCGAGCCAGCTGCACCACCAATTCGTTCCGAGCTACTAGCGCCGGAACAAGTATTGAAGGGGAAGCCAAAAGCATCTCCTAAGGAAATACCTACGATCACCGATCCTGGTGATACAAAGCCGGAGGGTAAAGAGAAGATGAAGCCAATCATTCTCATCCCTTCCACCGTCTTCCTCGTAGAAGATGATCCCTTGACAGAGCTCTTTGGTCCATTCAAGATCACTGAGCACCTTCCCGACAGACGTACCAAACTCATACACGCTAACGGGAAGAAATTTATGCTTCACGGAGATGCCCCGAAGCTCTACTTCATGAACTCCGATGCTAGCATTAAAGAGAACCTGAGTTGGGATGTCTCCTAATACCGTCCAAGTATCGTCCAGCTCAAGGACGTTAATCTAGAGCGCTTCGTGGGAGGCAACCCACAGCTGGAGTCAGTTTTTTCATTTGTGTCAACCTTAGTGTTCTAGAGTCGGTTCGGGGGAGCCAAAAGTGTCAGTTTGTTTGTTTTCTTATTTTTCGTGTGTAATCTGTGTGTCGTGGTGTCAATCACAAGTCGTTTGAGGATGTTCTGATTTTTGAGGATTTAACTGTGATTTTCTGAAGTTTGCCGGGATTGTGAAAATATTTTCAATCGTACAGGTCAAAATTTTCGGCGAAAATGTACCATATTTTCGGCGAAAACTCCCTTTGAAATCCCACTATGTTTTCGGTGAAAACTCAACTTTCGGGGAAAACTCCTTGAGTTTTCGGCGAAAATGTATTTGAAAATCGGCAGACCTTTTTGCCTTGGGTTTTCGGCAAAAACTTGCACATATTTTCGCCGAAAACCTGAGTGAAAATCAACAAATTATTCATTTTAAAATCCGGTCACTTCTTCTTCTCTCTCCTCACTTCATATTTTCGAAAATCTTCAAAACCTCCCCTTTTTTAAAAAACTCAAATCGCCGCCGCCTTTCTTCCATCGCCGCCGTCCGACAACCGCCGCCGCCGCACGTCTCCCCGCCCTTTTCTGAACATTTTGAGACGTAGATCGTCCGAATCGGAGCTCTAGAGCTCCCGTTCAGCCAAAACCTAAAATTTTCAGTTTTTCTCCGATTTCTCTTTCTCCGTTCATTTTCAGCACCCATGGCTTCAAGGTAAGTTGTAGAACTTTTCATTACGAATCTTTTGACATGTTGAATGCTGAATTTCGTTGGGGTTGACTTTCGGTTGACTTTTCAGTTTACCTCGATTTGCGTGCCAACTGATTTCGTGTGAACTAGGTTAGCTGAACTCTTTGGACTGATCTAGCATGATTAGGGAGTATTGTTCTTAATTTTAATATCGTTTGATCATGTGTTGCCATAAATAAGATCGATTCTTTGTGGTGTTGACTTCTGTGAAATGTCGGTTTGACTTTGACTTATCTATGATCCTTTGGCTGCCTCATGTGCTCATTCACGTTCATATTATTGTGTTTGCCATCTTAGATCATATTATACCGTCATTTTCCGCTTTGTGCTAATATTGCCATGATTAGGGTTCAATGTTCTATTATGTTGACTTTTTGAATGTCGGTTTGACTTCTGAACTCTGATTGTGATAATTCCATTCTGGCTGTTCCTAAGCATGTATTTTAATTGTTTGTGATTACCGGTTAATCTGCTTTGCTTACCCCCACTCGGTTTTCCTCATTTCTTTGTGAAATTGAGTTTTTCTACTAAGTATGGGGTAGGGTTTTAGTTTGACTAATCTGGTTTGTTTTCGTGCTTAGGAACGTAACTCATGAGCGCAGGACCAAGCAGAGACTTGACACCGCCTCCAGCTCCCGAGTTCCCGCTCCCGTCACACCTACCGTCCAGGGCCCTCCCCCAGCTTTCCCTGGCCGTGTTGGCTACCACCACACCGTTGCTCGCCTACCCCCGTACTACTTCGAGTGCTACCAGCGTCTCGAGAATATCCCTGGAGCTGCTGTTCGCCCCCTTTCCATAGAGTCTCTCTTCGATCACGATGAGGACTGGCACCGAAACGTGCTCGATGCACTGACGCATGCTGGCTTGCTGGAGCTGACCACGCTTGCCGTCGACTTCCCAAACGTCGCCCTTCAGGAGTTTTGGGCGACGTTCGATCTGGACGAGCACAAGAGGAGGCAGCACAAGGAGGTCCTCACCTTCTATCTGGGTGGGGTGCACAGGAAACTCACATATGATGAGTTTGCAGCTCGTCTCGGGATTCCCCGCGAGCACTACGAGGGTCATCTACTCGGCTGGGAGAACGACGATGACGACGGAGAGGAGTACCATGCACTCTGGAGCCACATGACTGGAGTGCCCGGCGATCGTCTTACGAAGCATAATTCAGTTAAGTCTCTCTCTCACCCTCTCTATAAATTCATTCACATGGTTTGGCGTCATTCTCTTTTGTATGCTCCAGAGAAGGACCACCACCATATCAGCCGAGAGGAGCTTCTTCTTCATCGCGCCATCCGGGAGAGATATCCTCTTCATCCCGGATGGGTTCTTGCCCGACTACTCCGCAAGAAGACTTAGAGGTCGAAGCCACCTCGCTCACTCCTGGGAGGCCACTTTGTAGGCCGACTCATCATCTCCTTCGGCCTCAGCCAAGAATATGGCCCGAACATCCCACGCCGCAGAGTACGCACCGTTGGAGGCGATTTGGCGGTCGAATACAACCTCGAGCTGGACCTCAGCCCCCAGGTAGCAGTAGATCCTCCTCTCCACTACGAGGATGAGTCGGAGGAAGAAGATGATTCTGAGGAGCCTCAGCCTCAGTACGAGCCAGAATTTCATGATCCTATACCCTCGCCACATCATCAGGTAGGTTATGCACACCGGTCGCCGCCACCCATTCCAGATACATATCAGGCGCCTCATCAGCAGCACCGACCGCACCCTGCGGATGTTGGAGAGCTGTATGCGCGTCTCCAAGAGTGGCGCATCACCGACAATGCCACTCAAGAGGCAAGGTGGACTATTATGCAGCAACATATGCACCGCTCCAACGAGCGGTATGAGACACAGCTGGCGTGGCAACATCAGCTCGGCGACTTCCTCCACTTTCCACCTCCTGATGCGCCCGACGAGCAATGATCGGGTTGTATCCTCTTTCTTGTCCCTTCTTTTTATTTCTTCTTTTCGTATTTCGATCCAACTTTTTTCTGTGTGGATCCGGGACACTTGTCTCGGTTTCCTTTTTATCTTTCATTTGTTTTTATTTTGTAGGCAGTTGGGAGATTCCCTTTGCTTCACTTGGGTAAATTCCCTCCACTCCGAGGATCCGTGCCCATCCCCTACGCCAACCATCTCGGTCCAGGTTCTTCTACTTCACTCTGAACTCTAATTTTAGTCCTGTGAGGACACAGTCTGATTTAAGTGTGGGGTAGGATGCTAGAGAACCTTGCATGAACTTGATTGCCCTTGATTGTATTTTTGTGTGCCTCGTGATTTCTTTCCAGTCTCTCTAGCATTAGAATAGCTCAGTTCTTGATTTTTGATGTTAAGTTGTTGTTCAATCTTTCATAATGATGCTTAGACTGCTTAACCTAGAACTTGAGAACCAACGTGTTTACTTTGATGCTAAACTGCCTGGTCAGAACAGAATTTTTAAAATCACACTTGTAGTTTGTAGCCTTGATTGCATGAACATGACCGAATCCGACTAGCAAACCAACTGTGAGCTTTTGATCCATTGCACGTAACTTGCAATTTCAATTCTTTTTGAGTGATTTTCTGTTTGCTTGAATGAGTTAGAATTTGCATGAGACCTACTCGAGACCACACGATAACACGAGTTCTAGAATGATAGGGGCACCTAGATTCAGCTACTAAGCCAGATAGCCTACCTAACGATAAATCCATTAGGTGTAGACCATTGAGCTTGGCCTGTTCTTTCGGTTTGATAATACATTACAGCCATTTCCCATTCTTTCATTCCCCGTTGATCCCCTGTGGTTGTAGTTCTAGATTGACCTACCGAAAGTCAGTTTGTGGTAACCTACCTATAGCCATTAAACAGGTGGTCTTAGCTGTTATGTCCAAACGTGTAAACCCCTCTAGCAACTAAAAGAAAGAATCGGCAAAAAGAAGAAAAAAAATGAAAGAAAAGAAGAGAAATTTCGAAAAAGCAGAAAAGGAGATAAGCTTCAAAAATTCTTAGTTTAGTAAAACGTTCTTCTCCCTATACATGGAAGAACGAAGTCAAAAGAAAAGTTGAAAAGAAAAAAAAATTGTGTAAGAAAAATAATAAAGTGCTAGGTTGCTTGAGGGTATCATAGGACGAGCGTTCACTATTCCACCCGTGTCTAGTTAGACGGTAGGAAGCCATAAGCTAGATTCGAGGAAAGTTAGTCGAAAAGCTACACCGCACCAAAGCCATCATCATACATTCCCACCATCCATTTCATTATAATCCCTTGTAGTGTAGAATTCGTTACAGTCCTAGCAGGGAAGTCCTTCTTGACTGGTTACTCGTATTGTCACAGTGGAGGAGATCTGGTCGAAATGCAAACTTATGACAGAATTCAGTAACAGAAAATGATTGAGAGCATAAACACATCCTCAAACCCTCATCCTCTCAACTCCAAACACCACCACAGCCGCCCCTCCCTCCAAACATCGCCGCCGCCACCGCCCCTCCCTCCAAATCACCCCACCGCCGCCCTCCCTCAAAACAACACCACCGCCTCCGCCCCTCCCTCCAAACACCGCCGCCGCCCCTCCCTCCAAATCACCCCACCGCCGCCCCTCCCTCCAAACACCACCACCGCCGCCCCTCCCTCCAAACACCACCGCCGCTGTCGCCCCTCCCTCCAAATCACCCCACCACCGCCCCTCCCTCCAAACACCACCGCCGCACACGCCCCTCCCTCCAAACACCACCACCGCCGCCGCCCCTCCTCCAAATCACCCCACCGCCACCCCTCCCTCCAAACACCATCGCCGCCGCCCCTCCCTCCAAACACCGTCGCCGCCGACCCTCCCTCCAAATCACCCCACCGCCGCCCCTCCCTCCAAACACCGCCACCGCCGCCGCCCCTCCCTCCAAACACCACCACCACCGCCGCCCCTCCCTCCAAACACCACCACCCCGCCCCTCCCTCCAAACACCACCGCCGTCGCCGCCCCTCCCTCCAAATCACCCCACCGCCGCCCTCCCTCCAAACACCACCATTGCCGCCCCTCCCTCCAAACACCACCACCGCCGCCCTTCCCTCACATCACCCCGCCGCCGCTCCTCCTAAAACATAGATCTAGAAAAATCCAGATCTTGGAAAACCCAGATCTGGAAAAAATAAAAATAAAAAATGAAGATAAAAATGAAAATAACAAACAAAAATTAAAAACGAATATAAAAAATGAAAACAAAAAACTAAACCCACCCAACCGACTAACCAACCAGTGGGTGGCTGGGCGAATATTGCGTCGATTGGTCAGAACATTTAGCGTCGGTTACTGTTTTGACCGACGCTATAATTTAGCGTCGCTGTTATTCGCGTCGGTTGGATCGACTGACGCAACATGTTTTTAGCATCGGCTCTGACCGACGCTAAAAACCCGGTCTAACCGACGCCATATGTATATTTTTTTGTAGTGGTTCACAAGTGGCTTACAAAAGGAGATCTTGCATCAAGTCAACATCACCAACTATGTTCACTATGCTGATCTCGTAGCCCTAGCTATCCGGGTCAAGAGAGAGTTGAAGAATGGCTTCGGTAGGAGGCCTACACCACTTGCCACCGGTTCTTGGAGAGGAAACGCAAGTGCCAGCATCCCACCCTGAAAGCCAGACACTAGTAGAAGCACCAGCAGCCGACCAAACCCTAGCATCACCCCACATGGCAAGGGACTGCCCCAATCAGAGGGCAATGGTGCTAAGAGAATGAGAGGTGGTGACCGACGAAGAGGGAAAAGAAGAAGCTATGGAGGAAGAGGGAGAAAGTTCATATAAAGGAGAGGAAGTTGAGACTGAGGGCCTAGAGAAGTTCTCATGCATGTTTGTGAGAGCCCAGATCACAAATGGAGCTAACTCGGCCATCTTGGCCGAGCCAGAAGGGCCAGCCTCGGGCCAGCACTCGACCAGCATCGAGCCAGCCCCGGGCCAGCATCAGGCCAACACCAGGCCAGCCCCGGACGAGCACTCGGCCAGCATCGGGCCAGCATCTGGCCAGCACTCAGCCAGCATCGGGCAAGCCCCGGGCTCGCATCAGGCCTTGACAGGGAAAGCACCCAGCTAGCCCCTCGGCCAGCACCTGGCCAACCCCGGGGTACACACAGGGATACAATGGGAGGCTGTTTCTCACCGCATCTTGAGGATGGCTGTGACAAAACATGGTGACCCTATTGAGCTTATTAAAGAAGAGGACAGCCAAGATGGAGGAGAAGAGTCTGACTGGGAGGATGAAGAAACCTTTTCTCACATGTCTTCCCCAAGTCTAGAAATCCTAGTAGATAGTCTGTCCGAAGAGGAGAGCATGGACACGAACATCATGAGCCACAAAGACCCTGAGCCCTGGTTCGACACCGAGTCCAGTGACTACCCAAGTCTCGGAGGCACGACTGAGTTTGCACCGGACATCACCACATAGGTAATGGGACTTTGGAGACATTTGTTGAGTGTACAGGGAGGAAGGAGAGTGGATTCGATGACGAATCCATTACAAGAAGAGGGGGATGAAGTGATCCGGCTAGCCAGCCGGGCTGAGAATGCCTACTTCTACACCCCACCATGGTCACTAATGCGGGAAATGAGTTTAGGGTCGTACAAGAAGCGCCTGGAGCTGAGGCGCACCCATAACCGAGCCATACAGAGGTTTGTAAAGCCTAAGTATGTGACAAGATTCAAGTACAGCCCGCCCCCAAGAGCTAGGCAAGTCAGAATGAGCGTCAGGCCTCAACAAGCACTATTCCTGGCCAACGCACCGACACTAGACACTGCACCAAACCTAGGACCGGAGCCGAGATCAGCGGTGATCCCTAGAGCGATCCCCACAGGCCTTGACGACACAGGACAGCACTGCGACCCCCTTGAGGCCTTCTTGGAGGAGCCCGAAAGAAGAAAGCAGGAAGTCTTGGCTCAAATGGAGGGGAGCCGGAAGACAGGCCCCGGCCCGAGGAGTGCCACGAGCCTAGAACGTGTGTCAGCGCTTGGAGAACCTCTAAGGACCTTCATTGAGGTCTGGTCCAAGCAGGAATTAAAAGGCTCGACGGGATTGGGAGAAGGCTCGAAGGAGAGCTAGACTCGGGTGCCAGCCCCGGCAACAGAGAGCTCCGAGCGGCGCTTACGGCCGAGCCATCAAATGACTCGGGCCTTTGGAGGTTTTCCACAAGCCTTGGAGTCCTTGTGGCCTCAGGAGCAACCCCCAGTAGTCCCCGACCAAGGAGGAGCTCAGCTGACCAAGGAAATGCAAGCCTTGGCAGATGAGCGCACCGGAAGCCGAGCAAGCAAGAACCCCAAAACCGGAACGGACACGACATCATCATCCAAACGCGGAACGGACGCAGCATCAGCATCAGCATCCAACGTGCACCAGGAATCCACACCTGGCAAGGATCCGCATCCGGATACCTAATCTGATACGGATATGAATTAGGGTTTCTCCGCCAGTTTTGCCAGATTAGTCTTTCCAAACGTTTCTTTTTATTTTTCCTTTTTAGTTGTTTATTTTGGATTCCCTCTTAGTTTGAACGATTATTTAGGAGGTTTTAAGTCCCTTTAGGACTCTAGGTTGCTTATTTAATTATTTTCCTAATTCTAGTCTAAGTAGGAAACTGTGAGCCTGTTCACGGTTCCTTTAGTATAAATAAGGACCTTCGGTCCTCATTGTAATCAGAACCCTTTTGATTAATAAAATTTCAGAACTTTAAGTTCATTCCTCAAGTCTTTGCTCGTTGTTGCATTGCTTAGGTTAGGCTTATCAAAGAAGTTCCACCCTTATGTTGTGGCGCCATCGACTGGACACTAAGGTTCATAGACTATGTGTGCTAGTGGGTCTTAGTCCGCATCCACCCAGGTTTCGAAGGTTCAGCTTGAAGACTGACGTCCAACATAAGGTGATCGGGTCTCAGAGTGACTTTAGTCATGTTTCCCACCAACGAAGGTGATGGGTCTCTGTCAGCCGACTCAGGGGTTCACATCACCTTGTGTCCTAGAACAATGCATTCGGTTACCATGAAGTGGAACTTTTCCCAACTCAGAGCTAGATATGTCTCTTCTCACCGAGCTAGCACCCTTTCCAAGTTGGCTAGACATTTGGAGAATGAATCGCCATAGATGGAGAAGTCATCTATGAACACTTCAACGACATTCTCTACCAAATCTCTAAAGATTGCAAGCATGCATCTCTGAAAAGTAGCTGGAGCATTGCACAAACCAAAAGGAATTCGACCATAGACAAAGGTACCCACCGGACATGTAAATGTTGTCTTCTCTTGGTCATCAAGCTCAATCGAGATCTGGAAGTAACCAGACTCCCATCCAAGAAGTAGTATAACTCATGACCAGCTAACCTTTCAAGCATTTGATCAATAAAAGGCAACAGGAAGTGATCCTTCTTGGTGGCATCATTGAGGTACCGGTAGTCGATGCAAACTCGTCGTTGAGGTGACAGTAGGAATGAGCTCTCCTTTAAGGTTGGGGACAACTGTGATCCCTCCTTTCTCCAGAACAACTTGGGTAGACTCACCCAAAGGCTGTCGGTGATGGGATAAATGATCCCGACATCAAGGAGTTTGAGAACCTCCTTCTTCACAACTTCTTGCATCATTGGTTTAACCGGCGTTGTTGTTGTCTAACCGGTTTGAACTCCTCATCTACCACGATCCGGTGTTTGCAGAAAGCTTCAGAAATCCCTCTAATGTCTACTAACTACTAGGTTATCGTACATATGTGTTTCTTCAATAGCTTGACCAATTGTTTCTTCTGTCCAAATGACAGAGAACAGCTGATGATGACCGATAATTGTGAATCCTCTGCTAGGAATGCGTACTCTAGATGATCTGGTAGCTCCTTCAAGGTCAATGTGGGTGGATTCTCATATGAAGTAGTGATCCAACCTAGTATGTGCTCAAAGGTGAGTGGCGCAAGAGCTAGTTTCTGTCTAGCTAATTCTACCTTCCATTGAAGTTGTTCGGGATCCTCCAATGCGTCTTCTAGTCCTGAAACCAAACACAACTCTAGCAGGTCACTAGATAAGGCATGAGTAATGAAGCCAGTCGAGGCCGACTCCAAGGAATCAACAGACAAACAATCATCATCTTGAGCAACATAATATTTCATACCGTCCTTGAGGTGAAATGTCACACAATCCTCTCTGACCTTTAAAGTCAATGAGTCATGCTTGACATCAATAGTCGTGTCGGCTGTTGCCAGAAAGGGTCATCCCAAGATAAGTGTTACATCTACCTCTCGGGTATCTAAAATAAAAATATCAGCTAGAATAATAAATGGACCACAACGAGCCGTTACATCTTCTACCATTCCCCTAGGTATTTTAATAGATCTATTAGCTAAAACAAGTTGTAGACTAATAAGTTTTAATTCTCCTAGTTCTTCATATAAGCAAGTAGGCATCACATTAATAGAGGCACCTATCAGCTAAGCTACGCTCGATTTTTCCTACCATTAATTATGCATGGCAAAGTAAAAGAGCCAGGATCGCGACACTTAGCTAGGGAGGTTGGGATGGTGAGCGATAGAGGACGGCAGAGCACTCGTCATTTAGAGAGGTAGAAGACACATCTCCCTTCTTCATGTTCCTCACCAGATCCTTCAAGAATTTCCCAAGTGGTGGTATTGTCTCTACGGCATCAGTTAGAGGCATTTTGAGCTCCGTGTTCTTCAAGACTCAATACCATTTCTTGTAATTGTTGTCATAGGTTCGCCTTCAAGGCCTTAGGAAATGGGATCCTAGGCTGATATGAAGGGAGGAGCGGCTTAGGAACTGGTGGTGGAGGAGGTGGGGCAGTCACTTCCTCTTCTTCTTCTTTATCTTCTTCCTCAGCCATGATGTCTTCAATCTCTAGCATGTCTATGGCGATATCATCAGGAACCATGACCGAATCAGGGGCTGTAGGACCAGCTATCTATTTTCCACACCTCGTTGTGATGGATTTGGCGTGCCAACTGACCGAATGGGCGACCACTAGAGAAAAGGCTGACGATGTTGCTTAGCTGGCTCTCCATTCTCTGTCCTTGAGCTATCTGACCTTGATTCAAGGCCACTTGAGCCTTGAATTGATTATCGTGGTCTTCAAGCCTGGTCAGGATCTGATTGAGCTTTTTGTCCATCTCACTCTCCTTGGTGTCCTGTTGCACTGTCCTCTCGGGTTGTTGTCCTCCGGTGAACCCCAGTGGTCCTTGATAGTTGGTGTTGGCATACTAATTTTGGCGGTTGCCTGGTGTTGTACCATAGTTGCCTTTGTTCCGGTTTGGTGGCTGATAGACTCCACTTGATTGATTTGTCTGTTTGTTTTCATTGAATGACCCAGATGGTCGACCGATCTGATTCTGATTTGCTCCGGAATTGTAAGGAGGATGTTCTTGGAAGCTTCCTTGTTGTTGTTGTTGTTGCTGCTGTTGTTGAGGTTGTCGGTACTAGCGGTAACCGAAATATCCTTGTTGATTTTTGTTGAAGCCTTGACCAACAAAATCCACTTCTTCCACAGATTAGACACTTGGTTTTCCAAAATTCTGACAGCTTCCTCCTTTGTGTGCGCATGCGCCACACCAATCACAGTCGGCGGTGAAGACAAAAGATGATGAAGGATTGATGGGGGCTCCGTCTTTCTTGAGATGCTTCTCAACTTCGGCCTTGATCTGTTCTTCGAGGCCTAACTGAATGTTAGTACCTTCAGATTACCTCTCTTAGTTTCTATATTTAGAGGCACAACATGCAAAATGTAGAAGAGCAACTTCTGGAGTGCGGACGGTACTGTGACGTCCCAAACTTTAAACCTTTGAAAACAACCTTTATTGCTTAAAGTAGAAGGAAACACAATACCAAAGTCGTTGGCAAATGTTCAAAGGCAGTAACGTGAACCGGGCCCCAAAGCATGGGCAAAACCAACACATGAGTTGTAGTTATTACAAACCAAGCACACAGTTTCAAAACACACTCCACATAAATAGAAACACTCGTCCAACATCTTTGACCACTCACTGAGAGTCTCCCGACATGATTTCCGAGGCTCCTTCTGCACCGCTTACTCCTGATTAGCTGCTAAGTGACCTGGTGGGTGGTTCAGGGGTCAGTCCTTAACATTCAAGTATAAAGGAATGTTAAAAGTAAAGAGGGGCTTATGACCAAACTGGCATGGTCCTCAATTTCATGGCCGAATTGCGAGAAAATCATATAACCGTTAGTTCAACAATAACACCACAATTAACATCGAATAGGGCGTCTCCTCTTCCCGCCTAGCTAACCTCTACGCCATCATCGATAAGGCTTACTTATGAGCCTATAATAGGGACTTCACAAGAGTCGCTATTCTTCCCGACCACCATGAATCGATTGGGGCTAACAATACCCAACTCCCATCATCCGGTCGAGGCTAATTCCACCCAACTCCCATCATCTGGTTGGGGCTATCCGTACTAGTCTACCGTGATTCGATTGGGGCTAACAATACCCAACTCCCATCACCTGATAGGAACCCGTATCCATCCATGTTCCCGGTGGAGGACTAGCTAGCGAGGCTTTACTTTCCACCTGTATACACTAGGTGCCAAACATCATCAGATAACATTACGGTTTAACCATAACCGAATCAAACACAATTAGGTATAAAACCAGCGGTTCCGGAAAGATAGAACTTTCCGTAGAAAACGACACCTTGTTGTCAAAACCAAGACTTTCCGTCTTAATTTCCAGGTAAGTAGGGGAGTCACTCGGACTACTTAAGTCCATCTAACCTTAGGCATCATAACTTTATAAACCGGAATTAATGAGGATCCGCGTCACTCCTTACTCTAAATAATCTAACCTATCGGGAAACCAACTCAGATGGGTTAGTGCTCGATTAGCAGTAAATCACCACGAGAATTATAAGGACCTTAATTTAAGCATGCACGAGTCTAAAATAAGGCCCGAGTACCTCACTCGTTGATCCGGTTCCCGTCAAACGATTAATTCAGAATAATCACAATATTTGGTTAGTGATAAAGTTTAACCAAATAGCTATTTAAATTGAGGAATTAATTAATCCAAGGAATTTACCCCCTCAAACCAACCCACCTAAAGAGTCGACTCGAAGATAGGGAGTTAACGGTTGCGCAACTTCCTGGATCAAACTGTCAAAGCTGAAAAGAGGTTAAATGCCAAAAAGTTGATAGTTAAGGATCAAACTGTCATGAGGGAAAACTTCAAGGGCCGAAATAACAAAGGAAAAAGAAGGAGGGACTGCACAGGTAATTTACATGTTCCCTGTTCCTGCACTAGCGGTTCTGCCAATTTTCGACAAGCAGATTACACGATTTTGGTGAATGGGAACTCAATTCTGAGATTGGGTTAGTTTTAGGAGTTTGAAACGAGCTGATAGAGGCTTTCAGTTTAAACTGGCGGTGCCTGGAACCCTTAAACCCATCTTTGGTCGGAGATGGTGTCAGAGTGACTGAGAGACGGCTTTAGGATGCGATATGCTTTGATTCGAAGAAAGAGTCGGGTTTTATAGGCTTCAGGGAGTCGATTAGAGCCAAAAGAGATAAGGTTCACGGGTTGAGTGGCACTCTGGAGAAGTCGTCGTCGTTCCGAGATTTCTGCCGAAGTGGGATCAACTCCTTATCTGTTTTGTCCGTTTCTGAATGGACTCAAGCTCCAATCTCGATTCCGGCGTGTTCCTTCACGTTCTGGTGGGGTTCCATATCCCGAATAGACTAAAAACATGCCTCTTGGCTATTGGGAAGAGTCACCGGAGTGATTCCGGTCGTCGGAAAAATGCTGGTCGTCGAACTGATGGGCTAAGGAAGAAGACGACCCAAAACGGGGTCGTTTTGGTGCTGGGCGGATTAAAAAATTAATAAATAAATAAAATAAAATGTCAAGGCTAGGATTTGAACCTGGGTCGGCTGAGTGCTGGTCTGGTTCCAAAACTAGCTGGGCTACAGGTCATTCATCAATCAGTATTACCCAGCTAGCTGTTAACTCGGTCTGATTGGTTTGATTCACCTTTCCAAATTAGATCCTACCAACGACCAACTCGAACTAACCCTTAAGTGTAACCTCGAATGAACTCGTGTTCCCCCCTTTTTGCTAAGAACGATTAAAAAAACTTTTGGGGTGTAACATTTCTCCCCTCCTTCAGGAAATTTCGTCCCCGAAATTCCAGTTCCTGAAAGAAAATGAATTTATGAGGAAAAAGGGACTTATAACTTAAACGAGTAAAGATTACCAACCCAGTTTAGTCCAAGAAGAGCTCAGGGTACTTCTCCCTCATACTCTTCTCCGTTTCCCAGGTTGCAGCTTCCGTTCCCTAATTCCTCCATACGACCTTAACCATATGAATCTTTTTCTTCCGTAGATCCTTCTCTTGTCGATCTACTATCTGCACCGGAACCTCCTCATAGGTTAATTCGTCGGATAACTCAACGTCTTCCAATTTGAGTACGTGATCCAGGTTAGATCTGTAAGCTCGAAGCATGCTTACATGGAATACATCGTGTATTCGAGATAAGCTAGGAGGTAACGCCAGCCGGTACACTTGTGGACTGATACGTTCTAGTATCTCATACGGGCCGATGTACCGGGAACTTAATTTCCCTTTCTTTCCAAATCGCATGACTCCCTTCCACGGAGACACCCGCAGAAATACTCGCTCTCCTACTTCGTATGAACGCGGTGGCCCAGGCCTTTTTGTGTTACTCTTCTGACGGTCTTGAGCAGCTTTAAGATTCCGTCGTATTTCCTCGACTTTTTCCACCATCTTCTGAATAATCTCAGGCCCTTCCAGTTGCGTTACTCCCTCTGCGTCCCAGTATAACGGGGTTCGACATTTCCTCTCGTAGAGTACTTCATAAGGCGCAGCTTTTATCAAACTGTGATACTGATTGTTGTAAGCGAATTCTATCAAAGGCAGATGTTCATCCCATGCTCCCTTCATGGTTAGGGCACAAGCGCGAAGGAGATCCTCCAATGTTTGAATGGTCCTCTCTGATTGGCCGTCGGTTTGGGGGTGATACGCCGTGGAGAAGTGCACTTTTGTGCCCAAGGCCTTTTGAAGACTCACCCAGAATAGAGAGGTAAAGCTAGGGTCTCGATCTGACACAATGCTGACCGGAACTCTGTGCAACCGCACAATTTCTCGAATGTACAACTCTGCCAGCTCATCTGGTCCGGGCTTGAATTTCATGGGAATGAAGTGGGCCGCTTTCGAGAATCTATCCACTATGACCCAAGCGCCATCGTGTCCCTTAGGAGTCCTTGGTAGCCCGTACAGAAAATCCATGGTAATCCTCTCCCACATCCACTCAGGAATCTCCAGAGGTAAATGCTGGATAGCTGGGGCCTGATGTTCTGTCTTAATCATCTGACATTCAAGGCAACGATGAACGTGCTCCGCTACTTCTTTTTTCATGCCAGGCCACCAATAGTGCTTCTTCAAGGTTTGGTACATCTTGGTAGCTCCCGGGTGCATTGCGTAAGGTGCCGAGTGGGCTTCATCGAGTATGTCTTGACGAAGTTTGTCTACGTTTGGGACACAAGCCCGTCCTTGACAAGTTAGTAAGCCGTTAACCAGAAGAAATCTTGAAGCCTTTTCTTCCTTGAGCCGCTCCTTAAGTTTCCTTATTTCTGGGTCGTCCTCCTGCTTCTCCTTGATCTTGTAGTAGAGTAACGGACGAATCTTCAAATTTGCTATGAAAGTTGTGACTCCCTCTATGTGAAGTTCAATGTTCAGAGCCCGAAGTGTTGTGAGTTCTGGTAGTGGGCTATCCTTTTTCCTACTTAAGGCATCTGCAACCAAATTGGGCTTCCTGGGATGATATTTGATTACACAGTCATAATCATTGAGCAATTCGATCCACCTCCTTTGTCTCATATTTAACTCCTTTTGCTCGGTTAGATGTTGCAAGCTCTTGTGATTCGTAAAAATGGTGAACGTTTCGCCGTAAAGGTAGTGTCTCCATAACTTCAAGGCGAATACCACGGCTGCTAACTCCAAGTCATGGGTGGGGTAATTGACCTCATGCGGGCGTAGTTGTTGAGAGGCATAGGCAATAACCCGTTTTCCTTGCATTAGTACGCATCCCAAGCCTTGGTGTGACGCGTCACTATATAACAAGTACTCTTCCCCACTTTGTGGAAGAGTGAGGACAGGCGCGAAGGTCAGCTTCCTTTTTAGCTCGTCAAACGCTTCTTGACACTTCTCATCCCATATGAATGTTGCTCCCTTGTGAAGCAGCTGAGTCATTGGTCGAGCAATGCGTGAGAATCCTTCCACGAACTTCCGATAGTACCCTGCTAGGCCCAGGAAGCTTCGTACCTCAGACACATTCTTTGGGGGTGCCCACTTAACTACGGCTTCGATCTTTCTCGGGTCTACTTCTACACCTTTACCGGAGATGAGGTGGCCCAAGAATAGGACCTCCCTTAACCAAAATCCACACTTGGAGAATTTTGCGTAGAGTCGTTCCTCCTCCAGCCGTTGTAGGACGGTCCTTAGGTGCTCCTCATGGTCCTCCCGATTCTTTGAGTAAATCAGGATATCGTCTATGAAGACTATGACGAATTTACCTAAGTACACGTGCAGCACTCCATTCATGAGGGCCATGAATGCAGCAGGTGTGTTGGTTAGCCCAAACGGCATTACCAAGAATTCGTAATGACCATAACGAGTCCGGAAAGCAGTTTTTGAAATCAAAGCTTCGGCTACCCGCAGTTGATGATATCCAGACCTCAAGTCGATCTTCGAGAAAATCGTTGCTCCTTGAAGTTGGTCCAACAAATCGTCTATCCTTGGTAGCAGGTATTGATTTTTGATGGTCAACTTATTTAACTTCCGATAGTCGATGCACAACCTCAAACTTCCATCCTTCTTCTTTACGAACAACACTGGAGCTCCCCAGGGTGAAACGCTGAGTCAGATGAATCCCTTGTCGAGTAGCTCCTGAAGCTTCTCCTTCAATTCCTTCAGCTCCACAGGAGCCATCCGATAAGGTGGAATTGAAATTGGTGCGGTTCCGGGAACCACCTCGATGTCAAACTCCACCTCTCTTAAGGGCGGAAGACCAGGAAATTCTTCTAGGAAGACTTCAGGAAATTCCCTTGCTACAGGTACGTCCTTAAGCTCTATGGTTGGTGCTTCCACCACGTGTGCCAAATAAGCTTCACAACCTTCTCGAATTAAGGTGAAAGCTCGAGTAGCCGAAATAAGAGCTCCAGGAACGGGCTTCCGAATTCCCTTGAACAGCTGATGTGAACCGCTGCAACCGTGGGCAGACGACCCTTAAACACCGCAAGTTGATGATCGTGCAACAAGGTAGAAATCGTCGGGAACCGGGGATGGAAGAGGACTTTGACCCGCTAGCTATAAAGAGCTAGGAACCAGAAGTATCAAGTCGAAGGCGCCACTTCAAGGGGAGGATACCCTAGACGACAAGCCGGTCTAAACGACAGTCATTTCCATGAAAGTCGAGAAGAGAATAGCAATTCCATGCTAAGAGAAAAACCGAAGTTTAAGAGTTTATTAATTTCAAGGGTTCATGATTACAAAGGGTGGCCGGCGGCCTCCTTATATAGGTGAGGGAACAAGTTCTCCTCCCTAAAGACTACTTCCTAAATAATAATAAAATAAAGAAATAATAAAAGAGTCTTAATTAGAATTATAAAGAGGACTTTAACTAATCCTAATCTAGCCTAAAAAGAGGGAAAATTCGGATTCCAATCCTATAAGGGAAAAGAATCCTACCTAAACTAGAACTCCTAAAAAGGAGGCTGGAAAATCCTAAAATACAGCAGAACTGGTTCTGGGAGAAATTGCCAAATAAATACCAAATAAATTAGAAAAAATAAGCCCTTTGGCAGATCACTAGTAGACGTCATGGGCTTTAACTTTCATGTTGGGCTTCAGCCCAAATTATATCTCCAAGCAGCCCAAATTCGTCATTCTTCGTCAGACTAGGAATCTGTCCAAAACCGGGAAATCCTAGCTTGATTAGGATTCCTTGCTTGGATGTATTTGGCATCTCCTCTTCATTTCCCGTATCATAAATGGTCAAGCATCCTTCATTGGATCAGGCTCAGGAGGTTGCCTGATCCTAGCTCCTAGCATGGGCTCCCTCGGATCAGCATCCGAGCTCCACTCCTAGATGCTTAGGCCAAGCATCACTAGGACTTGTTCTTGCCCTATCTCCCTCAATACTCCTCCAAATCCAGCTCCGTTTGTTGGAGGGTTCTCCTGAGACTTCAAGCTATCCAGGACTGCTGGAATTTCCCAAAATGCACGGGCCAATTGTTGGCTGGTCCAGAAGTGCTTCTCTATGGTATCCAGGCATGGTCTCGGCTCGGGTGTCGAGCTCAACCCTAGGCTTTCTTCTGATCTACCCGGGCCTTTTGACTTCTGTCTCAGCCAAGCTTTCAAGGGTGCCTCCTGAATCTCTTTAAGTGCTAGTTCAGCTCTGGAGCTCGTGGGAGTCAATCTGGGGCCTAGCCTTGGTGCTAGGCTCGGCCCGGGGTCCGGGTCGGGGCTCGGTGTCAGCATCAGCTCCTAGAGAGTCATTAGCCTGACTATGGCTGGGCTAGGAGCTAGCCTTATTGCCTGGCTGAGGATCAGCATCCTCCCAGGTACATCTTCTGGCTCCGGGGCTTGGGCTCTCCTAGGCTCCGAGTGGTGCTGGTGTAGGCCTGGGGCCGGTGTACTCTCGGCCCGACATCAGTGATGGGGCCGGGTCGGCATCAGTTGTGTCCAAGCCGGGCTTGGTGGCCAGGATCACATCATCCCCCTCTTCTTGAAAAGGATTCGTCCTCGAATCCTTGCCTGATAGTCCGTTAGAAATAATAAAAATAATTAAAGTGGAGTATAGGACTTGACCTGGTAGTTCATGGGCGCTCCTCATGGGTTCGGGCCGCAATGGGGCTGGTACGGGTGCTTCGGGGTAGGCCAGTGCCGCGTCGGGGTCGGGTGGCGTCGGGTCCGGGGTGGACAGGGCGGCGCCGGGGTCGTGGGGCCTGTCGGGTGCGCTGGGGTCGGGCGGCATCGGGCCGGGGGTGGACAGGGCGGCGCCGGGGTCGGTCAGGGCGGCGCCGGGGTCATGGGGCCCGTCGGGTGCTGGGGTCGGGCGTTGGGGCGCGGGGGCGTCGGGGCTGGGCGCGGGGGCGTTGGTGCTGGGCGCCAGGGCGGGGGCCGAGGCTGGGGCCGAGACTAGTGTCGGGGCTGGGGTCGGGGCTGGGCGCGGGGGCGCCGAGCTGGCCGCTGGGGCGCCAGGGCTGGGCGCTGGAGGGCCGGGGCGGGGCGCTGGGGCGCCGGGTCTGGGCGCTCGGGCACCGGGGCTGGCTGCTGGGGCGCCGGGGCTGGCCGCTCGGGCGCCGATGTTGGGCGCTCGGGCGCCGATGTTGGGCGCTCGGGCGCCGGTGCTGGCGCTCGGCTGGTGCTGGGCAGGCGCTGGGCTGGTGCTGGGCAGGCGCTGCGCCGAGTGCTGGCCTGGTGCTGGACCGGTGATGGCCAGGCGCTGAGCCTAGTGCTGGGCTTAGTGCTGGCACTCTTGGTTTCGGCTCCTCTGTCCAACCTTCTAATTGAATCTTCTATGTCGTATAGGGCTAGGCGTGCATTATTGATTTGAAGCTCCAACATAAGTAGCCTCAACTCTGTCATGGTTAGAAGAAACAAACACCAAAACTTTTTCTAATATGATTTTTCTAATACTCTTTTCTATGACTCGATAAACAACAACTTAGTGGCTAAAACGTGGCTCGGTTTAACACAAGCAACAGAAGCTAGTCTATCCCCTCTTCTTAAACACACTATTATAACGAAAAATAAAGAACTTGGCAAGGGTGGCCTTGCTTAATTTTTGAGTATTTTCTGACTCTTTTGATATTTTCTTGATGGTATGATGGCCACCAGCTTTTTCTGCCTTACAACTCAAAAACTGAATACAAGAATTGAAATAATAGGGATTTTCAAAGCTATTTTCTAAGAAAGCAATAAAGGATATGAATCCAAGATAAACCTGGAGACTGGGATAGATAGTGGTCCTTGAGCTTGAACGTGCTCTGATACCAACTGATGTGAACCGCTGCAACCGTGGGCAGACGACCCTTAAACACCGCAAGTTGATGATCGTGCAACGAGGTAGAAACCGTCAGGAACCGGGGATGGAAGAGGACTTTGACCCGCTAGCTATAAAGAGCTAGAAACCAGAAGTATCAAGTCGAAGGCGCCACTTCAAGGGGAGGATACCCTAGACGATAAGCCGGTCTAAACGACAGTCAATTCCATGAAAGTCGAGAAGAGAATAGCAATTTCATGCTAAGAGAAAAACCGAAGTTTAAGAGTTTATTAATTTCAAGGGTTCATGATTACAAAGGGTGGCCGGCGGCCTCCTTATATAGGTGAGGGAACAAGCTCTCCTCCCTAAAGACTACTTCCTAAATAATAATAAAATACAGAAATAATAAAAGAGTCCTAATTAGAATTCTAAAGAGGACTTTAACTAATCCTAATCTAGACTAAAAAGAGGGAAAATTCGGATTCCAATTAGGGGTGGCAATCAGTTTTCGGTTAATCCGGGTTCACCGAACCCGAACCGGTCAAATACGGTTACCGGTTAGCCGAAAACCGGTAGTTGTATCGGTTCCGGTGTATGCTTTTGGCTAGAATCGGGTAAATGGTTATTGCGGTTAATTATTTGGTTAACCGACACAAACCGATTTTAACCGGTATACTTAAATTCTAGAATTTATGATTTTATGTTAAAGTTATTATGGTTACGTTTTACCACTTGGATGGTTGAGAACATTATTGTATCATTATTTTTTAATGAAAAAGCACAAAACTCCTAAAAATGTAATACTCTAAATAAATAGTTTGAACATTATTGCTGATATTGCTGCTAAGTTTCACGTTGTGCTAATTTTGCTACTAATTGCAAATAACATTTGGCTACAATAAATCTGGACTACAATTTTGGAGTTGTACTATTAAATCTGGACTAGTTGCAGATTTTGGGATAGCCGCATGGATTCATATAACAATTGGCTACAATAACTGTGCATGACATAACAAAAGTGGTTACGATTACGGTTACCCGTTCTAACCGTAACCGGATAAATACCGGTTACGGTTACCCGGTTCTCTAGTTAGGGTATGATTCCGGTTCATATTTTGGCCTAAAATTGGTTACGGGTAACCAATTTGACCGGTTACGGTTAACCGCTAACCGACCGTTTTCCACCCTAATTGATAGTAGATCTTCAAGCCTCTGGTAGAAATCCCAAGAGAAATATATTTTTGTTAACTAAGCGGTGTGGAGTAACCTTCCCTTAGATTGGGAAGAAAGAATTTACTTTACTATGATAAAACGAATATTATATTTAGCATTTTGTTAGACAAACAAAATTTTAAGTAACTTTTGGAAAAAGATGAAAAGTTCATTATAAATTAGTAGTTCCCTTTGTTGCACAATTTTTGGGGTTTGGAACCTGATTGGTGCTTCGAACACAAGGCACTGACTGGTGTTGCCCAATATCTCACTACCTCTTTTTATATTGATTTTCAAAGAGAGAACACAAGAAAAAGAAAAGAAGAAACAAAGAAAGACAAGGAAGGAAGGAAGGAAGGTGATGGATTGGAGTTTGTAGAATAAAAGTGTTGTCTTATATATATATATGCATCCATGTCACTTGGATTGGTGTCATGGTATCGTCGTCGCTAATGACCCCTTCCACGTATCCGAAATTGTTGTGCAACCACAACATTTTAAAATTCCTCGAAGATAGATCAGATGGGGATGCATGGTCTCCTTTCTATGCGTCTCTCAACATAATCCTAAAGCGGCTCCATCTCAGTAGGAAATGCGGGTAGCTGACTTGACGAGGAGACCATCTACGCTCATCCCTGTGATGAAGTGCATGTCCTCTAGTGTCAGAAAATCTTGTATGAGAACACCTTTTTTGTTCTCACCATGAGAACACTAATCTCCACCTTTCATTGTTTTAATCTAATCCAATGACTTAAAATACAAGGGCATATTTGTAATTGATCTTACAATTAATAGTTTCTTATTTAAATTATAAACTACTTAATATTTTAAAATATAAATCCTAACTAAATTAAAGGATTCAGTTACGGGAAAATACCAAACATTGTTTCCCTAAAACTTTCTTGACGGCCGATATTTTGTAAACAAAGCAACTTCGGCCAAACATTGTTTATAATCGGCCAAACATTGTTTCCATAATTAAATAATAATCAGCGGAATTTAGTTCATCGGCGATGGAGATTTTTATAATCGACGATTGATTTTATATTCTAGATTATCGGTGGTTGCGGTTGCACCTTAATGCCGACAGTGGCTTGGTACCAAACTCAGGTTCGGAACAAGGATGCAACATCAAGATAACTATAATTGATTTTAGGAACAACGATTCGTTCCTAATTCCAACATCGAGGTACAGATTAAGTCGAGAAGATGAGTGACCTAAATTAGAAATTCGATACAAGAATTGTGAATTGGTACTAAACTCAATTTTTCAGAACAGGGATGCAATATAAGGTACCTATAATCGATTTTAGGAACAATGATTGGTTTCCTAATCCAATATCCAGGTACATATTAATCGATTTTAGGAACAATGATTGGTTCCTAATCCAATATCCAGGTACAGATTAATCGATTTTAGGAACAATGATTGGTTCCTAATCCAATATCCAGGTACAGATTAATCGATTTTAGGAACAATGATTGGTTCCTAATCCAATATCCAGGTACAGATTGAGCGGAGAAGATGAAACAATGAATCAAGAACAGAAAAATCGACGCCAACAGAATAAAATAACTACCATCTTCTGCTCGTTCCCTCCTTCTTCGTTTCGGCAACGGCAACACGGCTATCTTGTTCTTCAATTATACGACCTCCTTCGTCGTTTCGGCAACTGACAACACAGCTATCTTGTTCTTTGATTAGAAGATGATCGATATCTCCAAGCCTCCCTCTCCTCTGCGACGGCTGGTTCATAGTCACATCTTCTTGCATTGACGTTGCGCAGCGGCACCTTCAATCGGCAGTTTCAACTGGCTGCGGCTATTAGATTTCAAGCATCGGCGATGGTGTCTCTTCCATGAGGGAGCTCCCACCCTCTTCGTCGTTTTGGCAGCGGCTACACGACCATCTTGTTCTTCGATTAGAAGATGGCTGAAATCTCCAAGCCTCCCACTCCTTCGCGACGATTGGTGCATAGCCGCATCTTCTTCCATCGACGTCGCACGACGGCACCTTCAATCAGCAGTTTCAACTGGCGTGGCTATTAGGTTTCAAGGGGACGGCGGCAGTTAGTAGGTTTCAAAGGAACGGCGGCGGTTAGTAGGTTTCAAGGGACGGCGACGGCTATTAGGTTTTCAAGGGGATGGCTGCTTCTCTTCCATGAGAGAGAAACAAGTAGGGTTTTTTTTAATTAGTTTTTGTTTTTTGGTTGGCAAGCAGACTCTAATTTATAATATACCGAAATGACAAGTTTGTCCAATTTTTATCAGCCATCCGATTAATGTACCTAATCTAACGGTCGTTAGTAGTGTTCTCATATAAGAACACTAATAGTTGTTCTCATGGTAGGTGATCCGCCTCTAGTGTGATGGTCGCTTCACCGTAGTATAGATGGAAGTTGTTGGTCTCTGGACGCCACCTCTGGACCAAAGCAGTGACGAGCTCTAGATCAAGGGTTAGTCGCAAGGTCGACCTAATCTCGTATAAGCCAATGCGGCATAGCATCTGATCAAACCTATGATCCTAGTCTACGATCTTCTTAAAATGACGACAAGTATGCGTCATACGTGGCTCCTAATATTTGAGGAATGAAGGGAGAGGTGAGAAGTGAGTAGGTAATAAGATAACTGTTATATACCTAATTAATAATTAGTAATATAACAATTAATTAGTAACCTACGTAATTCTAAATATAGCAGTTAATTGTGCAAGTACGTGCTACGTAGATACTACTTCTAATTAATTAAGCTACTTCATAATAATAATTATTCGATATTAAATAGATAGACAATGTGTATTCAATTATTAAGTGGACAACTAATATCATGCAAATATTTATAATAATCATTAATTACATAAAACTAATTATATTTACCTAATGACATAAATTATATTTACACTAATTATAATTACA
This sequence comes from Linum lewisii, assembly GCA_034768395.1. Lineage (NCBI taxonomy): Eukaryota > Viridiplantae > Streptophyta > Magnoliopsida > Malpighiales > Linaceae > Linum > Linum lewisii. Next base: position 49,241,617 of record CM068298.1, on the reverse strand, counting down.
TAAAATCAATATCATGCACTAATTACGTTATATAATTAGTAATTACCTACGACAATTTTTTTAGTTATTCTATAAAAATATTAAAATACATAGACATTATGTATTCAATTATTTTAATTAGTAATATATCAAAACATGGTCATTATTAAGAGGACAACTAATATCATGCAAAAATTTATAGTAATTATTAATTACATAATACTAATTATATTTTCCTAATTTCATATTAGTATATTACTCACATTCACTAATTACGTTATAATGTACATATTTGTAGTTATACTAATAAAATACTAACTCGCGCGGGCTTCACCCCCCAAATACTTGGGCTGCTCGGGCCAACGGGTACGCATTTGGGAACTTCTCCAAACATGTAATCTATCTACGGGGTCGTTTGTGACCCCTACGTTCAAACATACATACGTCAATTAATTACCAATAATAATACAATGAACATTTAATTGCAATAAATTAAGATTGTGATACCTAATCAAGATTGGGGAGCGAAACTCGTAGCACGACGTACGTCGAAGACTTGCTTGAAACGGTTCACAATTGCTCGCTACAAAAGAAATAACACGATCAAATTAGTAATCAAGTTAATTAGACTACTTCATACTATACTAAAACAATGTCCTAACCTCTATACAACTAATGAGACAACTATCTTGAGAAGAAGATTTGGGAGAGTGAGGATGTGTAAGGTGTGAGGAATGGTTAAAGGGGATGGGGTTTATATAGGATTCGGAATGGGCTAGCCCACTAGTGTTGAGCAAGCTAGTGAGCGCGACGCTCCAACAGGGGATGTAACGGCTAGTTGACGGTTCTTTTGCAACGGTCTTTACCGGCTAGTTTGACATGTGGTGCGGCGCAACCAACTATCACATTTTTAGCTCCCAGTGTGCTATGCGCAGCATGGCCACCACATAGCTCACTGGTTTGCTATGCGCTGGTCCAGTTTAACATTTGCCTAAATTTGGACTTTTTCGAACTTTTGTCACTCACTGTACATATTGACACTACAAACCCCCTGATAGGCTCAACCTTGGTCGTGGTTCAACCCAACTAGCTTGGTCTAGTGGGCTTGGCCTGAATGTTTGACCATACCTGGTTGAATCGGTTCAATCTTCTGCTTAAAATATAGGGTTAATACACCTTTTTTGCCCCTCTACTTCATATCTTTTATTAAGATTTTTGTTTGAGCAGATTTGACATGAAATTAACTTAGGTTTGACCAAGTTAATTGAAAATTTTAGAATTTTAGGTTTAATAAGAATTGAATTGATTTCAATTCACAATTAACTTGTCATTTAACTTGACAAAGAGTTGTTAAATTGAGTGGAAATTTGAATCAATAGAGCAAATGTCCACAAACTTTCAACGGGCCAAATACCTACTTGATCTTGTAACTTTGGCTAGGTTTAGAATCGGTCTTGAAACTTCCAAATGTTACACAACAATCACGTAACTTACAAATGAGGCGGATTAGAGTCTACCCCTGTTGCAAGTTATAAGACCAAATGTGCAACAATTGAAAGTTTCAAAACCAATAAAGAATTTTACTCAAAATTACGAAACCTATTAGGTATTTGGTTATGAATTTGGGATAGAAGATTTCAGTTTAATAAATAAAATTCTACCCCAAATGTATCGCCTAATATTACAAACAAAGTCATAAAAATGAAACAACTGGAACTAAATAAAAATAAACACAGCTAAACCCTTGAATGCCTTTGTAACAGCACCACCCCCCAAACTAACTAACACTGCAACTCAGCAACCCAGAAGATGAAACTCAGCTACAAATGGAAAATTAGACCTATTGACTGACTGACTGACTGACTTTGGTCATTTCACAAACTTAACTTTACTCGCACAGTCTAGGAGCCTCTTGCTCCTCCTCATCATGGCAAGTAGATCTGTTGTGACCAGCTCCTTTGCACTTGCTGCAGTGCAGTGTCCGTTTTATCACACCCCTTTTCCTTATTCTTCGATCCTTGGGACGCCCCGACACTCGAACCAGCGCTGGAGGCTGCACCTGGATTGGTGTCGATGCATCATGCACAGGCTTATCTGTCGTCGCAACTGGGTTTATAGGCACTCCATATGTCATCCGGAATGTTTCAGTTGTGTAGTATTTAGCACAGTAGTCGTATGGATCCGTCCCAATGCCTTGGAGTACTGCCACCGCATGAGAACATGGATACCCATTATGTCGCCAGTCCCTACAAGAACAGCTCCAGGTGTCCACGTTCACCGTGTGATTAAACGAACCAAAATAGTCACGCACTTCAAAGGTATTCTCAGCAGTCGTAGACGGAAACACTTGGAGCGACTGTGCCTTCATTACCTCCCTCTGCAACTTGTCTTCCAAGGATGGAGTTACCTTGGACACCCACTGATCCGCTTCCACCTTTCTAGTGTATATCAACTCCATCATCTTCTGCCGAATTGTGTCAACAAACTGGACGACTGGTAGTTGAATCTCAGGTACCCAGCTATAGAATGACTCCGCAACCCCCGATGTTATTTGGTTATAACGTGAACCCACAAAGAGGTAGTTAGCCCAGTGTTCTGGTTCACTCCGTATAATCCAATCCCAGGCCTCTGGAGATATACTTTTAATTTTGTCCATGGACTTCAAGAATCCCTCTCGTGTTGCCGCTTGCGCTGCATCATACATATGACCCATGAGGACATCAGCAACTTCTTGAGTACATATCACCCCACTCAAATCCTTGAGCAACTCGTCTGACAGCCTACGAACACAAAAACCATGATAGGAGTTTTGGAAAATCATGGGAATCGACTGTCTCAATCCCATCAGTCGATCTGCAACAAACGTGATCGCCTCCGTTGTTGTTAGAGCAGATTTCAGTTGCTCTAGAAACCACAGCCAACTCTTTTCATTAACAGCATCCACTACAGCAAAGGCCAGAGGGAAAATACCATCATTCCCATCTAATGCAGTTGCTGTGAGTAACTCAGACTGATATTTTGATCTCACCGTCATCTCATCAAGGAAAACCAAGGGACGGCAACCATTCTCAAAGCCAGATATTGAAGAATGCATGCAGACAAAGAAGCCACGGAATGTCAAGTCATCCGAGGTACTGAGAGAGACAAAACTGCCAGGATTGGTCTCTAGCAGCTTTTCACGTAACCAAGGTAACAGATTGTATGAATCTTTGAAGGAACCTTGAAGTTCCTGCCTAGCAGCTTCCATTCCCCGCCAAGCCTGGTAGTACCTCAACTCAATCCCAAATTCCTCCTGTATCTCTTTAGCAATTTCCTTTGGCTTGAAGTTTGGCGTACTAAGCATCTTTTCCTTGACAATTGTGGCCACCAACTTCCTAGAAGCATGAGGACGGGAAGCTGACCCGGTGCCAGCCCCACATGTATGCTTATCAATGAACTTCTTGGTCCGGAAGAAATTAGTTGTAGTTAACTTTGACACATAAATCCTCCATGAACACCCTTCAGCCTTGCACCTCGCATTCACTCGCGTGGCATCATTGTTCTTAAACTTGATTGAGAATCCTTGGGCAAGCGAATATCTGCGCAAAGCTTCACGAACTTCAGCAACATTATTGAACTGCTGGTGCAGACCAGTAATGCAACCTTCCCATACTTTCTGAAGTTTCTGCTCCCCGACTACATCATAAGGAACCACACAACTCATCTGCGGGCCTCCAGCCACACAACTTGCAACCGGAGTAACATTGAGCGGGCTACCTGGTTGAGTCTCCAATGGCTCTGCGTTCACCACCGGCTGCTCTGTCCCTTTTCTTGCTGGCGGCTCCCTGTTTAGCCATCAAAACATCAATACCGAGTAGTTAGTTAACATAAGAGTCTGGACAATATCACTCAAGACTTGACATCTACGAGCACGGAAACAACAAGTTCACCTGGTTCTCTTCCGGCTTGCAGCTGCAGCTCGAGATTTCGACGCAGTTGTCTTGGCAGACTTACTAAAAGAAGCCCAAAGAAGCGCAGACACGATGCAAATCAAAACGAAGGAAACAAAAAAATAAAGAACCAAAACTGTAAGGCAACGCGCACAAGTTAAGAAGATTCGATGGAAGACTGGAGAAATTATTACCCCGTGGGAGGAGAAACAGGAATTTCAGCGCCGGCCTCCTCATTGGTGAGGACATAAGCATCAACAGTGCTGGAATCCTCGTGGAAATCAAGCAACCGCTGCAAATCTTTGTCAGATGACACGGTGATGAGAGTCTTGTTGTTATGCGGAACGAAGTACTTGACGGTAATTGCATTCGGATCATACTTCCAAAACTCCGCCATCTCCGCCCTGAAATTGTCGAATTTGCTCTCCCGGCTGATGCTCAGGGCATGAGCTTCTCCGCCGGAATACGAGAGACCGCCATCATCGGTCAAGACGAACTTGCCTCGAGACTGACATATCACAATCAACTTCGGCATGGCTTACTCGATGACACAATATCACTAAGCAATTCCCGAACCAAACTAACTAACTGTACAGAAGAAGATTAAACAACACGTGATTAAACTACTGTTCGTATGAGTCGGGAACATGCAATGGCATTTACGAACAGCCTAATACACGAAGAAAACCTAGATTCAGTAGCAAACGAAGAAACCAAAATCGAGACTATTATCATGCAGCAAGGAGGGAAAAGGAAGATGCATTGTTTTCCTGTTCTAAGAAGGAGTGACGAAAGGAACAAAAAGAAGGGGCAAAGAAGAAGAGAAGAGAAACTAGAATGTAACGAACCGAGAAGAAAGAGAAGAAAACAGCTTCGGAGACGGCAGCAGCAGCTGCGGCGGTGCGGACGGAGGGGGGGGGGGGAATTGACGGCGGAGGGCGGAGTGCAAAGGGAATTGGAGTTGGGTGGGTAATTGAAATTGTTGGTTGAAATTCTGATGTTTTTGTAAATTTTAGGGTTTAGGTGTATTTGGGCATCGCCTTTTTTTTCCAGAGGTGTTTCAGAGAATCTGAGAACATCGAGGGGATGAAGGAGATAGATTTGTGAAGCAATTTGCAAACGGAACAAATACCGATGCCTAAAGAGTAAATCATTCAATACGGCGTCGTATAAGGGTTACTTCAGACAACAGTTTCATTGCAGATTTCGGATTGGTGCTGCTGGGCCGCTATGTACCTATGTCCATGTACGTCGTTAATGGGCTTTGCAGGCTTTTTGGTCCAACTCTTTTCTAACTCGCCCTCTTTTCCGTGATAAATGAGTTTTATCCAAATAATTCGAGTTTGATTTCGGAGACAGGGAATTGATCCTATCTCCAATAGATAGAACGCGATTTACGTTCAACCCTTCTAAGTTTGAACCAGTTACAACTAGGGTAAAATCAGAAATTTCGGAAAATTATTAAGGGGTCGTTTGGTATAGGGGAAATCCACCTGTGTTTCTTAGAAACTCTGTATTCTGAGATATCCTTGTTTGTTTACTGTCTGATGGAGCTGAAGTTTTGTATTTCAAATACCCAGAGTTTCTTATTGTCTCTAGAATGTCTATTCTGACAATTTCTACTTTTATCAGAAATTCTAACTTCCCCCAAATAAAATAATGGGACCCACTGTCTTCTTCTCCTATTTACTTTACCAAATATACATATCAAACAATGTAATTTAACATCCTCCAACTTTTAACAAACACTTTTCCACCATTCTCCTTTTTTCATATTTTCCCTAATTTTCAATCCTCTGTACCAAACGACCCCAAACCTATTTCCTAGACTAGTTCATCGCATCATTCCCCTGTTACCAAAATGGAGCTATCCGCCTCCTCCCTCGTAACGTCGGCTCCTTCCCCTTGTAGTCGGCAAGTCAAACAATTCTGGTCGATCGTCCCCACGCCGACGGCCACAATCCCTGGCAAGGTTCTTAACGGACAACGAACTGGAGCCATCATTTCCAAAAAAAAGTAGAGATGAATACTCTCCTTGAAAATGGCGACGTGCGATCCTAACGTTATCAAGTAGAGGTTGCATGGAGACGATATCCCTCCACCGTCGCCGATGGAGATCGAGATGACATCAACACCCACATTAACTATTGCGTCAAATGCGACCAAGATATCAGAGTAAAAAACAATCGACGTCCTTCCATGATTTCCTAAAACGAGCACGACGTCGAGCGAAGGAACGGAGGCCGGAGCAACAACGGCGTATTCTAAGGTTGAAGAAGAGTGACTGATTTGTCATTTAGTTAATTTGGGTGACTGCTTTGTAGTTACAAATACTTTGGGATGTTCTTAGCAATTATTGAGAAGTTATATTCTCAGTCACTAAAAAATATGTTGTTCACTATTTAAGAATTTGAGTCATTTTGTTTTAAATGCAAATGTTATTGGGATAACCTTGTAGCTATATAATTTTTGAATTAACATGACGGGATGTTCCGAACACAGAAACTGGAACAAATAACTACTACTTCTGAAAATCTTTGAAAAGTGGGTTTCTGGAAAACATATCGAAATCAACGAAAATTGAAAAATATGAACGAGGAATAGGTTTATGAATTGAAAAATAAACCAAACTTATCGAAATCAACAAAAATTGTTTTGCTGAAATTATAAGAAAAAAGATATATGTGATGGGAGTTCCGAACATAGAAACCGAAACAAAGGACCAGAATTTCAGAAATTAAATTGAAATAAAAAAAACCTACTGAATTCTCGGGCTGATTAAACAAAGAAGATGATCCATAATCATCAACCGAAACCATTGGAAGATGAAGTTGTAGACAAGGTTTTCAGAACCGGACCGGGGGGTCGAGCCGGCAAGGTCAAGGGTTCAAAGGTTTAATGGAAAAATCGAGGTCGAACCGGGATCGAACCGGGATTCAACCGGAATTAATCGGTGCCGGAGGGGGGGCCGGCTCGCGGTCGGACCGGTCGAACCGGCCGGCCCGGTCCGGCTTTGAAAACCCTGGTTGTAGAATACTATTATGTCGGGGAGAAGAAAATAAATGAAACCGACCGTTGAGAATATTACAGAACCGGCGTTGGGAGAGAAATTGGCAAATTTTACCATGACTGCAATTAGAGCCAATCATAAAATAAGAAAATGCTACAAAGGGTATTTTGGAGAATTCTCAATAGCTGTAGGGTTTTTAATATAACCCTACTAACTCCTTCCTTCCCTATCAAAACAGCCGCCACCATCTTCTCATCTTCATTTTTTTCTTCTTCTCTCTACTCCGACGACTCCCCTCCATCTCCCCCACCACGCCTCCTCTCTCCCCATGGTGGCCTCCTCGCCGCATCCATCCTTTCCCACCGCGCCTCTCCTCCTCATAGCAGACATCCCCAATGATCGGCTTCCTTCCCCCCACGGTGGCCTCCCCGCCGCAACCCTCATTTCCCACGATGGCCTCCAATCGCGACTCCCCTTCTCATCGTATCCCATCCCCGACAGCCTCCATCCGTCGAGATCCACCGTAGACTCATCCGTAGCCCATCCCCGACGGCCTCCATCTATCGCTGTCTCGCTAGATCCGTCGAGATCCGAAGTCTTGGTCATCAGATCCTAAGTCGTAGTCGTCAAATCCGAAGTTGTTGACTTCAGATCTGAAGTTTTCAGCATTAGATTCAGTCTCGACACGCACTAGTGCTCACCGGGGCCAGATTCATAGATACTAGTTCGTGCTAAATTTACACTAGTGCATTTGTGGTAGGTTTTTTTCAAACTAGTGCATTTTCTTGTTTTTTGTTTTGTTTCTACACATGTTTTTTATGGTTGAATTTGTTTCATATACACTAGTGCGATCATGGTCGAAGTTTTGTCGAAGAGCAAGCAGATCTGCAATCGAGCGTGGTGCCTGAATCTGTTTTTGCATGCACTAGTGCATCCATGGACAGAGCTCTGACGAGAAGGCGGTGAATCTACGGTGGAGCTCGTAGAGATTCAGCGGATATACACACTAGTGCAATCGTGGTCGAAGCTTTCACTACAAAAAAAAACAACATTTGTCACGATTTTGGAAACCGTGACTAACTGGTCACGGTTTCATTCGAACCGTGACTAATTAGTCACGGTTTTGGGAACCGTGACTAATTTAGTCACGGTTTTGGGAACCGTGACCAATTTAGTCACGGTTTCATTTGAAACCGTGACCAATTTAGTCACGGTTTTGGGAACCGTGACTAAATTAGTCACAGTTTCATATGAAACCGTGACCAAGTTATTACTTTCCAGCCTTTATTAATTACTTTCCTTCTTCTTCTTCTTCTTTCCTCCTCTACCTTCGTCTTCCTCTGCCTTCTTCTTCTTCTTCTCTTCATCTACAATCTCCAGCCGTTCCTCTCCCTTCTTCTTCTTCTTCCGTTCAATCAACCATATCTCCCATGAAAGCGGTGGGGTCTGGAGCTCGGCGGCGGCGACGAAATCAAAGGCGGCGGTGGGGATCTGGAGCTTCAACCATGGAGCTTGAAGGCGGCGGGGTCTGGAGCTCGGCGGTGGCCACGAAATCGAAGGCGGCGGCGGGGATCTGGAGTTTGAAGGCGATGGTGTTGGAGCTCGGCGGCGACGGAGGCGGTGTTGGAGCTCGGCGACGGTGATGGAATTCGGCGGCGGCGATAAATAAATTGTCATTTTTTAAATTTTTATTACTTAAAATTGTAATTAGGTTATTTTTGACACAATTAATAAATTCAGTGACTGGTTTGCAATTAATTGGGATATCTTGTTAACATTCTAAACTCATGGATCGTTTTGCATTTCGGAAGAAGTTGAGGGTCTGGACCTGTAATTCATGAAATTAACTAATGGGTCACTGAAAATTTCAATAGAACAATTTGGTCACCTGATTTGTCACGGTTTTAAAAGAAACCGTGACTAAAATTGACATTTTTCGTCACGGTTTTATGTAAAACCGTGACAAAGGTTAGTCACGGTTTTCCACAAAACCGTGACTAATATCTTTGTCACGGTTTCTTTAAAAACCGTGACAAAAATGGGGCAATATAGTCACGGTTTAGGAAACCGTGACAAATTTTTTTAGTCACGGTTAAAACCATGACTAAAGGGCCAAAAAAACCGTGACTAAATTTGTGTTTTCTTGTAGTGTTTGGCAAAGAGCAAGCAAATCTGCAACTGAGTTTGGTGCCTAGATCTGTTTTTGTATGTACTAGTGCGTCCATGGACAAAGTTTTGACGAGAAGACGGTGAATCTACTTTTGAGTTCGTAGAGCTTCAACAAGGTTGAGATGAAGTTTCAGCTAGATTGAAGTTGATCTCATCTAGAATAGTTAGTTAGCATATTTAATATGTTTTTATTTTTGATAGTTCAGTTTGAATTTTGAAATTTAGTATTTAATAAATTATTATCCTAAATTACCCTTGATCTAATCTTAACCATTAAATTAATATACTAATATGATGGATAATATTCATTCAGTATATTATACTACATCTAGATGCAGTCACCATAAGAAGTATGGAGAGAAACTGCCGATGAAGTCACTGAATATAGTGCTGCCGGCACAAACCCTAGCCATGATAATGAAACAAAAAAAGGCCTAATACCCTCAGATATCACCAACTATTGCGTAATCCCCATAATATACATACCGTATTAGAAAATACTCATTTAACTCCACCTATGAGGGTCAAAGTTTCAAATAGCATGCTGTTAATTTTTTACGCATTCCGTTAGTCTGAGTTGGCAATCTCGCTGACATGGTATATAAATAACTTAAATTTCATCTGAAGTGACATTTTATTAAAATAATAAAATACAGTAATTAGAAATAAATTAGTTAAAAATATAATCTCTCCACCGCCATCTTCTCCTCCTTTCTTAATTGACGGTACGATCCACTGTCGCTATACTCTCCACCATCGCTAACTCTACTGAAAATCGGTAACAAACAAGGAATGAAGAGACAGTAATCTTTTTTTCACAATCAATGAACTGATAACAGTATGAGATTAAGAATTTTAATGGGTTCTGGAGGTTCTGGAATTCGGTGGTTCCGGACTCCGAAGAAGCTTCTTCTTCTTCATCTTCTTCATCATATCCTCTGTGTTCTTCAACATCATCGGAGGAAGGAGAAGTAGAGGCAAGGCAGAGGATCAGATGGCTGGGATGGAGGTTATTATTTCTGCTTCCAGCAACTCTGTCTTCCGGCAAATTGAAATCCCTAATTCCTTCCTCCTCCCCCCTCTTCCGTAATCTCCGGATAAGAAGATTCTCGAATCGTTTCCGTTGATGGAGGTGACGGTGGGACCCAAATGGATTCCCGATGTTGAGAAGTTCGAGAGGAGGTTGCAGATATTCCAATGGGATTGAGATTGGATCTGGGAGCAGGAAGCGAGTCGTCAGCTGACTCGGAGGAAGAGAATTTGGTGCTGCAGAGACTGAGTGCAAAGTACAGATCTGGCTATGGCTAGAAAATTTTCACACCGGAGGCGACGGTGGGCTTGCCAGAGTTGCTGATGCGAACTCATCGCCAACGTTCAACTTTTTTCGTCGACGGAGGGGAAAGTCTAGTATTTTGGCTTCATCTCCTTCCCGACAAATCCTAATCACCTTTTCCATTTTGTGAAATCAGGGCCTCCGGATCCCCACACCTCAGCCAGCTCGACAAGAACACCGCCGCCGTTGACGGCCTGAAGAACATTGGAATCGTCAAAAGCAGTAGAGGAGAAGAAAAAGAGGAGGAGAAAATTAATTAATTAATTAATTTTAATTGTTGTATTTTTAATTTTAATAAAATATTGAAGTGGGCTTCAAATGAAATATAAATTAAAAATAAAAAATCTGAAATTTAATCTATATCCAAGTGTATTCACTCTTTATTTAAATTAGTTGAATGGGTGTCTTAAACTAAAAATAGGAACAGATGTGTCCGTCTAAAGTACCTATTAATGTTATATATATGTGTGTATGTAATTAATAATTTAAGAGCACGCAGATTAATTTTTTAATAAAAATATATATTCCAACATTTAAATCCTCGCCGCCGCCGCCATGGCCAATCTCGCCGGAAAGAGAAGAAACTACAACCTCGCCGATCTCCCTCTCGATCTCCAGATCAAAATCGTATCCCTAATCGCCTCCCTCTCCATCACCGACCTCTTCAACACCACGCAAACCTGCAAGTCCCTGTACAAATCCAGATCTCACCCAATTGTACTCCAAAACGCCACCGTTTGGCCCAAATTCTACGCCATCCACACTCGGAGACTGCAAAACAAGGAAGAAGCGAAAATCGACGGCGGCGTCGCTCGATTTGTGACGCAGTGTATGAACAGCGGCAATCCAGAAGCGATGCTCTGCCTCCGTATGGAAGAGTACTTTTTCAGCGACGAAAGGCTCTGTAAATTGGATGACGAGAAGAGGAAAGAAGAGGCTATGAGATGCCTGAGGACGGCGGATGCAAAGGGACACGTGGGTGGCGAAGATGTTGTTCGGGATGATTTACTTGATCGCTGGCGGCAGAGAAGAAGATGAAGAGTTTGAGATTGTTGCGAAGATGTTTGGGAGTACGGAAGAAATAGGCGAGTGCTGTAGGGCTGGGAAGTTTATGGATGATTGCATCAAAGCTCGGAGGCTGTGCCGAAAGAGCGATGGCTGGTTAGGTATAGAGGAAAAATTGGGGGATTTGTTGAAGATCGATGTTTTATAAAATATCTAGAAAGGTAGCTGACCACAATATAGGCGAGTGCGGATATTCAGGATGGATCAAGACATTGGGTTATTTTATATATATTGGGACAGTATACTTACACATGTATTAATATACATAGTTTCGTAGCTCTAGACTTGAAAGTGAGGTGGACCGCAGCCTGGGGAGCCGCCCTTGAATATGGGTGAGTGTCTCTGTTACAAAACCAAGTTAAGAGTTGATCGACCGCCAATGTTTTGGACCCGAGCATTGTCTATGGTTATAAATTGGATTATAAATCCACTCTTTCTTCGTAACAAATACCATGAACAACATTGAATTACCATATAATACTTAATATTTGCACGATAACCAAATAATAGTTTAACGAACCACAACGAAATTATATATATATATATATATATATATGGAAAACACTCCGGTGCACCCGGTGCACCGAGTGCAACCGCTTGCGTTTTGATAGATAAATATGTTTTTAAAATCTTGTTTTTTCGAGGATAAGTATCTACATGTCGTTAAAATATACATAGAGCGATTTGAACGAAAAACTAATTTGGTAGACCTGATGATCTATCATATTGGGAAAAAATACCGCTATAGAAGGAAACCAAAAGAACATTATGTAAAATCTTATACTATGATGACTAAAAATTTCAACTAAGCTCAATTTAGACTTATTAAGATTAAATCTATTGATTTAAAAGTTCATTTCACTGAAAATACGACTCTAGATAGCATAAACGCAAGCAGGTGGACTCGGTGCACCGGGTGCACCGGAGTGTTCACCATATATATATATTCTAAAAGTAGTGTAGAACGTGTACCTTGTCCACGCTAACATGCAAATCTTATTTAATATAAGTCACTGATGTGTTGTGTAACCAGTGCTCATCGTTTATCCGATTTTGAAGATCATTACTCTTGAAAAGTATATCTACGTCTAATTTCACATATCAAAATCTAATTTAGTATATGACTACCAAGTACAGTTGCATGCAAATAACTCGATTTTATATTATTAACATGCCTCCTCAAGCGCCCCGCCATACGTACTATAATTTGTATGTTTCATAAATTCATATTCAACTTATTTTAGCCGGATTATGTATGGTGAGAAATAGATGAAATTTCTTATATAAGAAATGTCTATAGTACCATTCAGTTGTTAAATTGTACCATTCATTTATTTTATAAATGGTACAATTTAACAACGAATGGTACCACACATAATAACATTGTGATAATACCACTTAAAATATGCAAAAACTATACTTTTCAATAATTAAAATAATAACACACCCTTATTAATGCATGACCAACATGAATGGTAGAATTCCAATGTATACTGTAATTGTACCATTCGATGTTAGATTGTACCATTCGTAAAAATACATGAATGGTACAATTTCATAATGAATGGTACCATCACATAATATATAAAAGTACAATATACGAACGAATGGTACAACTACGTGATGAATGGTACCATCACATTGAATAATTATTAATAAAAGAAAAGATAAAATGTGAAAAATACAAAATAAATCAAATAACCGTAAGAACCACGAAACGTGGAAAGTAGGGAGGTGGGTGGTTATTTTTTTATTTATACATTTATTAATATACCCTTTGGTACATTTAGTACCATTTAATTAAAGATATGAATCGAACGGTCCAGATTCTATTTCTTAAATAAGAAATTTATATGATTTCTCACCATAAAATCTCCCTATTTTAGCCTCCTTCCAAATGGGCATGCAAAAATAAACGGCCTCATTTAAATAAGTAGAAGAAAATATCTATTGTCCACTTTTCATTCAAAATTGGGATGAATTTTGTTTGTCTCTAATCGATTTTGGACAAACTAAAAGTATATCTACATGTTTCAATTTAATTGTAATAACTAGTTTTCTTTATACTGAAAATAACGGTCATAAAATGACTTCAAAAATTGGATAACTGAAAGTGGTGTGAGCAGGGCCGTCCCGTGAATTTCGGAGGCCCTGTTCGAAATTTATTATGTGGCCCTATAAAATGATAATTTAAACCCAAATTATTTGGGTTACCTTAACTTGACTTGTTTGGGCGGGTATACTTATTGGTTTGAGACAATAATAATTCTCATTTATGATGGTATACACGTCCGACCTTGTGCCCACCTTGACTTACCCAATGTCATTCCAAGACTAAAATTTATTAACAACTAAAAATTTTGAAAAGTAAAATAATATATGAAGTATAACTTAATATCATATCATATTTATATATTTAATAATAATTTTTTTGAAAACAATTATAGTAAAAATAGAAAGATTACTTCAAAAAGACAAACAATGCTGAAAAGAACAAAAACCTAGTTTGATTTTTGTCAAAGATGAGGATTGAACCCATGACCACTTGGAATAGAACAAAGACTCCAGCCACTAGACCACAACAACATTTATGCGTACTTATTGCACAGTTTATTTATAATATATAATTTAGGTGTTTTTACTTAACCCGAAAATTTTGAGGCCCCCGATATTTTGAGGCCTTGTGCCGGAGGGCCAGCCAGCACACCCTCAGAGCCGGCCCTGGGTGTGAGTTGTTTGAAGTGTCAAGAGTGACTATATACTAGTCGACAATATTAGACAAACTCGATTTGATGCCTCGCTGAATTGTCCAAACGAGAAGTGAACCCTAAAATGACGTAATTGACATAACAGAAAATAAGTAACTATAATAGTTGTTTGATGCCTAATTTAATCACTTCAATAGTTCAAACGAGATTTGAACCATCACAACAAAAAAATTCTTAAGTAAAATGAAAAAGAAAAAAAACCTCTTGAATTACCCAAATTTTATCGAAATAAATCCAATACAACATCATATTAAGTTCCAGTTAAATTTAACTATGATTTTTCACTAAAACCAAACCAAATTCCAGATGGTTTGGGTGAAAAATTCGGATGATTTTTCTATTTTTCAGTTTTCCAATCCTACCCCTAACTAATTTAGGGTTTCCAACCGATTCTACAATATATATATATATATAGGTCTTCTTCCTCCCCAATTAACAAATAAAACCTAACCAAAAAATCCCCGCCGGCTGCCGCCATGTCCAATCTCGCCGGAAAGAGAAGTAATTATAACCTCGTCGATCTCCCTCTCGATCTCCACCTCAAAATCCTATCCCTAATTGCTTCCGTCTCCATCACCGACCTCTTCGCGAACTTGCAAGTCTTTGTACTAAGCCGGAACGCACCCCTTCGTAATGCGAAACGCCGCCGTTTGGGCCAAATTCTACGCCTACCACACTCGGAGACTGAAAACCAAGAAAGCAAAAACCATCGACGTCTTCGACGCCATTCGATTCGTGACGCGCTGTCTAAACAGCGGCAACAAAGAAGCGATGCTCTGCCGCGGGACGAAAGAGTACTTTCTCAGCAACAAAAAGCTCTGTAACTTAGAGTGCAAGAAGAAGAAGGAGGAAGCGATTCGATGCCTGAAGACGGCGGATGCGAAGGGACACGTGGCGGCGAAGATGGTGTTCGGGGTGATCTACTTGATCGCCGGCGGTAGATAGAAGGATGAGGAGTTTGATCAGCTTGTTAGAAGCTTGTTTGGGAGGGAGGCGGGAGATCATATAGGCGGCGAGTGCCGTACGGCCGGGAAGTTCATGGAGGATTGCATTAGAGCTCGGAGCTTGCAGGTAAAGAACGATGATGCATTGTTTCGCAAGTTCATCAGCTGCACTCAGGAGATGTGGGTTGGGTTTTATAATGCTAGATTTTGATGGTGTTTTAGGTCCGATAGTTGGACGACCAGGATTGATCCATGGGGGAGACCAGTTGTTTACCGATGAGTCTAGTAGTATGTGGTTCGATCAATTGAAATTATAGTTGAGTTGAGTCATTGTTATATCAGCATTTTTAAAATCATACCGTAGCGAGTCTAACAATATGCGGTTTAATTGTTTGAACCATCATTAAAAATAATCAAATAGTACAATGTGAGGTGTTTTGCATGTAGCGTAGGGAAGTGTGGTAAAGGGGGCATTTTCTACTATGAGGAGACCTTTTTTTTCACAACGGATTAAGTTGGAACTTATTATCTTATCTTATTTGAAAGCAAATTCCATATTTTTCCTTTCTGCATAGTTATCTTATTGTTTGATTTGTTTTCTTTTCTCCTTCCGATAAAGTGGGTGTCATCGCATTTGTTTTTTGTTTATAGGATTTTTTCTCTTTCTCTTGTAATATTTTTGTTTAGATGAACTGTCACGTTGGCAGTGTCACCCTATAATGAATATATTCATAAAAAAATGTAAAAACACGAAAAAACAATAAAATATAAATTTAATGAGCCCAAAAACTACAAACCAATAATACGAAATTATTTTCGAGTATCCTACAACAAAACCCAATTCGGGAGTGGTAACAATGACTGATCCATTCCTAGGCAACGCCATTAAATCTAACTATGATTTTTCACTAAACTGAAACCAAAACCCAATCTAATCAAATTTTCACTGCTTTGACCGAATCAGATTCAGATGATTTTTCATTTTTTTCAGTTTCTCAAGCCTATCCCTAACCAATTTAGGGTTTCAACAGATTCTATCATAATACAATACTAGAGAGAGGCCCCAAAAAATGCTGACATTCGGATCATCATCTCCCTCATAGAGGTTTCCGACTCCCCTAAGTCAACATTGGGAACATACTATTTACACGAGTGATAAAACGGGTTGACCAAGGTCGTATTCCTCGGGGTTCTCTCAATGGCCTCTACTCACATTCCTCGTAGACGGTCTATTCATTTGAAAGGAGTTTTGATTTGAAAAAGACTTTAAAAACTTAAAGGCAACTAAAAGGAAGAAAGAAGAATAATGAGATGCAAGTCAAAGACAAAGGGGCTCTCTTGGTGGGTAGTTTCATCATGCTCAAGAGGTACAAATGCACAAACAAGCCAAACATGTTCGAGGAAGCAATCGAATGACCACGCATTTCACTTCTATAGACTCAATGCACTCTCGTCGCACTAAATCCCTATCCTAGAACCACTCAACCTAGGCTCTCGCTCTCAAGCTAAGTGACTAAGGATGCATTAAAGGTGTTTGATGAAATGCCAAGCTACAAAACCCTCTCCTATGACTCTATGACCACTAGGCTAGACACCACACTCTCATGTCAATGTTCTAACACTAAGAGAATCATCCAAAGACTAATCAAAGTTCAATTGAGTGAAAATCCTAATGCACACCAAGTGTTCGATAAAATGCACAAGTGAGAAATCATGCAACTATGGTTGAATTGAGATGATCTAATCTCTTAGAACACACTCTCTTCAATCCCTAGACCTACAATCTATGCAATCCAAGCACTCTCATGCATCAAATTACAATGAATGGACCAAATTAAGCAAACATGGCATAAAATGGCATTAAGAACAAGTCTAGGAATCATCCTCATACAACCAAGATCAATCATGGCAAGTTCTATACAATCATCCCTCTATCATAGCACAACTATTCTACCCATCCAAGAGGAACCCTAGAAAATCAGCCACACATGGCCAAGGGAGTAAAGAGAAAAGAAGGAAGAATGGTCACACAAGAACACCATGGATGAATCCTTGAGATGATCTTCACTTCTCCACTTGTGAGCACTTCTCCCAAGGTTTGTTGGCTTCAATCCTAGCTCCAATGGCTTCAAATTGCTCCAAAAACGTGCTCTAGGGTTTGAGGGTTCGTGAAATGTGTTTGGGGTTCAAGAGATGTGATGATTATTATTCAAAATGGCCAAAACAAGAGTATTTATAGTGCAGGGGACAGTGCACGGCGTGCACCCCTGCACGGCGTGCATAGTGCACGGCGTGCACCCCTGCACGGCGTGCACATCTGCACGGCGTGCACCCCCTGCACTCTGCAGAAGACCCGATCTTGCAAGGCTCGCATCTCCCTCGTCCGGCCTCCAAATGACCTCCCGTTTGCTCCTATGCGCTCCTTGTTATCCGTACTTTGAAGCCAGAACCTGAAAATGCACAAAGAAGCTCCAATAGCCCACGAATTTTGGCTCCAAAGTGGCAACCGGACAACGAAATGACACTTAGCACAAAATCTCAAATAAACGCATAAAAGTCATGTCATTTCACGAATAAACACGGGCATATCATAGGTCATTCATAAGCTTAAAATGCATTGATTAAAGTCACATCAAATTCCCCTACGACTAAGCTTTGCTTGTCCTCAAGCAAATGAATCAGAAAACATTCAAGTTCACAAATGACAAGTTCGGTCCATTGAGATTCAAGCAATCACAATTTTGCTTAAACTGTTCCACGAACAAACTAAACCTACACATGCAAGAACATCAACCAAACAAGTCTAAACCTCACCAATTTCTGCACACTTCAAGTAGTGGTTGATTGGGACACAGCAAAACCGACCACGACAACACCGACTCTAATCAAAAGGACTTGAAATCGGAACATGGATCGTGAGTCGTGAATGTGGCTATCGACTCGATTTCATCCGCTTCTAGATCCGCACTTTACAACTCTAGCTAGGATCAAGGGCTACATTTGAGAACTTTTCTCTTTTTTTTTTTTTTTTTCTTACTGCATACTAGTGCTCGATTCAACACTACACTTAGGTGTTGAACCTGCCTAGCTCACAGTCTTTGCCCTTTTGCTTAGTGCTCAACCCGACACTTCACTTAGGTGCCGAGCTTGCCTAGCTTTTCTTTTGAGCATTTTTTTTTTTAACAACTTCAGTACAAGATTTCGAATTGGATTCCGTCTAGTCTCAAGCCACAGTCACGAAAGATCAAAAAGAGAATGACAAACATGGAAGAGGGGAAGAAATTCTGATTGCCTTCATCATCCTAGACCGGTGTTATCGAGTGGTATAAAAACACGTATCAAACCAATCAATCCAACATACAAGAGTGATAAGATTTCAGTTCTGGCCCAGACTCATTTGATATTAGTGCTAACATGCTGGTTATAGGTTCTAAGTGGAACAATCTAAACATCATTGTGAAGGCTCGAAGTCAATTACACACCGAAAGTCAAGAACCGAACGATTCTACAATAGAGGAATTCGATATTCAATTAAGATCATGCAACACATCACAACATAGCTTTAGACTTCTACCGACAAATAATCACACCAAATCTCAAACTCGCCTACGACTAACATGAGCATTGTCCTCAATGATCAAGAGAGATAGAGAATAAGGTGGAACGAATATACCGCGCGGTGAAGAAGAGAAGCCGGAGATGGAATCCCGGGTCAAGTAACCTGTTCAGGACGAGGACCTGAATCAGGGGTACCTGTAGAAAATAAGGGAGGGCACACCACTCAAACACAAGCCAAAGTCGACAAGATGAAAGTACGGATGAGATGTGTGATCCATCACGACAAGTTCAATGCCAGAAATGAAAAGAGAAAAGCAGAAGTCAAACGCAACAAAGCATGCAGTCATAAACAGAAATAAAAGAAAGGAAAAATCCAAAGTCAAAGAAGTGGTGAGTGATCCTGCAGCTCTCAGTGAGGTGGTGGTCGTGGGTGCCCAGGCCACTGTGACCAAGGATGGTAGCCGTCGAACGGGGGAGGCGGTGGAAAGACTGTCCAAGTGCTGGAGGGGCCGGACTCAGAGTGGAAGCTCTCCTGGTAGTAGTAGGACTGATGCTGCTGCCAGTACTGAGAATGCTGAATCTGAGTAAGTTGGATACCTGAAACTGCTGAACCTCATGCACCTGAGCAAGCTGCTGTCCATAGAATTGCTGACTCTCAAAGTCCCTAGCGTTGTACGCCTCAAGGTTCTGCACTCTCCTGCTAAGGTCTTGTATCGCCGCACTGTCTCTCCTCTGTCCCTCACGCATATCCTCCACTACGGTCGTGAGGCGACCCATCCCAAGATAAGCTCATGAAGTGTAGTAGGGTCGATCTCTTCATCCTCCTCATCACTGTCATCATCTGAGATCCGACAAGTCGGAACCAGAAGGTCTGTGATCTGAGCTGTGGGTAGGACAATCCGCAAGAGAACTGGTCGAGGCTCGACAAATGCTGGAGCAGGACCAAAAGCATCAAGGCACTCATACCCCCGCACCAACCTGGTCACAAATCCTCCTCCCAGCAGAACACCAGCAGTGTCATTAGCTTGGATCTGAAGGAGGGCTCCTAGCACTAAATCACCTAGATGCAGCTTGATGCCCCTCTCCAAACAATAAAAGAGAAACAAATCTCAGACTGAGACTACACCTGGAGAGGAGGATGACTTCCTATGGGTGATGGAGTGCCGGAAGAAGTGATGAAGGAGCTTCAGCATAGGCCGATTCACTTCTGTGACCTTGGATGAGCGAGCTGAATAACCCCTAGCCCTCGGTGCAATTTCCTTGAAGAATGCACACCTGGCGTCCCCCGTAAGAGAAGATATGAGAGCCAACCCAGAGAGCTCGCCACTTTGAACCTCCGCCCACTCATAGAACCCAAGACGGTATCCAAACTCGTCAATGGAGCACACACGCGCCATCCCGCCGAGCCTAAAGCGCACACAAACCTCACTAGTGGTCTCGTGACACTCCACGGTGAGAGTGCTCAAGAACTCCTTCGTAGGCCACTCATACGCCCTCTCGTCGACCTCCAAGAGCGGCCAAACACCGGCTCCATCAGCAAAATTCTTCAAAGCATCCAACCATCCGTCACGACTCTGCAACCCCTCAAAATCAAATCTACCCTGCCTCGCCACGGGCCATCTCGCCATAACCTGATAACGACTGTAAGCCCGATCCCTGGGGTCGAAGTCGAAGATCCTCTGAACCACTGATTCAGGAGGGTCGACGCCACGAGGAGCTGGAGGCGGCGAAGGTGACCGTGGTGGAGGAGCAGAAGACTCCCCAGTCTGTCCCTTCCGCTTCTTGGAAGCTGGTGCCTTGGATCGCTTAGGGGCGGAGGATGAAGAAGCTGATTTACCCTTGGGAGGCATCCTGCAAAAGAAGTGCAAACAAAGATTCAACAAGAAGGGCACACTCCTGACACAAATCCTATCGAGGCGCCGAATCAGAACACATGATCAAAACATTGAGCACAACATCGAGCACGATTCAAGATCATCACGTTCAAGTGCAACAACCTATGCTAGCAAAGATCAAATCATCGAAATCCACAGCTAAGCAAAAGGCGTGCATCATGGATCAAAAACACGAATCAAGAACATAGAAGCCTAAGTCCACACAATGTAAGGAGGAATGCATACAAAAATAAATTAACGAGTGGTGATTAACCACACCCCTCCTCACACAAAGAATGGAATTCGGTCCTCGAATTCAGAACGTGCAAATCAAACCAAAGACCATACTGAAACAGAGCAAGACAAAAGGCATAGACAAAAGCCAACATGATCAACCCCACAGAACTCCATAGCTCAAACACGCCAACACTCAAACACCTGCACATTAACACACACTCCCACTAAACAAAACAACAACACCAACAGCTCATCAAGTCACATGCCAAGCCTACCAACATATCACCAACTGCCACCATTTAGTCCATCAAGCAACACTCACACCACTAATGTCCAAGCAACAAAATGGCAGCACCCTCATTAGCAAGCAAACCAACCAATAACGCATAAGCAAATCAACAAAACCCCCTACCAAATCTGCTCATTCAGCAAACAAACCTCACCCAATTAAACAAGGAATCAAGCAAGCATTCAAGCCAAGCCACGAAGCGAAACCCGACAAGCTGCTAACAATGAAAAAACCTGGTTTGAAATCAACTGAAGAGGCTGGGCAGTCGGCGGCGGCGGCTGGGAAGGGGTGGCGGCGGGCGGCTGGAAGCTGGCGGCGGCGGCTGGGTAAGGAGAGTGGCGGCGGCTGTTGGGCGGACAGATGGGATGGCGGGCGGGCGACTGGCGGCTGGGCAGGAGCGGATGAGCAGGGCAGGTGCGGCGGCGGCGGCGTGTGAGCTGGGCAGGAGCTGGCGGCTGGGCAAGCAGAGCGCGCTGGTCGGGGTCGGGGTTGGGCAGATGGGGTCTGGGTCGGGGGCGGCGGCGTCGGGCGGCTGGGCGGGTGGCTGGGTGGTCGATTGGAGTTGGCAGGGGGTGGCGGCGGCGGCGTGGTGGTCGGCGGGCGGATGGGAGCTGGCGAGGTCGGCGGCGGTGAAGGAGAGAGTGAGAGGGTCGGGGGTGAGTGGGTCGAGGAAAGGGATAAGGGGGGGTGGGTTGGGTGAACCAAAACCAAACCAAGCCAATGACTCAAACCAGAAAATCAAGTATTAACCGAGCCAACCACTAACCAAACCGAAAAGAAATAAGGGTGAAAATCATGGTGCACGGCGTGCAAGGGTGCACGACGTGCAGGGTGCACGGCGTGCACGGGTGCACGGCGTGCAACCCGGAGCTGAAAAATTTTCTTAAGCTCCTGGATAGCCCGTGCACCAAACCGTGCACGGTGCACGGCGTGCATCATGCACGGCGTGCAGTGGTGCACGGCGTGCATCCCCTCAGCACAAAATCAAATTTTCACTTCGACGAAAAATGACCAAAACACCGCCAAATCAACCCAAAACGGACCCCGAACTTCAGAATTTCAACGCCGACGAGACCACAAAGGACACCACAACAACTCAAGGACCTTGAACACCACAAAAACACACAATCATGCAATCAAATCAAGAAGAAAAGTCATGAAAAACACTCGGGTTGCCTCCCGAGAAGCGCTTGTTTAACGTCTTAAGCTCGACGAAGCAAGGAACACTCAAGGCACGACCAAAGACAAGACCTCAACAGCACCTATAGTATCACTAACAACATAATGCTTAAGTCTATGGCCATTCACCTTAAAAGGTTCGGTTTGGGATGGAGAGATTACCTCGATGGTGCCATAAGGAAAAACATGAGTTACCGTAAAGGGGCCGGACCAACGAGACCTCAATTTCCCGGGAAAGAGCTTGAGCCGAGAATTGTAGAGGAGAACTTGATCACCAACTTTGAAATCCTTGCCCGGCTTCAAACGGGAATCATGAATGAGCTTCGTCCTCTCCTTGTACAGCTTTGCATTCTCATATGCATGATGCGATACTCCTCAAGCTCATGTACCTGAAACTTACGCTCTTCTCCTGCGAGACTCATATCAAGGTTTAGAAATTTCAATGCCCAATAAGCTCGGTGCTCGAGCTCTACCGGCAAATGGCATGCTTTGCCATAGACCATCCTATAGGGAGTAGTGCCTATAGGGGTCTTGTAGGCCGTGCGGTAGGCCCATAGAGCGTCATCAAGCTTCTTCGACCAATCTTTCCGTGATTGGTCGACCGTCTTCTCTAAGATTCTCTTAAGTTCCCTATTGGTCACCTCGGCTTGGCCACTAGTTTGAGGGTGATACGAGGTGGACATCCGATGAGTGACGCCGAACCGGTGGCATACTCTATCGAATTGCCCTTGAAAATGAGTACCTCGATCACTAATGATAGCACGAGGGGTACCAAAACGAGTGAACAACTTAACAAGAAACTTCCCTACGACTCGAGCATCATTGGTAGGCAAAGCTTGTGCCTCCGCCCATTTAGACACGTAATCTACCGCAACTAATATGTACTTGTTACCATGCGAAGTAGGGAACGGTCCCATGAAATCAATACCCCATATATCAAATATTTCTACCACTAACGAGACATTTTGAGGCATTTCATTACGGGAGGAGATGTTACCTGAACGTTGACACGCATCGCAAGACTTGACAAAGTCTTGACAATCTCGGAAGATCGAAGGCCAAAAGAATCCGGACTCAAGTACCTTGTGAGCCGTGCGATTTGCTCCATGATGTCCACCCGTAGGACCGGAGTGGCAATGTCGCATGATGTCCTTAGATTCTCCATAAGTGACACATCTTCTAATCATACCATCCGAGCCAACTCGAAATACAAAAGGATCGTCCCAAAAGTAATGCTTCAAATCCGCAAAGAACTTCCTTTTGTCTTGAGTGGAGAGGCCCTCCTTCAAGTCTCCACTCGCAAGATAGTTAGCGAAATCCGCGAACCAAGGTTCCTTGAACTCTAAAGTTGTTATAGCGAATAATAGCTCATCGGGGAAGTTGTCATTGATCTCTTCACTACCATTGTGTACCATTTCCGCCTCTTCCAAGCGAGACAAGTGGTCGGCGGCTACATTCTCGGACCCCTTCTTATCTCGAATCTCAATATCAAACTCTTGCAATAGAAGGACCCATCGGATCAACCTTGGTTTAGCATCGGCCTTAGATAGAAGGTACCTCAAAGCTTGGTGGTCCGTGAAGACAATAGTGTGAGAAAGTACCAAGTAGGACCTAAACTTATCAAAAGCAAACACTATGGCCAAGAGCTCTTTTTCCGTAGTTGTGTAGTTCCTTTGAGCATTATTGAGAGTCTTACTTGCATAGTATATTGGATGGAACCTCTTGTCGATTCGTTGGCCTAAAACCGCTCCAATGGCGTAATCGCTAGCATCACACATCAACTCAAATGACTTTGACCAATCCGGAGCAATGAGTATAGGGGCATTCGTGAGCTTACCCTTGAGGAGTTCAAAAGCTTGCAAGCACTCTTCATCAAAACGAAATTCCACATCCTTCTCAAGAAGCCGAGTCATAGGAGTAGTTATTTTCGAGAAGTCTTTGATGAAGCGCCTATAGAAACCGGCATGCCCCAAGAAGCTTCTCACGGCTTTCACGGATGAGGGTGGAGGAAGTTGAGAGATGGTCTCCAACTTTGCCTTGTCAACCTCAATGCCCTTTTTAGAGATCTTGTGACCAAGAACAATCCCCTCATTGACCATGAAATGACACTTCTCCCAACTTAATGCAAGATTGGTCTCTTCACACCGACGCAAGACCTTCTCAAGGTTCCTCAAGCATAGGTCGAATGAATCCCCAAAAACCGAGAAGTCGTCCATGAACACTTCCATGATATCTTCCACGAAATCATCGAAAATGGCAAGCATACACCGTTGGAAGGTGGCGGGGGCATTGCACAACCCAAAGGGGATCCGTCGATAAGCAAAAGTACCGAAAGGGCATGTGAATGTGGTCTTCTCGATGTCCTCCGAGGCGATCGGGATTTGGAAGTACCCGGACATACCATCCAAGAAACAATAGTACTCGTGACCGGAAAGACGCTCGAGCATTTGATCCATGAAAGGTAGAGGAAAGTGATCCTTCCTAGTGGCATCATTGAGTCGACGATAATCTATGCAAACACGCCATCCGGTGATCGTCCTTGTCGGGATAAGCTCATCCTTGTCATTAGCAACCACCGTGATCCCTCCTTT
Source organism: Linum lewisii (assembly GCA_034768395.1). Taxonomy (NCBI): domain Eukaryota; kingdom Viridiplantae; phylum Streptophyta; class Magnoliopsida; order Malpighiales; family Linaceae; genus Linum; species Linum lewisii. The sequence continues at coordinate 49,216,692 of CM068298.1, read as the reverse complement.
CTTGGGGACAACTTGCACGGGGCTAATCCAAGGGCTGTCCGAGATAGGAAAAATAATACCCGCATCCATAAGCTTAATAACTTCTTTCTTCACAACCTCCTTCATGTTAGGATTTAGCCTTCTTTGTGGTTGCACAACCGGCTTGAAATCTTCCTCCATAAGGATCCGATGTGAGCAAAATGTGGGACTTATACCTCGAATATCCGAGATGCTCCACGCAATAGCTCTCATGTACTTCTTGAGGAGCTCCACTAGACGGTCCTTTTGCTCGGGTAGGAGCTCAGAATTGATGATGACCGGTAGCTTAGAATCTGGCATGAGAAAAGCATACTCCAAATGTGCGGGAAGAGGCTTGAGCTCAAGAGTAGGTGGTTCTTCATAGGAGGTCTTTACCCTTTCCACCTTCGGGAGAGCAACAAAAACCGTTTCACTCTCTAATTGTCTCTCCCTTCATCAAGGTAAGCCACTTGAGCTTTTAACTCCGGGGTGCCTAAATGTTCCTGCACATCCGTTCTAAGGCAAACATCCAAAGAATCTCGACACACGAAGTTAGAAATACTACACACACTAGCCGAAGCAATAGTATCACACGAGTACTCTAAATCATCTTGTGCGTGAGCAAACTTCATGCCATCGGCTATGCAAAATGTGACACTCTCTTGTCCTACTCTCAATGTCAATTTTCCGTCATGCACATCAATCAAAGCACGAGAAGTAGCTAGGAATGGTCTACCAAATATCAATGAGACATCAACATCATCGGTATCAATGACCGCAAAATCAACTAGGAAGACAAAAGGGCCTACTTTGACTAGCACATCATCAACAATTCCCCTAGGACTCTTGGTCGACTTGTCCGCAAGTTGAATGTACATACGAGTAGGACGAAGATTAGACAACCCTAGCTTCTCAAATATGCAATAAGGCATGACATTGATACTAGCACCTAGATCCGCAAGACCATTAGCAAGAGAAATATTACCAATAGCACAAGGGATAGTAAAGGTACCCGGATCCTTGAGCTTTTTGGGTGGACTTTTGAAGAGAACGGCGGAGCATTCCTCATTAAGGTGGACTAGAGATGTCTCCGGTAGCTTTCTCTTGTTGGTGTAGAGTTCCTTCATGAACTTAGCATATTGGGGCATCATAGTCATTGCTTCGGGAAACGGGGAGAGAGAATTGCATTTGACTAATCCGCTCCACAAACTTTTTGAAAACCTTCTCAAGGCCATCCTTCTTCAATCGAGATGGGTATGGAGGCTTAGGCTTGTATGGAGATACACCCGGTGCGGGAGGAGAAACCGGTGGTGTACTCGATGTAGCCTTACTAGGTTCCTTTGCAACCTTAGTGTTCACATTACCCGTAGGAGGTTCGACTTCAACCTCAACTTCATCCGAAGGAGGATCATTGATATCATCATCATCTACCATTAGATTAGGATCTTGTACCTTTGTAGAGTCAATTGGAGTAGAGGTTGTATCTTGCAAGGGTCTTCCACTTCTCAAGGTCACTACCTTGCAATGCTCCGGACCTTTGGGGTTAATCTCGGTATTGGAAGGTAAAGTGCCCGAGGGTCGCTCCGAGAGTGCCTTAGAAATATGTCCTAATTGGTTCTCCAAATTGGCAATTGAGGCTTGTTGATTCTTGATGAGTTGGATCATTGCCGCATTGGTGTCTTCTTGAGAGATTGAAGAACCACCCTCCTTATTTTGAGGAGGCTTGTTGAACCCGGGTGGTCCTTCACCTCTATGGTTGTACATTCCCGGTGGGGAAGGACCTTGGAAACCTTGACTTGGATGTCCACTTTGATTCCATTGATTTCCCCCTTGGTGCCCTTGACCGTGGGGTCCTCCTTGAGTCCCTTGGCTACCTTGGTTTAGGTTACTTCCTTGAGCCCATTGGTTGCCTTGATAACCCCTAAAACCTTGATAACCTCCTTGATTTCCTTGGTTGTAGCCCTTGCTATAACCACTACCTTGATTCCCTTGGCCTTGGTAACCTTGGTTAGACTTGTTGTACCAAGGTCGGGTATAGTTACCTTGGGGACTGAAATTACCATGGAAACCTTGACCTTGTGCGAAGCTTACCTCCTCAAGGTCGCCTTGGCCAAGTTCAGGAGTGGTGGAAGGACAAGCACTAACATCGTGATCTTGACCCCCACAACCCTCACAACAATATATAGAAGCAACCGGTGGATTACCCACATGAGATGATTGAACCTTGGAGGGATGCTTAGGCATGCTTAGGTTACTTACTTGTGAAGCCATGGCGTCGATCTTAGACATAAGGAGAGCGATCATTGGATCATCTTCATCTCGATGTCCCGGTAACTTATGCTTCTTCCCATAGGTGGATGAATCCTTTGGTGCATCAACACTTACGGACCGAGAGTCATAGTGCGTGTCACTTCCATACTTAGACTTAGGAGGTTGTTGTCGAGACCAACTCCTTGTCTTGTTGGCCATCTCCGCGAAGAGTTCTAGAGCATCTTCGGGAGTGAGCATCCTTAAGTCACCTCCGGCGGCTTGGTTGATCATCCTTGTATTCTCAAAATCAAGGGACCTAGCAAAGATGTCCGCCAAGCTCCATTCGGCGAAGTTATGATGAGGACAAGACCGAAGAATGGCTTGGAACCTATTCCAAGTCTCATGGAAGAGCTCTCCCTTGTGTTGTATGAAGTGGTTGATACGGTCTCGGATTGCATCCGTCATATAGGGAGGAAAGAATTCTTCAAGGAAAGCTTCGGCTAGGCCCTCCCATGTAGTGAATGTTCTACTAGGTTGGTTCTCCAACCAAGACTTGGCTCGACCTTTGAGTGAGAAGGGGAAGAGTCGGAGTCGAATGCAATCCGGGTGAACTTGATCATTCTTAACCGTGTCACAAATCTCCAAGAAGTCCTTGAGATGCCTAGATGGACATTCACCATCAATGCCATTGAACACCACTCCATTTTGAACCATTTGGATCATATTAGGCTTGAGCTCAAAGTTCCTAGCATTGACGGGTCTTCGAACAATGCTAGAGGCTGCCCCTTCAAGAGTAGGACGAGCATAATCCGCCAAGGTACGTCTTGCACCCCTTTGTGAGCGATCATCATCATTAGTGTGGTGGGAATGTACCGATTGGTCATCGTCATCCCCGTGTTGAGACATAGTGTGGTGTGAGATGCGATCAACTTCTTCTTCTTCAACTATAGGAGGTGAGGAAGTGGTAGGTGACTTGAGCACTTGTTCTAGTCCTTGGATTCGTGCTTGAAGACGAGCTGAACGCCTCATGCACTAACCCAAAATCTCCTACAAACAAGCACAACAAACACACCCGAGTAATACAACGATGCGGGATAACAAAACCAAATAACAAGTAAAAGGAAGCAAAAACTAAATTGGAAGGAAGTAAATAGATCGGTCCACTACTAAGTGCTTTCAAAGGATTGAGAAATTCCCCGGCAACGGCGCCAAAAACTTGATAAAACGGGTTTACCAAGGTCGTATTCCTCGGGGTTCTCTCAATGGCCTCTACTCACATTCCTCGTAGACGGTCTATTCATTTGAAAGGAGTTTTGATTTGAAAAAGACTTTAAAAACTTAAAGGCAACTAAAAGGAAGAAAGAAGAATAATGAGATGCAAGTCAAAGACAAAGGGGCTCTCTTGGTGGGTAGTTTCATCATGCTCAAGAGGTACAAATGCACAAACAAGCCAAACATGTTCGAGGAAGCAATCGAATGACCACGCATTTCACTTCTATAGACTCAATGCACTCTCGTCGCACTAAATCCCTATCCTAGAACCACTCAACCTAGGCTCTCGCTCTCAAGCTAAGTGACTAAGGATGCATTAAAGGTGTTTGATGAAATGCCAAGCTACAAAACCCTCTCCTATGACTCTATGACCACTAGGCTAGACACCACACTCTCATGTCAATGTTCTAACACTAAGAGAATCATCCAAAGACTAATCAAAGTTCAATTGAGTGAAAATCCTAATGCACACCAAGTGTTCGATAAAATGCACAAGTGAGAAATCATGCAACTATGGTTGAATTGAGATGATCTAATCTCTTAGAACACACTCTCTTCAATCCCTAGACCTACAATCTATGCAATCCAAGCACTCTCATGCATCAAATTACAATGAATGGACCAAATTAAGCAAACATGGCATAAAATGGCATTAAGAACAAGTCTAGGAATCATCCTCATACAACCAAGATCAATCATGGCAAGTTCTATACAATCATCCCTCTATCATAGCACAACTATTCTACCCATCCAAGAGGAACCCTAGAAAATCAGCCACACATGGCCAAGGGAGTAAAGAGAAAAGAAGGAAGAATGGTCACCAAGAACACCATGGATGAATCCTTGAGATGATCTTCACTTCTCCACTTGTGAGCACTTCTCCCAAGGTTTGTTGGCTTCAATCCTAGCTCCAATGGCTTCAAATTGCTCCAAAAACGTGCTCTAGGGTTTGAGGGTTCGTGAAATGTGTTTGGGTTCAAGAGATGTGATGATTATTATTCAAAATGGCCAAAACAAGAGTATTTATAGTGACAGTGCAGGGGAGCAGCGTGCTACGGCGTGCACCCCTGCACGGCGTGCACATCTGCACGGCGTGCACCCCTGCACTCTGCAGAAGACCCGATCTTGCAAGGCTCGCATCTCCCTCGTCCGGCCTCCAAATGACCTCCCGTTTGCTCCTATGCGCTCCTTGTTATCCGTACTTTGAAGCCAGAACCTGAAAATGCACAAAGAAGCTCCAATAGCCCACGAATTTTGGCTCCAAAGTGGCAACCGGACAACGAAATGACACTTAGCACAAAATCTCAAATAAACGCATAAAAGTCATGTCATTTCACGAATAAACACGGGCATATCATAGGTCATTCATAAGCTTAAAATGCATTGATTAAAGTCACATCAACGAGAACTCTCAGCAACTATGCCTCGAGTTTCCTCCCCCTAACCACAATATAAAACTTTTCTATAACTAAATTAGCAATCTCCGCAGTTGCAGTTTGCAACCCATTTCCATAAATCCTCTTGAATCTTTCCCTCCAAATTTCGCTTACTAAGCTACACCAGAAGCGGTACCCCTGCCCAGGCCACACTAGCAAACTGTAAACTTGTGTCCCAAACATAATTAAAGAAGAGTGAATAAGGGAACTCCTATTGTGAGGACCACTATAAGGGTCCTTATATAAGGACACCATTCGCAGCCGTTGGATGATGATCCTAATCTAACGGTGGGAACAAGTTATGGACAGTTTCAGATCTGGATCTTGATCCAACGGCTACGAATGATTTCCTTAAATAAGGACCCTTATAAGGGTCCTCACAATAGGAGGTTCCAGTGAATAATCAAATTACTATATTGGTAAATAATTAAAGTACTACATTGTCCACGTTCAGAAAATATCACCTATTCTATTAAAGAAATAAAAATTTTGTTTACGGCAAAAACTTTAGCGGACTAACAAAAATTGGCAAGCAGTTACTAACTTACTATTTCTTAGTGGAAATATGAGAAAAATAAGTAAATAACTGATTTTTTAAACAGTTTTTACTGGACCAATTCCTAAAACTATGGGGTGTGAAAGAATTTGAAAAATTGCTGATGTGTCAACTGAAAATTCTGATTTTTGCATATCTATACCTATATAATAAGATTTCAATTTCTATCACCTGCCACGTCAGCCCGGGAACTACATCCCGCAAAAATCTCTGCCGCATTTTTCTTTTTCTATTTGCCAATTTAATTTTAGTTTTATTGGGCTTTAAGCCCAAATCAATACTTTCTATAGAGTTTTGCTTACCCCCAATGAAACTTCAGCAACTCCATCGACACCAACAAACATTGCCCCCTTTTCAGCTCCGATTTCCTCCTCAATCCTTCGTTCTCCATTCTTGCGTCTCTTCTACTGATTAGGCGATTATATCACGCAGGCTGTGCACAAGGGAGTTCTTGGTTTTCAGCTCCGATTTCCTCCTCAATCCGTCGTTCTCCATTCCATCACAAATTTCTAGCAAAGATTCAAAGACCTGCATCTCTTCTACTGATTAGGCGCTTAGATCACAAAGGTTGTGCAAAAGGGAGTTCTTGGTTCAACTTGAAATGCAGAATACACCTCAGCTATTGTCGTAAGGTAATGCCAGTTTCACAGCTTCATTCATCTGCAGTTCGTTTCTTGAGCTCTTCTTCTGATCCGTACATGTAGTTGGGGAGTTCTTGCCTAAACTCGAGAAGCAGAATACACCTTAGCTGTTGTCGTAAAGTAATGCCAACTTCACAGCTTCATTCTTCTGCAATTAGTTTCTTCAACTCTTCTAATTAGGCGATTGAATCACAAAGGCTGTGCAGAAGGGAGTTCTTCGTCCAACTCTAGATGCAGTAAGTCACCTCATATGTTTTCGTAAGGTAATGCCACTTTCACAGCTTCATTCCTTTGCAATTCTTTTCTTGAACTCTTCTTCTGATCTGTACATGTAGTTGGGGAGTTCTTGGTTCAACTCGAGTTGCAGAATAAGTCTCCGTTGTTGTCTCCATTGTTCTCATAAGGTGAAACCAGTTTAAGTCAGCTTAATTCTTCATTTCTTCTGCAAATAGTTTCTTAATATGTCAAGATGATGGTCCCCAAAACTATAACAAAGTTGCTTCTTTCTTTGTGTAACCATTCTATGTTTATAACACTCTTTGTTTGTCATGTTGCTGCTAAATTGTATACCTTCTTCAAAGTTAGGATGTGGTGAGATATTTGCAGACAATTTCTAAGAGTCTTTATGTCAATGAGTTTGTAGGTATTGTCACCTCTAGCTGATTTAGAAACCTTTGAAGTTGTTGAGTTCCTTCGATTTCGCCTGAAATTTTAACCTTTATTAATACATTTCAATGTCTCCATCTTTTGGATAATTCAAAATATGAACTTGCAGACAATTTACCAACTGAAATCCATACCTTTGTTGTCAGACTGAAAAACTTGCCGCCCACTATACTTCGCCACTACTTTGTTGTTGCTGCTACTAATTCTTGAACACATTGATTGCTTCCTCTCGCTCGCGCCTTCAAATCCCACTTGGAATTAGGTAATCTTCTTTGCTTAGTTCTCGGTTCCTAAAGTGGCAAGGGTTGTGTAGTTGTTTTGGTTTCATCGTCTATCCTTATCTGTAAGGATTTTGCAAGCTGAATGTTTAAACTTATAAACCATTTCTTTTCACTTATCAGCCATTGATTGCGACTCCGACCAGCAGACCAAATACGCTCTTTTTCTTGAATCTCAATCCATTTTTAATAAGAAGCTAATGGTGTATATGAATTGTTATTATTTATGATTACGTTGTTGATATAATACTCTGAACATTAGACACTCACGTTAATATTTTGTAAATTGCTATTTGGTGTTATTATTTTATCAAAGAGTTGGTATGCATGTGTAATCACTTTAATAGCATAAGATTAAAAATTAAAAAAAAACATTTATGCAATGATCAGCCACTCAAAACTCCTTTCGTTTGGTTGAATTAGTTTATCAAAACTCCTTGCACATAAATGGGTTTAATTTATTGATGTCATCATCTGATATAAGTTCTTCATGTCATTAGAATCATGAAAAGAAAGAGAAAAGCCGCGTCTGATGATGGTGCCGGAAGTTCTTCGTCAACACAACAAATTCCATGTAATGGCTGTTACACCCAATCATATTCTTTTCAATGTTATTACATGTTTAATGAGTCTAAATTAGAAACTATGACAATTTAGTATTTAAATAGTTAATACCATTGATTACCTATCATGCAGGACAAGGAAGAGCTCTTCTACGACCTACAAGGACAATCATTGACATACAAAAATATACCGCAGGTATACTTGCACGCTACTACTAATTTTATGACAACTAATTGAATTCCCAGCAAAATTATGATGCTGATGTTTTATCTTTATCCAGTTGTCAACTATTTTAACAATGTATTGTCAAGTCTCAACACGACAATTTCAAGAATAAATCGGAAAAAGGGACAACTAAAGATGTTAGCACGTAGAGGAAATTATCCCAATATCTATGCCCATCAAGGTATTCCTTATATCAAATTTTATATTTTCATTTATTCTGTTGTTGGGATTAATCACCGTCACTTCGTGAAATTTCTGAAAAACACGTTGTTACATTCTATCTGAATTTGTAAATGCTTAGTATTGGATAGGCAGCTATACTGGTTACAATCAAAACGCAATCGTGTGAGAAGAAAACTCAAGTTGCAACAAAATAGGTTGCAAAATGAGCAAAAAGGTGTGCATCTTTCATAGTTTAATTCCCAGACTGAGTTTCTACGATGAAACTCTATCATACAATTCCCTATCCGTCTCCTTTAATGAATTTATTTATTTGGTTAGGTTTGCCTGCTGTTGATTTTTTCAATCTTGGGCCTCCTTCATGTCTATGTCAATTTTGTGGTGCTTTAATGTGGAGAGAAGAAAGCACTGCCATAACACGACGAAGCCAATACCCAATATTTTCGTTGTGTTGTAATCAAGGCAACATCACACTTGCAGAAGTTCGAGAACCTCCAGAGTTCTTGAAGAGGCTGCTACAATCAAATGATGAGGATGGCCATCATTTTCTACAATGCATACGCACATATAATGCATTGTTTTGCTTCACATCTATGGGGGGTAAAGTTGATCACAACATTAATAATGGAGGTGCAGTCTACATTTATTCCATTGGGGGTCAAATATTCCATCGCATCGGCTCTTTGATTCCTCTAGAAGGTCAACTTCCAAAATTTGGACAGTTATACATTCATGACATTGAGAACGAAGTATCACACAGATGAATTCTTTCACTGCAACTACAAATCACAATCGTATTCGTGAGACAATTGTTGAAGAGTTGGGTCACATGCTAGATGAGCATAACAATTTGGTGAAGGCTTTTAGGTATGCTCGCAATAGACTAAATGCAGGGATGTGACTTCTGTAAAGCTTAGGCTTCTTGCAGCACGCACAATGGATGGTAGAGAATATGATTTGCCTACTATTGATGAGTTAGCCGGATTGATCGTTGATGAGACTGGGGACAATTATTATCAACCAGATATAATTGTAGAACATCAGAGTGCTGAATTGCAAAGATTGCACTTTAGTCATCCAAGTTTGATGGCCCTCCAATATCCGATGTTGTTTCCATATGGAGAAGATGGTTGGCATGGGTGCATCTACCAACATGGAATGCAGAATCCCCGAAGACGCTTTCACAGTGTGATTTCTATGCATACCGCATTCAGACAAGAATGCACGAGTCTACACATTTATTGTTGGTTGGGAAGTTGTTTCAACAATATGTAGTAAATGCTTATGCTTTTGTTGAAGCTGAAAGGTTGGAGTGGATGCGCAATAATCAAACAAAGTTGCGTGCTCACTATATGACTGGATTAGTTGACGCATATATGAGAGGTGACACAAATTTGAACCACAGTGGAAAACGAGTAATTTTAGCTTCATCACTCACTGGCAGTCCTCGACACAAATATGAAAATTTTCAAGATGTCACAGCAATTTGTCGCTGGGGTGGATACCCAGATCTGTTTATTACATTCACATGTAATTCACAATGGCCTGAAATTGATATGATGGTTAATTCAATCAGGGATACAGAACAAAGAGATCCTAATAGAGCTGATGTAATTGCAAGGGTCTTCAAAATGAAGCTCAACCAACTGGTTTATGAGATCAAGAGCAACGGTATCTTTGGAAAATACATTGCCTGTAAATAAAGAGTTTAAAACATGTTTATACTCTTCTTGATAATTACTTATATCAGTTTTATTTTATCAAACTAACTCTCTAATCACACAGTTAAATTCTACTGTGTAGTTGTGGAAGCTGTCGAATTTCAGAAGCGTGGATTGCCTCATACGCACATGTTACTATTTTTATCCCCTGAAGATAAGATCCATGGGACATCTCATATTGACTCTATTATTTCAACAGAGATTCCTGACCCTGTAACTGACCCATTATGTTATAAAGTTGTAGAAAAGTTCATGTTACATGGGCCATGTGGTCGTGTGTGTCTTCAAGGTCCGTCTAGGACAAGAGGAAAGTGCAGTAAGCATTTTCCTAAACCATTTTCTGCAGAGACCACTATTGATGAGGATGGGTACCCACGATATCGTCGACGAGAAGATGATAGATGGATCATGAAAAACAACGTTCAATTGGATAATCGATTTGTGGTTCCATACAATCGATATTTATTGTTGCGCTTTAATGCCCATATCAACGTGGAATTCTGCAACAAATCAAGGTTGGTCTAAATTGTCATCAAGTACAGTCTCTTTACTCATGTTCTTTTATATCAAATTATATTTATAGATGCTCACTATTTTACAGGGCAATTAAATATTTATTCAAATATATCAACAAACCTCCTGATCGTGCAAAGGCAGCTGTAGTTGGAAATCAAAGTACAACTCCCAATGCTAATTTGGAATCACTACCTACAATGACAAGTAATTTTGATGAGATTAAGGCGTTCATGGATTGTCGATATATAACACCAGGTGAAGCATGTTGGAGGTTGTTCAAATTTGAGCTTTATGCGAATTCTCCTGCTGTTCATCGATTGTCATACCATTTACCTGGGGAACAAATTGTCTATTCAAGAGAATCTTCCTCAATTGAAGGCTTGCTTGAATCAGAATTATCTCAAACATCAATGTTGATCGAATGGATGAAAATGAATGTGGATTCACCTCATGCCAGGCAATACACATATGTTGAGTTTCCTCAACACTACGTATGGATTTCACAAGCCAAAAAAATGGCGACTGAGGAAAAGAGGAATAAGCATTGCCAGGTTATATTATTGTCACCCTTCATCAAAAGACAGGTTCTATTTGAGAATGCTTTTACATGTTGTTAAAGGCTGCACTTCTTTTGATGATATTAAAACCGTCAATGGTATTGTTTATAAGTCATTCAAAGATGCATGTGGAGCTTATGGATTTTTGTCAGATGATGGTGAATGAAATCAATGTCTTCAAGAAGTAGCTAACACAGCCTCTGCACGTCAAATGAGGACTCTTTTTTGCCACAATGCTAATGTATTGTGAAGTCTCAAGTATTGAATCACTGTGGGAAAAGAATTGGGAACTTTTATCTGATGATATTTTTTACATGCAAAGGAAAAAACTAAACTTGCCCGAGTTGCAGTTGAGTAATCAAGATATCCAGCATCTATGTTTAATTGAGCTTGAAAAGATACTTCGCAAATTTGGGAGGAGTTTAACTGATTTTTCTGGCTTTCCAGATTTGGAAACTTCTGAGTTGTCCGACATGTCTAATAGTTTACTTACTGAAGAGATGAACTATGATCGTGAAACATTAGCTTCTCAGTTGCAAACTGAAATGCCAAAGCTAAATGCAGAACAAAGGTATGCTTTTGATCAGATAACCGACTCTGTTTACAATAATAAATCTCAGCTATTCTTTATTGAAGGTTTTGGTGGTACTGGAAAGACATTCTTGTGGAAAGTCATAAGTATGAACTTGAGAGCTGAAAAGAAAGTCGTGTTGTGTGTTGCAACTTCTGGCATTGCTGCATTGCTTATGACTGGTGGTCGTACGGCACATTCTAGATTTCACATCCCTATTGATTGCGATTCGACATCTACATGTCACATACAACTACAAAGTCCTTTAGCTGATTTAATTCGAGATACTTCATTGATCATCTGGGATGAAGCTCCAATGGCACATAAACATTGTATTGAAGCGCTCGATAGAACATTGCGTGATGTCCTTAATAATGATGACCTTCCTTTTGGTGGACTCACCATGGTGTTTGGCGGAGATTTTAGGCAAATATTGCCTGTTATTCCCAAAGCCACAAGAACAGAAACAGTGAACTCATCAGTAAAAAGATCTTATCTATGGCCACACTTCACTGTTATTCAGTTACACCAAAATATGAGACTGAAACATGATGGCTGCAATCAGGAAGAACTAAGAGAGATTGAAAATTTCAGCAAGTGGCTATTAGATATTGGTGATGGTAAAAACTCTTCTATTTTGGGGATTCGGAAATTCAAATTCCGTATGAGTTAAGGGTTCAAAAGGAAGTTGATCCAATTGCTGATATCGTCCACTCTACATACCCGGATATTCTTCAGAATTACAGTGATCCTAGCTACCTAGCTAAACGTGCGGTATTAGCACCTTTGCATGACACTGTATCATTGACTAATGAGTATATGTTGAAGTTGTTTCCCGGTAGAGAGAAATGCTACTACAGTTCTGATTCAATTCAATATGAAGCAGCAAATCAATCAGAAATAGAGGCTGAATTTCCACCTGAATTTTTAAATTCGCTGCGAATTGGTAACTTCCCAGATCATGAACTGAAGCTTAAAATTGGCGTGCCAGTCATATTGTTACGGAACATTGATCAGTCAATGGGGTTATGCAATGGAACTAGAGCAATTGTGACGACTTTGGGAACGTGGTCGATCGAAATTGAGATTATAACTGGTTCAAATATTGGTGATCGAGTTTATCTTCCAAGAATGACACTATCAAATAAGCAGAAGAGTTTAAACTTTACTCTTCTCCGAAGGCAGTATCCTCTAGCATTAAGTTTTGCTACGACTATCAACAAAAGTCATGGACAGACTCTGCAGAACGTTGGGTTATGTTTGAAGAAACAAGTTTTCACTCATGGTCAATTATACGTTGCACTTTCAAGGGTAACCACAAAAGATGGATTGAAGATTATAAGTTGTGATGATGCAGATGATGAGAAGAGTTGCATGAAAAATATCGTATTTCAAGAGATCTTTAATTAAAATTTTGACTTCATTTGAATTACCATACTATTGATTTTGCGTTTATACAATTATGTTATTGTGTGCTTATTTTGTATGTTTATCCAGTCATTGATTGTGAACTGATTAGGGACGACGGCACAAGGTACGATGTTCGTTGTATATTTCCCTGCTTCCATGTATTTCGTAAAGTAATATTCTCTCTTGCTATCTTTACTTAATTCCTCCATCTGATGCGAATATTGTGAGGTAAGATCAACAATCCAGATTATTTTTACAACCTTAATGTGTGCAAGAAGTGAGTATAAAATGGTCCGTCTAAGTAGGAGTCATAATACATTTATTTAACATTAATTAAAACCAACGCATGATTGGCCATTTAATTAGTCTGCACACCCATTTCTTTAGAAACTCCCCACTCTCCCACAAAAAGAGCCCACTACTTTCATAACTTCCCATCACCAACATAAAATATGAATATGCATGTCTTCCTCAATTAATAGGTGATTGGGTTATATAAACTATTATAATTAAGCTTATAGCTTTTCACTGCAATATTGTATGACACAGCTGTTTGTCTCCTATACTCTCTGGTTCTTATGTTTCATTGGTTATACCCAATTTTCTATCTTATTTTCATTCATACAAATAATGTTCTGTTTGTCCTTGCAGGTCCATCAATATGAGATTCCATTTCATTGACGAGCTAGCGCTACAGCCCAACAAATGGATCATCCAAGCTCGCGTTTCACGATCCTGGCTAGCATACACCCCAAACAAGAGCACACCACTTCGGCTAGATCTAATACTAATTGATGGCAAGGTAGGGAAATATAGATGAAAATCTACTCATAAGTGATGTTGTACTAAATCCATTATTGGTCAATCAGTGATGAAATTGTTGTATTACCATTTAACATGTTTCTTTTCAACTTCATTTCAGGGTAATGGCATCTGGACACATATACCAAATTGGCTGATTTCTCAGTTTGAGAAGAAAGTAACCGACCAAAAGGTTTACATATTCAAGAACTTCAAAGTAGCCATGGCACCGAGTCAATACAAACCACTTTGGAATGAGTTTGTTATTCAATTTACATCCAACACAACCGTGGAAGAAGTGGATGATGTCCCCTGCATCCCAAGGTTTAACTTTACCTTCATTGAAGAAACTGGAATGGAAGCCAAGTTGAATAAGAGAGTTGATCTCACAGGTTGGCTGTTTTTAAAATATCATATCTAAGATTGCTTTTGATTGACCTGCTTTATTTGATAATATAATTTTTTCCCCAGATGTTATCGGCCATTTGTTTGAGCACACAAAAATATCAATATTCAAATGTGGATTTCGGACATCTCTAAAAAAGGATTTACATCTGAAACTCTCTGGGTAATCTGTTATTCAGTTTAACGACATATCTATTTTTTGTCACTTATAACATACCAGATTTTATTGATTTTAGGGGTGCTCTGTACGTGTTACTCTATGGGAAAGAGCTGCTTCACAAATGGAGGACATACTTAAATTTGTGGGAGAAGAGGGGATCATCTTGATTGTTAGCTCAACTTATTTGTGCGGAAAAACAGGTTAGTAAAGTTATAAAGTTACATTTCAAATTATTTTATATTTCACTAACCAACCTACTATGCATGTTTTGTTCACAATGGAAGATATGTACTTCTCATCTTCAAGTGCTACCAAATTGTATGCCAATCTTGACATACCAGAAGTGTCTAATTTCACAATAAGGTAGTGATTACTTAGATTTCCTAATGGCTAATTTGAGTGTTTTGGCTAATTTGAGTGTTTTGGTTGCCACTGTGGAGTACAGAGAAGGTGTTCATTGACTGGATTTTTGGTTGTGTTTGCTTTTTGGGCAGTCTAGGCTTTTGCGTCGGTTCTTGAGTGTGTTGTTTTCTACCATGCTGTGTTCATTAACTGAACCTGTTTGTGCTGGGTTTAGTTTGTGCAGTGCAAGAGCTTTTTCCCCTCTTTTGGTATATAATACAAAAGTAATTCAGGGAAAAAAATAGTATAGTGCTTAACACCTAATGCTAATGCAACATTACTGATTGTTTAGCTTAGTTCATCAAACGAATTGTTCGTAATTCCATATTCCCAAAACCTCATATTTTATGTGTTGATCAATTTACGTGTGAATTTAGTAGTCCGCCTATAAAGCCAAGCTAAACTTATCTACTTCTAACCTACTTTTATCTTCTTTATTCACAAGAACTATCCCATTGATTCATCAAATGCAATTACACCTCCAATTTTGGTGGAGATAATCAATATCATTCAAAGCCCATCTATCACTATCCAACAGATGAACGATCTTCAGTTAGATGATAATAACAAGGTATTCAAGTATATGTTATATCCCCTCCCTATATTTACCTATCTATTACTAATCTTTTTGTTTCTGCTGCATAGAACAAGTATTACACAATTCAATGCAAGGTGAGGGACATCCGAGAAGGCTGGTGTTATGTGGGTTGTATAAACTGCCCGAGGAAAGTGAAGGAAGGCCAGGATGAGTATTATTGTTGAAGCTGTGAGAAGACTTTCACTAAAACATGTTTACGGTAATTATTCAATGAACATGTTTTCATTAATTGAACTATACTACTCTATAGTACCATCAACTTGATTCAAATTATCCTGACTATTTTCCAGCTTTCGAGTGAGGCTTCAAGTGGAGGATAACACAGCAGACTCAGAACTGATAATCTTCGACTATGAAGGACAACGATTCTTCAAAACTGATGCAGATAATCTCTATGCTGCAAGTGGTGAAACAAGACAGACCCCTCCCAACTTTGTCATGCAGTTGATTGGTCAAGAAATGAAGTTCCAAATTAAGTTTCCATCCTATTTAACTATTCCTCTAACTGAATATCCAGTTTACAGAATTTTAGGAGTGATGGAGGCTGTCCCACCTACTGCAGATGCTGTGAGTTACTTGCTCTATGCATTTATATCAAATGTCCTCATTTTCTGCCATATTACATTTTAAAAGATGTATGTAATTGTGTTCTCTTATGCATTATGCTCATTGTATCGTAGGGAAAAGAAGAAAAATATATTAGTGGGAGCTCATCCTCACAATCTCCAACTAGTAGTTTGACTGTAACTGAGACACCTGTAGGAGTTCCAGCTGGTAATCTCAACTTGGCCGACACAATTAATTTAGGTGGTGAAGACAGTCCAGTACACCAAGCAGTTAATGTTATCACAAATGACATGCCGCCTACAAATGCAAAGGAAGCCACAAGAAAAAGGAGGAAGATCATCATTCAGACCTCTGATTCAGAAAAAGAATGATCATTAGTATATCTACTGTGTTTATTTAGAATGAACACTATTTCCATTAGCTTTCTATATATTGAACTTCCCATTAGTTGTGGAACTTTACACCCTAGGTTTTCTGCTGCAAGTTTCAAATGTTATGTTTTCAATCTCTTCTAATGAAAGTTTGTTTCTTTGAAAATTTGGATTATGTCTTTCTGTAGTTTTATTTCTTATTTAATTTTAGATGTTCCCTTCTTTAAGTTGTTGGCTACTATAGTATTCCTACTGCAATTGTAGTGTTTCATTCTCTTCATTTTGTTTCTTCAGTGTTCCTGCTGCAACTATAAAGTCATCACATTATAGGTTTTAATTTTGGAGAACTCTGTAGTCTTCCAGCAGTTGCATTATAGCCTTCATTTAACAGATAGAATTACCACTGCAATTGCTAATCTTCAGGTAACTCACTTTCAATTGCAATCGAGTATTTCAACTACATTTCTCCACCCCGTTTGAGGTCATTCGCTTTCCGTTGCAAGCAACGTGGTAATAAGAAGTATATGCTACACGGACATCAATCACAGAGAATAATGTTGTTCATCAGTTTGCCTTCTTCCGAATTCATAATGAATGTTGATTTTATTAAAATATGTTACCAAAGATGAATATTATTTTCACTACCATATAATTAAACCGGCCAACGGGCCGGGCCACAAGCTAGTATATTATTATAGATATAGATATAGATTATAGATTATAGATATATGGTAAACACTCCGGTGACGCGCGTAATTGGTTATGCTGACACGTGTCAGCATATGTTATTGGTCCATATTTATGATAAACACCTCTCATTGACCGACGTCGAGTTCGTCTCCCTTACTCAGCGTCGGACCCGAACCCAAAGCTGCCGCCGCCAACCCTCTGTACTCGATTTCCCTTCCCCCCTTCTCTCCCACGATTTCTGTTCCTCAAGTGACAGCCGCCACTCTCACCCATTTTCCGTGCCAAACTCCAACCGCCCACTCCAACCGCCCACTCCTTTCTCTTTTCCTCCCCCTCATGAACGAAAACCCTTATCTCTTTTCTTTCTCTTGGTATTGAACGGGCTTTAAGCCCAAAATGCCTTCCCTTCCTTAATTTCTTTAAAGTTGAACCCCGTTGTTAATTAAATTGATGGCTGGGCTCCTCCCTTCTTTAGTTTACAGTCCACTCAATTCATGGTTCGGATCAACGGATCCGACCAATTGATTCGGCCCACCGATTTAGAACTCGAACCCAATCAATTTAACTTGGAAATGAATTTATTACGTAAATCAAAATAAATTATCCACGCACATTAATTGATTAAACTCAAATTAAAATTCTCAAAGTTTTAACCAATGAGGTTTAACCAAGAATTGTAGATGCTAACCGGTGACTCGGAACCGGATGTTACGTAATCGGCTTGACCGGAGCAGGAGGCGGTGGTGGTGGCGGTTGTCGATCACCAATTCTAGGAGAGGGTGGCGACGACTCTGATGAAGTGGGCGATGCGGAAGAAGAAGAGTCCTCCTTCAACTCTTCAATCTTGATGGGGGTAGAGGATGTGGGTGGATCGATTGTCACTTGCTACTTTCTTTGCTGTTGCTTTGTCGGTGCAGAACTGCTTGATTTGTTTGAGCTTGTAGTCTTGTTAGTCTTGAAGTGAGAATGAGTGAATGGGCGGTTCATATACCTGCAAGTCAACAAAAATAAGAACAACCGGTGTAAAATTGAAGTGTGATGGAAAGTAGAAGAATAAATGCTAACTCTTCTTTCAAACAGTAGAGAAGAGTCCCCGATAACGGTGCCAATTTGATAAAGTGCAAAATAGTGTATCAAATAACTACCCTATTAAAAATAGGATAGATCATATTCCACGAGTTATATTCTAATCATTTACTCAAAGAAGCTGGCAAATTACTCAGGTTTAAACAGGTTGTGCGTGGTGTGAGTTCCACGACTTCTAATCTAAAAAACAAAGAAATTGAAATAGAATTAAAAGACAGATTTATTGAGCAAGGTTGACTAACAAATTGACAGACAAAGCTTAAATTCGAATCCCCCTAAGATTACCAGGACATTGGCGATCATAAAACCAACGACTTTCAATTCTAATTTATTCATTTCTCAGACACCACCATAACTCCTTACCCTTAGGTCTAAGTTCCACAAACGTTCGCTCTATCGGATCTAACTACCATGATTAATTAACCGTCCGTGCGTTCACTTTTGCAACAGAAAACTAACTGGTGCAATTGATTAAGTTTAATGAGTTACTCTAGAAACGGATTAACCCTGAATGGTTCCTACGAAAAGCACACTCCATTAAATAGGTTAATTGATTAATTTCATGTTCTAAAACAAGGCGGACGTTCACCAACTATCCTTATTTTAACAAGAATCTAGTCTAGTTGATCAAGCTAGAAAAGAAACACAGAACACGAAGAACAAATCAACTATGCAAGATAAATTGTCTGAATTAAAATCTAATTACCATCGATCCATGACCGCTTTAAAGCCCCGGGTCACTTAGGTTTCATCTAATCTAAGCTTAAACAAGTTTAGCTACTCATGTTGAAAGCAAGAGAATCGAAGATAACAAAGGAGTTCATCATACAAAGGAAGAACAGAGAAGAACTGTAAAACCTAATTCTGAGGACTCCGGTGAAGCTTCGAACTCGAGAAATCTTCACTCCTAGCTCCGAGCACTCCGAGCTGGAAAGACAGTGTCAGGATCTCTCCGGGAACTCCAAGATGCTCTCTAAACTCTCTCTATCAGCTCTCAAGTCTGGAATTTCGTATTTGGAAAAATGTATCTTTTAATTTGGGTAGCGGCTGTTTTATATACTTCCTTTCCTCGTCACATCTGAAAAAGGCCCAAGTTCTTGGTGAGAATGTTTAAGTTCTCGTCGAGAACTTCTTTGTAAATTGAACTCTGATTTGCGCCGCGAAACTCCATTAATTTCTTCATATGTTCTCGGCGATAACTTGGAAGTTCTCACCGAGAACTTCTTTGTAAACCTCCGGCTGACTGTCGACGAGAATTTTCCTTAAGTTTCTGAATGAGTTCTCGGCGAGATTGTTAAGTTCTCACCAAGAATGTGGGTGCTGGGCAGAATTCCTTGCTTCTTCACTTGGTTTGATCTCTTGGTTTGATCTCTGGGTTTGATTCCGGGTCATTCCTCGAGGCTCCATCGCTTCCCGAATTCAATAGCTACTTATTTGATGTCAAGACCTGTGTACTCAACGAGACACTAGAAAACACATCAAATAGATCCGAAAAGGGCCAAAGTAACCAAATCGGTAGGAAATAGTGCTAATGAGTGAAAACACACTAAACTACCCTAAACCCGTGTTACAAGCAATGAAATGTTGTTTAATTAGGGCTGATAAACACGATAAATCTAGTGTCATCACTTGACCAATCATTCCACTTGAAAGTTAGTTAAGGAACGATATCAAACACTCTGAAGCGATCGTTGGAGTACCTATTAGTTGAATTAGATCAAAGAGGAGCTTCCAAACGCCACAAACCAGCCAAATACCCGGAGATGGAGAAGATTATTTTTGAATGGTTTATTCAATATCAAGATCGAGTGAATATGGCAGGTGATCTAATTTTTGAGAAGGCTAATGCGACATTAAAACTCCTCAACCCCCAACATCCTGCAGAGCATCATCTTTCCCAAGGATGGCTTGATAAGGTCAAGCAACGACATGGCATCAAGTCATTTCGTTGTTTCAGAGAAAGTGGTTCGGTCGATATACACAAGATATGGAGAGCAAGTTGGAGTCCATCAACAAAAAATAGACTAGTTTCCCATGAAAGATGTTTTTAACATGGATGAGACTGGTTTATTTTCCAGGTTACAAGCTGATCACTCCCTTGCAAAAAAAAAAAAAAAAAAACTCGAAGGAAAAAAACAAGACAAAGAAAGATGTTAATGAACTTGAGGGTATGATTTATGATATGGGTCATTGTGAGACGATGGATGTAAGTCGGTTGTTGGAGTATCCACGTGAAAATGATTAATGTATTGTGGCACAAAGTTTAGAAGAAATTGTGGCCGACGTCGTTGGGAGTTCGATTGAGGATGAAGCAAATGATGATTCAACACCTTTGGAATCGGTCCCGAGAAAGGAAGCGCTTAAAGCCGCATCGACTCTTCAAAACTACTTGTTGCAATTAGAGAAGACAACACCAGAGATTTTGAGTGCACTAAGAAAAGTTCACGTTGAACTTCTACTAGACTTGAACTTCAAGAAGAAACAAGCAACTATATGTTATATTTTTCTACATTATCCTAGTTACATAAATTTCTTAATGAATTATACTTATTATTAATTTATAGAATTAAAAATTCATGTATTTATATAGGTTGGTTCTAAAAAATTATTATCTTATTATTTTATTAAATTTGCTCATTTTTTACAGTGGCCAAGTCGGGACCAAAAAAATTATTAATTTATACTAGATTATTAATTTACCGAGTATTAAATTATAGAGGTTTTATTGTAGTTATTAACCAAAAAAATTGTTAAAACTAATTAACTAATTAACAAAACGTTAACTAGGTATCTGATGATGATGTTAACTAGTTAACTAGATAAGTTAATTAGTTAACTTATTTTGATAACTATTTATCAACAAAATAAACTATTAACTAGTTAACTAATTAACAACATGGGTGGATTGGCGGGTGAGCACCAGCTCACCCCTCTTTACGTTCCAAGCTTTAAAATCGAGTATATTTGATTTGATAATTTGAATCCGACTCAGTGCATTTTTTCGAATTCGATAATTTGAATGTAGTCAAAATCGGGATTCCACGTGGAATCGAAAATATGGGCGAAATCGTAATCGTAGTTTTTAATCATAAAGTCGTAATATTTTATGAACTACTATCGAAATATTTAAGTGAACAATATATTAAGAATAAGAAGACCATTGGCCAACTTTGAAAAGTCTAGATAAGAAAAAAGAGAGAATGTCGGCTCTTAAGCAGCCATTCGAGGAAGAAATAATTAGATCTTAGACACTTTTTAGTAATAACTTCTAACTTAATTAATCAAAATCTAAAAAAAAAATTTAATTAATTGTCTTTATTCTGACTAATATGTAGTTGTACAAACTAGTCATTTCTCCTAGAAAGTGAAATCGTAAAATACAAGAAAAATCATTGATTTAATAAGTTTCTAAGATTTTGATTGAGATTTTACTATATTTTACGACCCATAGATTTTGCATGGAATCAAGATCGTTAGAGACCAGTGAAATCATAAAATTTTAAGATTATAATCGGGATTTTGAATACATTGCGGCTTAGTGCATTTTGTACATATTTGAATAAAATTCTAAGGGGTTGTTTGTGTTAGAGATTTAGGAGGAGGTGATTTCAAATACCTAGAGATTTTAAATAGCATGAGAATTGGGGTGCCCTTGTCATTTGAAAAATAGATTGTTTGGTTAAGTGATTTGAGAGATTATCGAGGGAAGAAATTCAGAAAATTAAAAACTAAAAATTACATTCATATTACAAATGACAAAAATATCCTTCATCAAAATTGTGAATAGGGGAACTAGTTAAGGACAACTAGTAAATTTGTCTCAAATCTCTCTCAAACTCCCCAAATCTCTACTTTTATGTGGTGATTTTAAAATCACTCTCAAATCTCTATGGGCCACCAAAGAGATTTAAAATCTCTCCCCAATCTCCCTACAATTTTGTAACCCAAACAAGTGATTTTATTCTCTCAAAAAAATAAAAAACAAGTGATTTTATTGAAATCTATAGAGAAGAGATTTTGGCCCTAAATCACCTAAAATTCCCACCCCAAATCTCTAATACAAACAACCCCTAAATCTCAATAGCCCATTTAATTAGATGTGTAAAATAAGAACAAGACACATATTTGTATCTATTCATAAATATACCAATTTTAATATATAAAGAAACAAAACCCAATACAAATAGTGTAAAAGTGGATTTGAAATTGGATAACTTTTCAAGGGTTTCTTTTCCAATTTCCGTTGTTGTTTTTCTGTTCCCCTGTTCTCCGTGCGAACGACGACCGTGTCTCCTTTCATTCGTGCTTCCCAGATCCATTCTACACAACTGAGCTAACATTCCATTGCCCACTCAGCCACAAAGCCACTTCACTACTTCATTCTCCATACCACTTCACGCCAAAGCCATCGCTCACTGCACCGCTACAGCTTGCAGTAAGGAATCCTTTTGTTAATTTATTAAGCTGACTCTCCACTCGACCACCAAATCCCAGTCGAAAATAGTATTCAATGCAGACCATGTCTATAGACTTGCATAGTTGAGTTCTATCCTCGAGATTTTGATGGTAAAAAACAACTTCTTCTATGTACTGAGTTACCATACAATGCTCGTCATGTTGTTAGTAGTCCTGATTTTGAAGTTCAATCATTAGCCAAATTGATAGAGATTTTGGCAGCAATGAGGTTAGAAGAGAAATACATGATGATTTGTAGATTGATTCGTCTCGTATTGATGCTGTCAGTATCAACTGTTACTACAAAAAGAGCGTTTTCAGCAATGAAATTCGTTAAGATGGATATACAGAGCAACATATGGTTGCTGCATACTTTAATGATGTTTATTGAGAGGGATTAAGCTAGAAAGCTAGATAGAGATTCTATAATAGATGAATTTGCAAAGCTAAAAAATTGTCGCGTACAATTGAAGTTATAGGTAAAGGAAATGAAGACTTTTTATGTCATTTAAATTTGTTGTAGAAACTTGAAATTTTTACATTCAATTTTGTGCAGTTTCCCGAGGGGCCCATGGTCCTTGGCTCTAGGGCCCATTGATGTGACTATATTTAGTGCATTTTAAGCCTTTGATTAGCCTAAGGATTTCCCATGTTTGATCTCATTTTGCTATGATTTATATGCTTTTATTAAAGTTTTATGCAAAGTGCTATTTTGTTGTCCGGTTGCCACTTTGAGGCCAATTCTGGGTCTATTGGAGCTATTTTCTTAACCTTTTCAGGATTTGGCATTGAAGTACTAGTGACAAGGAGCACGTAGAACCAAACGGGAGGTCAATCGGAGCTAGGACAGAGGAGTTATGGCCGATGCAAGATTGGAGAAAATGCACCATTTCTAAAGGAATTTTCGGCGAGAACTCTAAGTTCTCGCCGAAAACTAGTGCCCGTTGCAAACAGAAGGCGAGGCTTCATTTTCAAAGAGATTTTCGGCGAAAATATTCAGAGTTTTCACCAAAAATATTAGAAGGAAATAGACCTGAAACGGGCCAAAGTAACACAAATGGCACGAGATAGAGTAGTTGAGTGAATATTCGCTATTCTACCCTAAAAACCATGTCTTAAGCAAGGAAATGTCGCTTAAATGAGGCTGATAATCACGTCAAATCGAGTGTCATCAAAATACCCCACACTTAAGCTTTTGCTTGTCCTCAAGCAAACTGAATAGAAACGCTCACGTTCACAAATGATAAGATCTATTAAATCGAAGTTCAATAAAAAACAATGAATTATTAGACAGATAATTCCTAGAACAAGAAACCTAACATGCATACTGATCAGCCAAACAACCTGGTCTCACTAAAAACTACACACGACAAGTAATAGCAACCAATTATGCACGAATTTGACCTGACCGACCAGACTCCTCACACAGGAAATATTTAGTAAACGGGAAGCTCTCACTCTTTGTGTTTAAGGACGTGTTTCTACTCTCAATCATTTTCTACTACTGAATTTTGTCATAAGTTTGCAATTCAACCACATCTCCACCACTGTGACAACACGAGTAACTAGTCAAGAAGGACTTCCCTGCTAGGACTGTAACGAATACTACACTACAAGGGTTTATGATGCGATGGATGATGGGAATGTATGATAATGGCTTTGGTGCGGTGTAGGTTTCGACTAACTTCCCTCGAATCTAGCCTATGGCTTCCTACCGTCTAACCAGACATGGGTGGAATAGTGAACGCTCATCCTATTATACCCTCAAGCAACCTAGCACTTTATTTTCTTTACACACATTTTTTTTTTTTTTTTTGGACTTTTCTTTTGACTTCGTTCTTCCATATGTAGGGAGAAGAACGTTTATTGAACTAAGAACTTTGAAACTTTTCTCTTTTTCTGCTTTTTTTAGAATATATTCTTATTTTTCTTCTTTTCTTATATTTTTCTTTGTGCCGATTCTTTCTTTTAGTTGCTAGAGGGGTATACACGTTTGGACATAATAGCTAAGACCACCTGTTTAATGGGTATAGGCAGGTTACCACAAACTGACTTCCGGTAGGTCAATCTAGAACTACAACCACATGGGATCAACGGGGAATGAAAGAATGGGAAATGGCTGTAATGTATATCGAACTGAAAGAACAGGCCAAGCTCAAGGGTTTACACCTAATGGATTTAACGTTAGGTAGGCTATCTGGCTTAGTAGATGAATCTAGGTGCCCCTATCATTCTAGAACTTGTGTCATCGTGTGGTCTCGAGTAGGTCTCATGCAAATTCTAACTCATTCAAGCAAACAGGAAAGCACTCAAAAAGAATTGAAATTGCAAGTTACGTGCAATGGATCAAAAGCTCACATTTGGTTTGCTAGTCGGATTCGGTCATTTTCATGCAATCAAGGCTACAAACTACAAGTGTGATTTTAAAAATCTGTTCTGACCAGACAATTTACAATCAAAATATACACGTTGGTTCTCAAGTTCTAGGTTAAGCAGTCTAAGCATCATTATGAAAGATTGAACAACAACTTAACATCAAAAATCAAGAATTGAGCCATTCTAATGCTAGAGAGACTGGAAAGGAATCACGAGGCACATAAAAACACAATCAAGGGCAATCAAGTTCATGCAAGGTTCTCTAGCATCCTACCCCACACTTAAATCATACTGTGTCCTCACAGGACTAAAACTATAGTGAAGAGTGAAGTAAAAGAACCTGGACCGAGATGGTTGGTGTAGGGGATGAACTTGGATCCTCGGAGCAGAGGCAATCTACCAAAGCGAAGCAAAGGGAATCTCCCAACTACCTGCAAAACAAAAACAAATGAAAGATAAAAAGGAAACCGGACAAGTGTCCTGGATCCACACAGAAAAAAGTTGGATCAAAATCCGAAAAGAAGAAATAAAAATAAAGGACCAGAAAAGGAATACAACCCGATCACTGCTGGTCAGGTGCATCGGGAGGGGGAATGTGGAGGGCGTCACCAACCTGCCTCTGGCACGCCAGCTGCGCCTCATACCTCTCGTCATTGCGGAGCATATGCTGCTGCATAATAGTCCATCTGGCATCCTGAGTGGCGTTATCAGTGATCCGCCACTCCTGGAATCGCTCGTACAACTCTCTGACGTCAGCTCGATGAGGTCGGTGCTGAGGATGAGGTGCCTGGTATGGATCTGGAATGGGCACCTGGGGCTGGTATGCATACCCTGCCTGATGGTGTGGCGAGGGTATATAATCATCAAACTTCGGCTCCGGTTGAGGCTGCGGCTCCTCAGAATCATCTTCTTCCTCTGATTCTTCCTCGTGCTGGAGGGGAGGATCTACCGCTACCTGGGGACCAAGGTCCAACTCGAGGTCGTACTCGACCCCAAATCACCTCCAACGGTGTATACTCTTCATCGTGGGACGTCCGGGCCATATGACTGGCTGAGACCGAGGGAGATGATGAATTGGCCGACAAAGTTGCCTCCCAGGAGTGAGCTAGGCGGATTCGGCTTCTGATTCTTCTGGCGGAATATGCGGGCAAGCACCCATCTGGGATGAAGGGGATAACCCTCCCAGATGGCGCGGTGAAGGAGGAGCTCCTCTCTGCGGATGTGGTGGCGACTCTTCTCTGTAGCAAACAAAAGAGAACGACGCCAAACCATATGGATAAAACGATAGAGAGGGTGAGAGAGTGACTTAACTGAGTTATGTGACGTGGTACGATCATTTGGCACTCTAGTCATGTGGCTCCAGAGCGCATCGTACTCCTTTTCGTTGCCGGTGTTGTTCTCCCAGCCGAGGTGATGACCCTCATAAAGCTCATGGGGGATGCCAAGGTGGGCGGCAAACTCATCATAGGTGAACGACTTGTACACCCTGCCAAGATAGAAGGAGACGACCTTCCTGTGTTACCTCTTCTTATGCTCATCTAGCTCGAACGTGGCCCAGAACTCCCGGAGAGCGACGTCTGGGAAGTCAGCAGCTATGATGGTCAGCTCAAGAAGTCCGGAAGGTATCAATGAGTCGAGCACATTCTGGTACCAGCCCTCGTTGTGCTCGAGGAGGGAATCCAGGGAAAGTGGGCGCATGTCGGCTCCAGGAATATGCTCGAGCCTCTGGTAGCGCTCGAAGTAGTGCACCGGTAGGCGGGCGACAGTAGAGTGGTACCCGACACGACCAGGAAAAGCTGGTGGAGGGCCGTGGGCAGCCGGTGTGACAGGAGCTGGAGCTCGGGAGCTGGAGGCGGTATCAAGTCGCGCATTAGTCCTGCGCTCATGAGTGAAATTCCTTGAAGCCATGAGTGCTGAAAATGAACGGAGAGAGAGAGAAATTGGAGAAAAATTGGAAAAATTAGGGTTTGGCAGAATGGGAGATCTAGAGCTCCGATTCAGATGGTCTACGGGTCGAAATGATCGGAGAAGGGAGGGGAGAGGTGCGGTGCCAGTGGTGGCGGCGGCGGCGACAAAGGTTTTCAAAATAGGGGGAGGGTTTTTTTTTTCAAAAATTCAAAGTGAGGGGAGAGAGAGAAAAGAGACCGGGAAATAGGGGATAAATTTTTGAATTTTGTCTCAGGTTTTCGGCGAAAATTTATGCAATTTTTCACCGAAAACTCAAGCTAAAATCGTCTGCCATTTTTCAAAAGAGTTTTTGCCAAAACCTCATAGAGTTTTCGCCAAAAAGTTTAGTTAAAATCGATCACAAAACACAGTGGGATCTGCAAGGAAGTTTTCACCAAAAAATGGGACAGTTTTCACCAAAAAATGGGACAGTTTTCACCAAAAAGTTTGACCTGTACGATTGAAAATATTTTCACAATCCCGGTAAACTTCATAAAATCACAATTAAATCGAAAAAAAATCGGAACAAACTCAAAGAACTTGCGATTGCAACGATGACACACAGACTACACACAAAAAATAAGAAATCATGCAAACTGACACTTTTGGCTCCCCCGAACCGACTCCAAAACAAGGATTTTGAGACAAATGAAAAACTGACTCCAGCCGTGGGTTGCCTCCCACAAAGCGCTCTTGATTAACCTCCTTAAGCTGGACAATACTTGGACGGTATTAGGAGACATCCCAACTCAGGACCTCCTTAACGCTAGCATCGGAGTTCATGAAGTAGAGCTTCGGGGCATCTCCGTCAAGCATAAATTTCTTCCTGTTAGCGTGTATGAGCTTGGTACGTCCATCGGGAAGGTGATCAGTGATCTTGAACGGACCAAAAAGTTCTCTCGAGGGATTATCCTCTACAAGGAAGACAGTGGAAGGAATGAGAACGATCGGCTTCATCTTCTCTTTAAACTCCGGCTTTGTATCACCAGGATCGGTGATCGTCGGTATTTCCTTAGGAGATGCATTTGGCTTCTCCTTCAATACTTGCTCCAGCGCCGGTAGCTCGGAAGGAATTGGTGGTGCAGCTGGCTCGGAAGATGGTGGTGGAACAACTGGTCTCCAGACCATTTGGGTCTTCTTCTTTTGATTCATTCTCCGCGACCTGCCAGGTTCCTTGCTTGGCGGTGAAGAAGAGGCTTTCAGTTCCTTCTTCTTTGGCGGCTTTTGAGCAGAAGATTTTGGTTTCTGCTTGGTAATCTGTTCAACAGCTGCAACAACAACTGATCTAGGAACACTAGAAGAGACGTCAGTAACGGAGTTGACCGGAGCCAACTCCACAGTTTCAACAGCTAGACAATGAGATTCTTCATTCAAAGGAGTATATTTCATTCCGTGTTTAAGGCGGAACGTTATCGTGTCCTTACCAACCCTCAAGGTCAAGGAACCATTTGGAACGTTAATTTGCATTCCAGTTGTTGCCATGAAGGGTCATCCTATGAGAATGGTAGAATCATCCTTACTAGTATCTATGATCACATAGTCAGCTAAGAATGTGAAAGGACCACATTTAGTAACAACGTCTTTTATCTCTCCTCTCGGAGTTTTTAGTGATCTATCAGCAAAGACAAGTTGTATGCTAGTTGGTTCAAGTTCTCCTAGGTTTAATTTTTCAAATAAGCTCATATGCATAACACTGACAAACGCGCCTAGATCAACCAAACTACATTCTATCTCAACATCATTAATAACTAGAGGAAGCGTGAAAGAACCAGGATCAGAACACTTAGCTGGATATGGAGATGAAGGTATCTTGATACGAGCGGCATGATATCCTTCTTTACCTCCCCACATGCCAGTCTCGATCCTTGCGTTCGGTATCAATGCTCTTGGAAAAGGAGGCTTCACGTAGTACGGAGCAAGAGGAGGATCATACTCCTTAGGCGCCTCCAATGGTGCTTCCTTCTTCTCTAGAGCTTCATCAGTCCTGCATAAATTAGAAGAAGCATTAGTAGATGAGTTTGTCAGTTCTTGAACGGATACCATCTTAGCTTGCTCCTTTCTTATATTTGGCTCGGTTTGGCTTGGAAGTTGGCCAAATGGTCGACCAGATGCTAGCATGCTAGAGATCTGGTTCACAACCCGCTCAATTCTTTGACCGAATGCAATCTGTTCTTGGTTGAGAAGAGCTTGGGCCTTGAACTGACTGTTGTGATCGTCAAGTCTGGTGATGATCTGACTAAGCTTCTTGTCTAGTTCACTGACGTTGTTGTCCCTCTGATGTTGCTGCCCTGTATAGGTATTATTCAGATATTGATTCAGGCGATTGCCAGGAGCAGTTCCATAGTTACCCGGATTGCGGTGCGGCGGCTGGTAGACACCTGCCGGCGGATGGTTCAGTTTCTGATCCTGTGCTGGACTAGTTGGTCGGCTGTTCTGGTTCTGGCCGTGGTTCTGGTTGGCACCGGCATTGTAGGGAGGTCTATCTTGATAATTCCCCTGTTGCCTGAAATTGCGGTAGCCAACATAACCGTTCTGATTGTTGCTGAAGCCTTGTTGAACGAAATTGACTTCTTCGGCAGACCAGACTTCAGTTTTACCAAAATTCTAGCATCGGCCTCCATTATGCGCACAAGCTCCACACCACTCGCAATCGGCAACGTAGACAGCGGCTACCGGCGGCTTAATGGGTGTAGAAGACTTCTTCAGATGCTTCTCTACTTTTGCCTTAATGGTCGCTTCGAGATCGAGCTTGCTTCTTGATCCTTCAGATTGTCGCTCCCAGTTCCTTGACTTGGAAGCACATTTCGCGAAATGAAGAAGAGCAGCTTCAGGTGTAAGTGTAGTGCAATCCCCTTCAGCTAGGGAATTGACCCATTTGGCCGATTCTTCTCGAAGACCTCGAGCAAAGATTTCAGCTAACTGCCTTTGCTCGAAACCGTGGTGAGGAAAGTTGTAAAGAAGTTCTTGGAATTCATTCCAAGTATCATATAACTCACTCCTTCCTTATAAGAGAATCGGGCGATGCTGTCCTTGAAAGCTGTGGTTCTGGAGGGAGGGAAGTACTCCTTGACGAAGTCTTGAGCGAGAGTCTCCTAGTTGGTGTAGTAGCCAGGTGGTTTGCCAGTAAGCCACCTCTTAGCAGCGCCTTTCAGAGAGAACGTGAAAGCTCTCAAGCAAAGAGTGTTCTTGTCGAGATTCCCATTCTTGAAAGTGCCACAGAGATCAATGAAATCTGCCAGATGTGTGCACGGATTGTCTAGTGGCCCGCCTTCAAACTGTAGATTCCTAGAGATCATAGTCAAGAATGGAATCTTGATCTCATAGTGAAGATCTCCTTCAATGCGCGGCACGGCAATGAAGATCGAACGCTAGTCGCGCTCGGCTTGTTGTAGTCAGCTAGACTCTTCTGTGCACCGCCTGGTGGTGGTAACTGATCAGTCATCTTGGGAGATGGAGGAGGCGAAAGTAATTTGGTGTATGAAGCGGATGAGGATGATGGTAAAGATGGATATGAGGAACTCTCCTTCAGTTCTTCGATCTTGATAGGAGTGACGGATGGAGGTGGATTGGTTCTGCCTCTCTTTGGAATCTGTGATTGTCGTGGTGGAGCAGAACTGCCTGGTCTCTCTACACTCTTAGCCTTGTCGTTCTTGGCGCTTTGGAGACGTGTGAGAGGGCGGTGGTGCATAAACCTGTGAACAACCTACAAATGAAAAAAACAAACAAAACCAGTGTAAAATAGAAGTGGATGGAGAAGTTGAAGATGGAAAGTAGAAGAATAAGATGCCAGTTCCTCTTTCAAACAATTAAAAGAAGTTCCCCGGCAACGACGCCAATTTGATGATGCTGCAGAACAGTGATCAAATACTACCAAGCTAGAAAGCTAGGGTAGATCGTATTCCACGGGTCTTCTAACAATTGACTACTCAAAGAAGCTGACAATTTACTCAGGTTTAACACTTTGTGCGTAGTGTGAGTTCCACGACTTCTAATTCTAAGAAATGCACGGAAATTAAAAATTAAAACTGAAAACAGATCGAAAGATTGGTTGGTTAAACAAAGATAACAGACAAGGTCAGACTTTGAATCCCCCTTCGTTCACCAGAGCATTGGCAATCAACAGATCAGCGGATTTTGATTCTCGTTCAATCAATTCTAAGACACCACCATAACTCCTTAATCTTAGGTTTAAGACTGGCAAACGTTCGCTCTATCCGATCTAGCTACCAAGATTAATTAGCTGCCCGGGTACGGTCGTCTCTCGCAATGACTTAATTAACTGGTGCAATTACTAATGATTTATGAGTTAATCTTGCAGTGGATTAACCCTAACTGGTTCCTACGAAAGGCACACTCCAATGATTAGGTTAATTGTTCGATTTGATGTTTTAAAGTAAGGCGAGCGTTCGCTTCTATCCTTAGCTTAACAAGAATCTAATCTAGGTGATCAATCCAGAGAAGAAACATGAACAACGAAGAACAAATCAAACATGAAAGAGAAACTGATTGAACTTTGAATCTAATCACCGCCGATCCGTGACCGCTTTAAAGCCCTGGGTCACTTAGGGTTCATCTAGTCTAAGCTCTACGAGTTTAGATACTTATGTTCATAACAGAAGAATCAAAGGCAAAAACAGAGTTCATCTTGAACAGAGGAAGGACATAAAAGGATCTGAAAAACCTAATTAAGATAACTCCGGCAGAACTTCGATCTCCGGTAATCTGCAATCCTAGCTCCGAGTCTCCGAGGTGAAGGGATGGCGTCACAATCTCTTCCTGGCTCTTCAGACTCTAAACTCTGCTCCAGAACTCCTGAGAATTCTCGAAGTAATTCGTATTATGTGGTATATCCTTCAATTGGGCCGCCGGTTAAGTATTTATACTTAACCCTAATATCGCCGGATTTGCCTAGAATTTTCGCCGAAAAGTTGTTTGAGTTTTCGCCAAAAATTCCCTTGTAAATGACTTGAATGCTCGGCTGTTTTCTCCTGTTTATTTTTGGACCGCCAGGTTCTCGGTGAAAACTTGGACTTTTCGCCGAAAACTCATTTTGTTGAACTCAGCTAATTCCTTCTTGAGTTTTCGCCGAAAACCTAGGGGATTTCCGCCGAAAACTTCAGTGTAAATGGGAGCAGGATTTGGTTCGACTTGATTGACTTCTTGGATCGATCTTGGTGCGATTCCTCGAGGTTCCAACTCCTTAGAAACGTCCTTGGCTACTTTATTTGACGGCAAAAACCTGTGCTATCATGAAAACACTAGAAAACCATCAAATAGACCTGAAACGGGCCAAAGTAACACAAATGGCATGAGATAGAGTAGTTGAGTGAATATTCGCTATTCTACCCTAAAAACCATGTCTTAAGCAAGGAAATGTCGCTTAAATGAGGCTGATAATCACGTCAAATCGAGTGTCATCAGTTGGTTTCGATTTGTACTTAGCACTCACAACTACTATGTCCTTCAACTTGAAAGAAACTTTGTTGCTACCCACAAACTACCACAATTTCTCATATTCACTGATAGGCTTGTCGCGTTAGAACCTCAAATATGTTTCTTGTCCAACCTTACGCCCGTTACATCGCCTGTAACGCCCATTACTTGCCTTGAACAACTCCCATTGTATCCTCCATATATAACACCCGTAGCCAACCCCATTACAACAACCATTGTGTACTTCACAATGCTTGTTACCAACCAACTTACAAAGACCGTTATGTTCTTCATAACGCCCGTTACCAACAAACTCACAATGGCCGTTATGTTCTTCCTAACCCACGTTTTCCTTGATCCCCTTCTGCTCTAGAACTCAAAACCCATAAATTCAGAAACTCCGGACACCAACCTCTGCACTTCATTTAAAGAAGTGAGCTACTACTGAACAAGCCAAACTACTAATCCCTTCCTTAGGGTCCCTGAAACCTGACATCCTGCGGTCCCTTACTTCCTCGTTCCCAGAGCTGGAGTGAGCGATATACTTTCTGTTAACCCCTTTCCCTTTTTCCCAAAATGATTGGACTACAAAAACACTTTTTCTGTTTAAATCCCCTTTTGAAAACCGTAACTCAATGCAAAACCATGACACCACGCAGACTTCGAATACCATTGTCTCTATAAATCTAGTACCTATACGGGTATATAATATCTATCCCCCTTGAGGTTTGTGACGCTTCGAAAGAGTAGATAGCATGCATATATGGCAGAAGATAAACTAGGCTCTGATACCCATTGTAACACCCCACCCTAGAAGACCCGGCTGAACCACTAGTTCAATCCATGCAATACTCGAGTTGGGGGTTACTAACTCAGATAATCCATACATTCACAAGGGAACAAACATAAAAGCGGAATCTTTAACTTTAATAACCAAAATAAACCTCAAATAACCAATACAAGCCAAACCGGCAACAATTAAAATCATACAAGACAATATAATAAACCAGCACGAGGCTAAATTCAAATACAAGTAAAAGCATAAAACATCCCAAGAATCCCACTAGCTCACTCCTTCTACTCCAGCTGCACAGACCTGAAGCCCATCCAGAAACACCAAACAGAAAGTAGAAAGAAGAGGGGTCAGTGCTAATCACTGAGTGTCTAACCCGCAAGCTTAAAGCTATGCTACCAAGAAAACCCATCATAAAGACAACCCCTGCAATCCTTGCCTTACCAAAAAGATATCACCACCCTTAAGTCAACCGCCAGAACTGCCAGTAGCCCCTAGTTTAGTAAAAGATATCACCACCCTTAAGTCACCCTCGAAGGACCTCCCAGCCACAAAGGACCACCCCTGATATAGTCTCTAAGGACCACCAGAACTTTCATTTTTCGTTACCTAGGTGATTGCGCAATCCAGGGTGGGCCACCAGCACTGAAATCCAGTACTAGCCTAATAATGGCAGGGCAGTAATCCCCAACTATCTCCTATCCCGGCCTCTGGCCTTAGCCAGAACCGATGTCTGAAATTAACTATTAGTTACCCTTTAACACTTATCCCATCTAGGCAACCGGTGGCTAGACTTAAGTACCCATCATAAAGAGGCACAAACAACCAAAGCACCTAACCATTACTTCAACCTTAACCAAATTAACCCTCGAGCTTGAGGTAAACATAAACCATAAAACCCTTCACCTAAAATGATGTGACATCCCTGGAAATTGCCTGACATGATCTATCACGTCGTCCTAATTCCACCAGTCTTGAGGGTTCGTTAATCAGAGCTCTAACGAGGGAGTTATGCTCAAATCTCCGAATTAAGACCATGAGACCAGCCAAACTGAACCTTAATGAAAAATTCCAACACACCACTCAGACTAATTGAAATGATAAGGAGCCACTTAACTTCCTTAAATTACTTGAACGGCCACTGAAGTATTCAAAGGGTGACAACTCCGCCCGCTCTTCTCTCCCTCTGGTTCTGCCGCCGTCGCTGATGCTCGTTGACGTGTGAATTTCAACTCACAACAATCAAGGTCGTATTCCACGAGGTCCTCTCATATATTAATACTCACAAGGTTCATGGACGGTCTAAACATTTAAATTGAGATTTGTTTTTGGTGACAAAGATTCAAAATCATAAAACAAACAAGCAAGTAAAGCAATAGCTAACAAGGTAAGATGAGGGTCAAACAAGAGAGAAGTAGGCTAGCTTAGCAAGGGGTTTCTTCAAGCTCAAGGATCATGAAAGCTGGATTGAATCTCAAGCAACGATGTGTAAACTAATGACCACGTAAATCACTCAAGTAGAGTCAACGAACTCTCGCACAATTCACTCTCTACTCCTTGACCAAATGCACCATGCTTTCGCTATGTGAACAAAGGGAATGGAGTGCTTTAGCTAGCTCAATGAAATGCTCAACACTTGATCTCTACGCTAGCATTCATTTAACACAAGGTAAATAATGCAAGACACTCTCATGTCAATCATAGAACACTAGTCCAGCAATCAAAGGGCCTTTCAACCTTCAAATGACTGAAAACTAAATGCACACCAAATGTTCGACAAAATGTCACCAAGGAAAACAAGCTCAAAATGGTTGCAATTGCATAATCCAGTCTCTCAAATCATTCAATTACAATCCAAACACCTTAGATCAACATCAATCAATCATTCTCATGTATTGAAAGACATAAACAATGTACCAAAAAAACAAGTCAAGCCCTCATGGACAACAAGCACAAGGTCTAGGATCATCATCTTACACAAATGGCTATGAAAAACTCAATCCATACAATCAATCACATATCCTAGCTTGATCCATCGCCCACTCAACTAAACCCTAGGTTTAGCCTAGCATAACCATGGAAGAAACCTGAAATTGAGAAGAGGAGATCATCCTTATTTCCATGGAGGATCTTGCAACTTGGCTGTTCAAGCTTCAATCCAAGGTATGGCTCCTTCTTTCTAGATGATCTTCACTTAGCTCTTAGGTTGAGATGGAGGAGGATGGTGATTGATGATAGGAGAGGAGAAAATGGCAATTGGGAATTGGGACCAAAGTGTCGAGTGTTGTGTGAATTGTAATCCCCTTTAAATTTCCACCGTCTCGTCTTTAAATACGCTGCTGGAAACACCCAGAGTTTTCGGCGAAAACTTCATAAGTTTTCGCTGAAAACTTCTTTGAAAAACCTCTGGCAGCTCTTCACTTTCTTCATATATTTTTGGCGAAAACTCTGAATGTTTTCGCCGAAAACTTCTTCAAAAATCAGCTCCAGAATTTTGGATTGCTGTTGTTTGCAAACGGATGATAGTTTTCGGCGAGAACATAGAGTTCTCGCCGAAAACTTCTTCAGAAATGTTGTGCATTTTTCTCAAACTTGCATCGGCCATATCTCCTCCGTCCTAGCTCTGATTGACCTCCCGTTCGATCCTATATGCTCCTTGTCACCAGTACTTCGATGTCATAACCTAGGAATGCACAGAAAATACTCCAATAGACAGCGATTTTGGCTTCAAAGTAGCAACCGGGCAACAAATAGGCACTTTGCACAAAACTTCAATAAAAGCACATAGAGCATGGCATTACACGATCAAACACGATCATTTCATAGGTCAATCATAAGCTCAAAAGGCACTAAATAAAGTCACATCAAATTCCCCTATGACTAAGTTTTTCTTGTCCTCAAGCAAATGAATCAGAAAACATCCAAGTTCACAAATGACACGATCGGTCCCATTGAGATTCAAACAATAATAATTTGGCTTAGACTGTTCCACGAACAAACTTAACCTACACATGCAAAAACGTCAACCAAACAAGTCTAGACCTCACTATTTTCTGCACACTCCAAGTAGTAGTTAAATGGGACACAGAAAAACCGACCACGACAACACCAACTCTAATCAAAAGGACTTGAACTCGGGATATGAAACAGATTAGGTGAGGGTAGGAAATATTTGGGAAATGGTGAGTGATCGTGACGTAGCTATCAACTCGACTTCGTCCGCCTCTAGATCTGCACTCCACACGCTCAAGCTAGGATCACTACAACAAGGGCCACTTTTGAGAACTCTTTCTTTTTTTTCCTTCTTCTTTTTTCCTACTGCATACTGGTGCTCGATCCAACACTTCACTTAGGTGTTGAACCTGCCTAGCTCACAGCCTTTACCTTTTCTAGTGCTCAACCCGACAATTCACTTAGGTGCCGAGCTTGCCTAGCTTATCTTTCGGCACTTTAAAAATCTGAGCAACTTGAACACTTTCTTTTGAGCAATTTCTTTTGAACATTTTCTTCATAAATTAGCCACTTGATCCTTAGCCCCTTACAACTTCCACACAAGATTTCGATTTAGGTTCCGTCTAATCTCAAGCCACAATCACGAGGGATGAAAAAGGGAATGAAGAACATGGAAAAGGGCGAAAATGTGTATGATCCAGCAAACAGGCCAAGGCTCAACGGGTTGTCCTATAGTAAACTGATTCGGGTAGGCTTTTTTGCTGAATGCGGTGAAATTCTAATTGCCTTTATCATATTAGAACGGTGTTATCAAGCGGTACAAAAACACGTATCAAACCAATCAACCAACATACAAGAGTGATAAAATCTCTGTTCTGGCCTAGACTCATTTGATATTAGTGCTAACATGCTGGTTATAGGTTCTAAGTGGAACAGTCTAAACGTCATTATGAAAGCTTGAAGTCAATTAAACACCTAAAGTCAAGAACTGGACGATTCTACAATAGAGGAATTTGACACTCAATAATCAAGATCATGCAACTCATCAAAGCATAGAATTAGACTTCTACCGATAAATAATCACACCAAACCTCAAACTCCCCCTACGACTAACATGAGCATTGTCCTCAATGATCAAGAGAGAGAGAGTGTAAGGTGGAACGAAATTACCGCGTTGGTAGAGAAGAGCATAGGAGGCCAAAGTAGTGAAAGAGTTTCATGACGCTCATTGGTGAAGAGTGATCCCAAATGCTTGCTAACCTTATTCAACATTGATGACACTCGATTTGACGTGATTATCAGCCTCATTTAAGCGACATTTCTTTACTTGAAACGTGGTTTTAGGGGTAAAATAGCGAATATTCACTCAACTATCCTATTTCCTACCGATTTGGTTACTTTGGCCCTTTTTGGGTCAATTTGATGGTTTTCTACTGTTTTGTGATAGCACAGATTTTTGCCATCATTTACGTAGCCATGGACGTATTCAAGACCTCAAGGAGTGAACCAGAAATCAAACCGGATTCAGAACCGAAGATCCAACTGCCCAGCACAATATTTTCACCGAAAATACTACACAGTTTTCGGCGAAAATACCTTCAGAAAACCCACAGACGGAATGAGCTGAATTGCACTGAAGTTTTCGGCAAAAATACTATAATGTTTTCACCAAAAAGCTATGAAGAAATCAGTCGACGGAAGCAGCAATTTACAAAGGAATTTTCGGCGAAAATAATCCCTTATTTTTGGCGAAAATAATAGAACAAATCCGGCGACTTAGGGTTTAAGTATAAATACTTAAACTGGCGGCCCAAGAGACGAATCAATCATTATTCATATTTTCACAAATCAGACTTTTGAGAGTCAGCCGACTCTAGGGTCGATAGATAGAGTTTAGAGAGTTCGAAGATCCGTGGAGAGATCGTGACGCCATCCTTCCACCTCGGAGAGCTCGGAGCTTAAAGTTGAAGATCCAGGAGATTGAAGCTTCACCGGAGTCGTCAGAATTAGGTTTTTCAGTTCTTATCTGTTCTTCCTCTGTATGATGATCTTCTTTGTTGCCTTTGATTCTTCTGTTATCGTTATGAGTAGCTAAACTTGTAGAGCTTAGATTAGATGAACCCTAAGTGACCCAGGGCTTTAAAGCGGTCACGGATCGGCGGTAATTAGATTCGAAATTCAATCAGTTTCTCTTTGCATGTTTGATTTGTTCTTCATTGTTCATGTTTCTTGTCTAGATTGATCCCCTAGATTAGATTTTGGTTAAGCTAAGGATAGAAGTGAACGCTCTCCTTACTTTAGAACATCGAATTGAACAATTAACCTTATAATTGGAGCGTGCCTTTCGTAGGAACCGGTTAGGGTTAATCCACTGCAAGAGTAGCTCATTAATCATTAGTAATTGCACCAGTTAATTAAGTCGGTGCGAGAGGCGACCGTACCCGGGCGGCTAGTTAATCTTGGTAGTTAGAACGGATAGAGCGAACGTTCGCCGGTCTTAAACCTAAGGGTAAGGAGTTATGGTGGTGTACAGAAACCGATTGAATTAGAATTGAAAACCGCTGATCTGTTGATTGCCAATGCTCTGGTGATCTAAGGGGGATTCGAAATCTAAGTTCGTCTATCTTCTCGTTAGTCAATCTTTTAATCTTTCTGTCTTTTATTTTCCTTTGCTTTATAGATTAGAAGTCGTGGAACTCACACCACGCACTAAGTGTTCAAACCTGAGTAATTTGCCAGCTTCTTTGAGTAGTCGATTAGTAGAAACCCATGGAATACGATCTAGTCTACTTCGGTAGGTTAGTTATTTGATACCGCTAAAACTGCAGCTATCAAATTGGCGCCGTTGCCGGGGACTCTTCTAATTGTTTGAAAGAAGAGTTGGCAAATTATTCTTGTACCTTTCCGCCTTACCATTTATTTTCCTCCATATTTTCATGATTTACCTGGGTAGTGCTTAGTTTTGATTATGCAGGATTACAGGTGGGATGACCAGTACCAAGGGTGGTACATCAATGAAGCACCATATATTGAAGACTCCCAAGAGATGGATTTACACACTTATGAGCATCAACAATGGATGGCAATCACCCAAGCCGCGATCGACAACCTCCAATCAATGAACGATCCTGCTGATACAAGGAACGCCGAGTTCAAGTGACTAATGCAATTAATGGAAGAAGATGCTCAAGAGCATTTCGAAGAAGAGCCAGAAGCTACACACGACCAGCAAATTCATCAAGAGGTGTATATACCGGCTCATCAGCATCGACAACAGTCGGCAAGAGTAGAATTCGCCTTGGATGATCTCCTTTCGATTATACAAGCTCGTAACGTGATGGATGTCGAGCTCGAGCAACAAAATCCACTAATGGAAGAAGATGCTCAAGAGCCGTACGAAGATGAACATGACAATCTCACCGATGACCACTGCGAGCAAGAAGCATCTAATGAAGAATCCTTGGCGGTGGTGGTTGATGAAGACCTAGAGCCAATCCATCTTGAAGTTGAAGCTGAAGAGGAGCACATAGAGATTGAGGAGATACCCTCACCTACACTTCCGCCGAGTCAACCTGTGGAGAAGATGGAGCTCATTGACCATGCCGCGCCGTACTACCTCTTTCCACCTCCAGAAGGAGAATTCAAGAAGAACTGGTCATCCAACCAGAACCACGATCTACTGGAACACTACCGGCTACATCACCCTTCTGGAGTGCTACATGGCACTCAACCGCACACCTTGAAGAAGACGATTGACTTCAAGGAACTCCTAAGTTGGGGTCCCTAACAGGTATCGTCCGACTCAAGGACGTTAAAAGAGAGCGCTTCGTGGGAGGCAACCCACGGCTGGAGTCCGTTTTTTAATTTTTTTGAGTCAGTCTTTTCGTCGTTCGAGTCAGGTTCGGGGGAGCCAAATTGTCAGTTTTTCTGATTTATTATTTTTCATGTAGAATCTATGTGTCATAGAGTCAGTCGCAAGTTGATTGAGGTCTATCTGATTTTTGTGGATTTAACTGTGATTTTCTGAAGTCTGTCGGGTTTGCGAAAATATTTTCAATCGTAGTGTTCAAAATTTTCGGCGAATTTTCAATACCATTTTCGGCGAAATCACCTTTTGGATTTTCAACTGAGTCTCCCTGTTTAACATTTTCAGACCGAAATTTATAATGTTTTCGGCGAAATAGTTTTTGAAAACCAGGCAATGATTTTAACGCTTCTTTTCGGCGAAAATATATGGTTACTTTCGGTGAAAATACACTTGAAAAACCGGCAGTGCATTTGAACTAAAATTTTCGGCGAAAACACCCTCTTATTTTCGCCGAAAACTATCTTGAAAATCACCCCAACTATTCACTTTAAAATCCGGATTCACCCTCTCTCTCTTCCTTCTTTCAGTTTCTCATTCAATCGTCAAAATATTATTTTCAAAATTCCCCTTAACCTCCTTTGTTCGACTTTTATTCTGTGTGGATCCGGGACACTTGTCCCGGTATCCTTTTGATCTTTTTGTTGTTTTTGTTTTGTAGGATCTTGAGTAGCTACTCTGCTCTGCTCCGGACGCTCCGTGTTCATCCCCTACACCGACCATCTCGTCACAGGTTCTTCGTATCTCTCTACTCTAGTTTAGTCCTGTGAGGACACATAACCGTTTAAGTGTGGGGTAGGATTCTAGGATTATGCATGATCTTGTTTGATTTTCTGTGATTCCGTGGTTCAATTTTAAAATTTCTCTTGCATAGAATTGCTCAATTCTTGACTTTTGATGTTAAATTGACTTCAATTTTGAACAATGACGTCTAGACTGTTCCACTTAGAACCTGTAACCAACGTGTTGGAACTGATATTAAATGAGTCTAGGTCAGAATAGATCATAAATCACTTCAGTAGTTGAAACTTGAATTAATTGAACTGATTGGTCTGTTAATAACAAAGCTCGATAACACCGTTCTAAGATGATAGCTGCTAGCTTCTCCCATGTTTTTCACTTCATATTTGTTCACCTGTGATTGTGGCTTGAGATTAAATGGAAATCCAATTCGAAATCTCGTGTAAAAAGTTATAACTAGCTAGGATCAAGTGGTTAAATCGATAAATCAAGTGTTTGAGTGGTGAAATTCGAGTTGTGCAAATCAATGTAAAGTTCTTTAAAGTGCTGAAAAAAAAATCTAGGCAAGCCCGACACCTAAGTGAAGTGTTCGGGTTGAGCACTAGCAAAAGGCACGAATACTGTGAGCTAGGCAGGTCCAACACCTAAGTTAAGTGTTTGGTATCGAGCACTAGTATGCAGTAAATAAATTAAAGAAAGTTTGAATCTTGAAAGAAATTGTTGTTAAATCGGTCCTAGCTAGAACGTATAACGTACAGATCTAGAAACGGACGAACTCGAGTTGATAGCCACGTCACTTTTCCTGCCTCCGCGTCCACATCATGGCTAGAGCTTAAAGTCGTTTTGATTAGAATTGGTGTTATCGTAGTCGGTTAATCATGATTAATTATTTTGCTGAGAAACAATCTTTGTTAAAACCACTACTTGAAGTGTGCAGAAATTAGTGAGATCGAAAACTTGTTTGGTTGATGTTCTTGCATGTGTAGGTCACTCTTTCTACGTGGAACAATCTAAACCAAATTGTTAGAATTGAATCTCGGTTTAATCTCGTGTCATTTGTGAATTTGAGTGTGTTCTAGTTCAGTTTGCTTGAGGACAAGCAAAAGCTTAAGTGTGGGGTATTGATGACACTCGATTTGACGTGATTATCAGCCTCATTTAAGCGACATTTCTTTACTTGAAACGTGGTTTTAGGGGTAAAATAGCGAATATTCACTCAACTACCCTATTTCCTACCGATTTGGTTACTTTGGCCCTTTTTGGGTCAATTTGATGGTTTTCTACTGTTTTTGTGATAGCACAGGTTTTTGCCATCATTTACGTAGCCATGGACGTATTCAAGACCTCAAGGAGTGAACCAGAAATCAAACCGGATTCAGAACAGAAGATCTAACTGCCCAGCACAATATTTTCGCCGAAAATATTACACAGTTTTCGGCGAAAATACCTTCAGAAAACCCACAGACGGAATGAGCTGAATTGCACTAAAGTTTTCGGCGAAAATACTATAATGTTTTCGCCGAAAAGCTATGAAGAAATCAGTCGACGGAAGCAGCAATTTACAAAGGAATTTTCAGCGAAAATAATCCGTTATTTTCGGCGAAAATAATAGAACAAATCCGACAACTTAGGGTTTAAGTATAAATACTTAAACCGGCGGCCCAAGAGACGAATCAATCATTATTCATATTTTCACAAATCAGACTTTTGAGAGTCAGCCGACTCTAGGGTCGATAGATAGAGTTTAGAGAGTTCGAAGATCCGTGGAGAGATCGTGACGCCATCCTTCCACCTCGGAGAGCTCGGAGCTTAAAGTTGAAGATCCAGGAGATTGAAGCTTCACGGGAGTCGTCAGAATTAGGTTTTTCAGTTCTTATCTGTTCTTCCTCTGTATGATGATCTTCTTTGTTGCCTTTGATTCTTCTGTTATCGTTATGAGTAGCTAAACTTGTAGAGCTTAGATTAGATGAACCCTAAGTGACCCAGGGCTTTAAAGCGGTCACGGATCGGTGGTAATTAGATTCGAAATTCAATCAGTTTCTCTTTGCATGTTTGATTCGTTCTTCATTGTTCATGTTTCTTGTCTGGATTGATCCCCTAGATTAGATTCTGGTTAAGCTAAGGATAGAAGCGAACGCTCGCCTTACTTTAGAACATCGAATTGAACAATTAACCTTATAATTGGAGCGTGCCTTTCGTAGGAACCGGTTAGGGTTAATCCAGTGCAAGAGTAGCTCATTAATCATTAGTAATTGCACCAGTTAATTAAGTCGTTGCGAGAGGCGACCGTACCCGGGCGGCTAGTTAATCTTGGTAGTTAGAATGGATAGAGCGAACGTTCGCCGGTCTTAAACCTAAGGGTAAGGAGTTATGGTGGTGTACAGAAACCGATTGAATTAGAATTGAAAACCACTGATCTGTTGATTGCCAATGCTCTGGTGATCTAAGGGGGATTCGAAATCTAAGTTCGTCTATCTTCTCGTTAGTCAATCTTTTAATCTTTCTGTCTTTTATTTTCCTTTGCTTTATAGATTAGAAGTCGTGGAACTCACACCACGCACTAAGTGTTCAAACCTGAGTAAGTTGCCAGCTTCTTTGAGTAGTCAATTAGTAGAAACCCGTGGAATACGATCTAGTCTACTTCGGTAGGTTAGTTATTTGATACCGCTAAAACTGCAGCTATCAAACATAAAAACATAAAAGCGTAAAGGTAAGGATAACATGGGGTGCCTCCCATGAAGCGCTTCTTTACGTCTCTAGCTAGACGATAGCACAAAGAGTATGCTAAGCAAAACCATCCCAACTCATTACCTCCTTGAAGTCGATGTCATTACCTTCGCATGGAACACGAAACTTGAATTGTAGCTTACCAACTTTGGGTGGAATGAGCACGGATTTCACGGATGGTGAAGTAGGAGCAATGGAAAAGGGACCAAACCACTTGGAGTTGATCCTCTCATCGGGTGGCTTTTTAGTCTTGCTCATCTCACCCATCGATGCGGCTTCCTTGCCCTTCTCGGGTGACTTCTTTACACCTTTCTTCTTAGCCTTAGGTGGTGTCTTTGGGAGTACGAAAGGTGGAGCCTCCTTTACTTCATCTTTTGTCTCCTGCATATCATTAAGTGCAAACAACTCCGCAAGACTATGACGGACAAGGTTAGTGCTATTAGTAGCCGAAGTAAGCTCATGCGGATTCTTAGGATCATGGTGACTAGCATAAGACAAAGTAAACTCCATGCCATTTGAACGGTCAAAGATCATGCATTCATTATCGACCCTAAGTGTAAGTTTACCACCATAGACATCAATTAAAGCACGAGAGGTCGCTAAAAAGGGTCGTCTGAGAATCAAAGGCACATCGGTATCACCCAAAGCATCTAGAATAACAAAATCCACAAGGAATTCAAAAGCACCAACCTTAACCAATACATCTTCAACATTACCGCGAGGAGATTTCATGGACTTATCTGCTAATTGAACATTCATGAGGGTCGGTTTTAGTTCCCCTAGGCCTAGCTTCTTAAACATGCAATACGGCATAACATTGATACTAGCACCCAAATCAGCTAAGCCTGTACTTATTGCATGTTCACCAATAGTGCAAGGAATAGTAAAGCTACCTGGATCCTTAAGCTTCTTCGGTGGTTACTTAGAGAGAATGGCGGAGCATTGTTCGTTGAGCTTTGCCGAAGTTACATCCTTAAGCTTGCGTTTGTTGGTGAAGATCTCTTTCATGAACTTCGCATATTGAGGCATTTTGGTGATTGCTTCTCCAAAAGGCATTGAATTGCACCTTGTCAAGAATCTCAACAAACCTCTTGAAATATTTCTCCATGGAATCCGGCTTCAAGCGAGAAGGATAAGGTGGTTTAGGCTTGTACGGAGGCACAACCGGTGCGGGAGGAGAGATTGTTAGTAGCACTCTTCGTAGCCTTTTCAGAATCAATCTTATTGGTAGTCTTAGAATCCTCATAAGCCTTGGCTCCATTATCTAGTACTTCAATCTTGTCCGTGTCATCATCGGAAACAACGTCTTCAACCAAAACATAGTCATCATCTTGAGTTCTTACCGCTTTAGATGTGGGGTCTTAGACTTGCTTATCATTCCTCAATGTTACCATCATAAGCTCCTCGGGAACTTTGGGGTTGACCTCGGTGTTGGACGGTAGGCTACCCTTTGGTCTCTCCGAGAGTGCCTTAGATATTTGACCCAATTGAGTATTCAAATTGGTAATTAAAGCTTGTTGATTCATGATAAGTTGAATCATTGCCGCATTGGTGTCTTCTTGGGAGATTGAAGAACCACCTTCTTTGTGTTGAGAAGGCTTGTTGAAGCCAGGCGATCCATTACCCTTATGATTATACATCCCCGGTGGATTAGAACCTTGCT
This sequence comes from Linum lewisii, assembly GCA_034768395.1. Lineage (NCBI taxonomy): Eukaryota > Viridiplantae > Streptophyta > Magnoliopsida > Malpighiales > Linaceae > Linum > Linum lewisii. The sequence goes on along the minus strand of CM068298.1, from coordinate 49,171,820 downwards.
CACCACATTGGTTACCTTGATTTTGGTTACCTCCTTGGTTCCATTGGTTTCCTCCTTGGTTACCTTGGCTTTGGTTTCCCCCTTGAGTCCATTGGTTGCCTTGATTGTACCCTTTATATCCTTGGAATCCACCTTGATTACCTTGGCTTTGGTACCCTTGGTTAGGCTTTGTAACATCCCCGCCAAACCAAACGGTTTGGAACTTGAGTTTGAGTGGTTGAGACATTGGAAACAATGTTTTTGAGGCCCCATCAAAGTCCGGGACGTTCATAGTTGAGTCGGGTTGAAGATACAAGCGAGGACGCGAAAATTTGTCAAGGTGGGCAGACCATGATATATGGTCGTGTATTAAATACACGCAGAGTATCATGATACACGCCGTGTATCGTGGTCAGACTATTAAAGGCTGATTTTACACGGAAATTCATAACTTCCCCTTCTTTCTCTTTCCCCAAAATTCCTTTTGACGAACCAAAAACCCCCTTAGCTTCAATCCTTGATTGCGGGAGTTGTAGAGCTTCGATTGACGATCCATTTCTTGCTACGCGTTTGTGGTGACAAGAGGAAGAGATTGCTAGTCGTGGTTCTGGGTAATTCGGATCGAGGTACTGTCAGTGGTAGAAGGAAGAGCTACGAGTTTAGAGTTGTAGAACTTGGTGGTTCGGGTTCCGAGAGTTGTTTTAGAGCCTCGTCTTCTTGTCAGGCGAGGGTTTAGCGTAGGATAGGTAGTATGGTCGGTGTGAGGAGTTTCAATTTCAACCTAGATGAACATAGGATTGCATGAATTCAAAGAGAGTAAAAGGGGATTTTGTTCTGCGATTGATTGTTGTATATTTGTGATGATTGATGGTTGTTGTATGCTTGTTGATAAGATGAATTGTGTGATGATAGCGGGCTGTTTGTTATGTGCCATGAATGGGGGAAAGATTAACCTTGATGATTAATGGATTGGATGTAGTGAAGAGTGTAGGAGGGTTGGGGTATGATGCTGTAAGTGTATTTCTGCTGGAATTGTTAATCTGTGGTTGCAGGAGGGTGGTCCTGCCAATGTGGGGTCGCCCTTAATTGATGAACAGGTGGATGGCTCCACCAATGTGGGGACGTTCAATGAAGGACGTACAGGAGGGTAACCCTACAACTCATGACATGGCTTCCCCTGTACTTGCAGGTGGGGGTGGCCGGTGAGCTAGCCATTTACCCTTAAACTGTTTCTGCCGTGGGAGGCGTTGAATGTCTTGTGATGTGTGGTTATGTGTGATGTGGGATTACTGAATGATTCGGATTGTGTTGGTTTATGTGATGTTGGGATGGAGTTGATGCTAGGTGTTGATGTATGAATTATACAACGTGCCTTTTAGGTAGAATTGATGTGCGTGTGAAGATGGTTGTTAATGTGTTTAGGGTGGTAGACTTATGACTTAGAATTGACTAATAGAATTGGTAAGGGAATTTGTACATGGAAGTGGACGATAGAATTGGTACTTGGAATTGGCTAATGGAATTAGTTAATGGAATTGGTACGTGGAATTGGCTTAGGGAATTGGTAAATGGAATTGGACAATAGAATTGGATGAAGGATTTGGGGGCTTGGGTTGGTTGTTTGAAACTGCTTGGTTGCTATGCGTGTTTGTTTGGCTTGTGATTATGCATGTGGGTTGGAATTGGTTAATGATGGAATTGACGTATGAATTGTTGATGGACTTGATGATTGGAATTGGGTGGTATTGTTGAGGAATTTGATGTATAACTTTGATGTGGAATTCGATGAATGGTATTGATGTTGGTCTTGAATGAGGAATTTAAGCATGATGTTGACGTGGAAAGTAATGATGGTTTGATGTTGGTTTTAGATGGATTTGATGGGAAATTGATGGATGGTTTTGGTCGTTGGATTTAAGTGATGAATGTATGATTGTGATTGATGAATGATAGAACCGGATTGGAGCCTACACTGCCCCCAATTAGTCACCTCTCCTAGAAGAGTGAGGTGCGGTCATGCCTCCTGGAAGAGTGGCGTGATCTATTGTGTTGTTGTTGTGTCGATGTATGTTGGGCCCTGGATCCTGCTCATACAGAGGATGCATCTTGGACCCTCCTGGAAGAGTGGGTGCGTCTGGCCGGCAGGGGTGGTGTATGGATAAACTCCAATGGCGCCTAATGAACTCACATAGATAAATGAATGTGTGGTTGTGATGTATTTGTCGAGTATGTGGTTGTGATTTATGTGTCGTGTATGCATTGTGGAGTATGCGTGCGTCCATATGAACAGGTGTAAGTGAAGTTGTACTTGATTGTGAATGCTTGAGGATGGATTGGTTGGGTAGTGCTTGGTTGATGTCGGCAATTGTGAAGCTGTGAATTGTGAGTTGTGTGGTTGATGTATGAATGTGGGCGCTATTCGTGTTGGAAGATGCACTGTGATTAAGTGTTGTATCGTGTGTATGATGACTCTGTTGATGCTGTTATATTGTGAACTGATGACTTGCATGCATTGCTGAATTTTATTAATTGTGTATATCGGTGGAGGTATGTCCTTGGGTGATCACCTAGTAGCATGTTAGGAATTAAAATGAGATTGGCTGTGTCAGATTCGGCTTTTGTTTGTGTGTGGAGTTGGGATCGCTCCTAGGCTAGGTTCGGCGCATAGTTAAACCCAGTGGGTTCACTCATTTTCATTAGGAAACTGATCCCCCCCAGTTTCTCTTTTCAGGTTCGCTTGGTAGTGAGAGTGAGTTGGAGTTCAGGTGTGTTGTTGAGTTCAGAAGAGTTGCCGGTTGGAGTTGTGAAGTGAAGATTAGGAAGCTACTTTGGAGTGACCATTGCTTTGAGTTTTGTATTTTCAGTTGACACCTTTGGGTTGGGAGTTCTTGTAATCGGTTCTTCAGATTTTGGATTTAATGTAATGAAGGCCTTCGATTGTTTTTTTGGAACCTTTTGATAAGAGTTGTTTCTGTTTCCGCTGCGTTTTACTCCTTTATTTAAATGCTGTATCTTCGAGTAGCACACAAACCGGTTCGACCATGGGTGAACTCGGGTCGGGTTTGGGACGGGTGTTACAGGCTTGTTGTACCCACTTCCTTGGTCCAAGGGCGGTTGAAGTTACCCCCTTGATAATTCCCTTGAGGGTTGAAGTTTCCATAGAATCCTTGGCCTTGTACAAAGCTTACTTCCTCATTGTGGTCGCCTTGGTTAAGCTCGGAAGTGGCGGAAGGGCAAGCATTGACATCATGGCCTTGGCCTCCACAACATTCACAACCATACACCGAAGCAACCGGCGGATTACCCAAATGAGATGATGAAGCCTTAGAGGGATGCTTAGGCATACTAAGATTGCTTACTTGAGAGGCCATGGCATCAATCTTGGACATAAGGAGAGCAATCATGGGATCATCTTCATCACGATGTCCCGGTAGCTTAGGCTTCTTCCCATAGCTAGACGAATCCTTTGGTGCATCAACACTTACGGACCGAGAATCATAGTGCGTGTCACTTCCATACTTAGACTTAGGGGGTTGTTGTCGAGACCAACTCCTTGTCTTGTTGGCCATCTCCGCGAAGAGTTCTAGAGCATCTCCGGGAGTGAGCACCCTTAAATCACCTTCGGCAGCTTGGTTGATCATCCTTGTATTCTCAACATCAAGGGACCTAGCAAAGATGTCCGCCAAGCTCGATTTGGTGAAGTTGTGATGAGGACAAGACCGAAGAAGGGCTTGGAACCTATTCCAAGTCTCATGGAAGAGCTCTCCCTTGTGTTGTGTGAAGTGGTTGATACGATCTCGGATTGCATCCGTCATATAAGGAGGAAAGAACTCTTCGAGGAAAACTTCTGCTAGGCCCTCCCATGTGGTGAATGCTCTACTTGGTTGGTTCTCCAACCAAGACTTGGATCTACCTTTGAGGGAGAAAGGGAAGAGTCGGAGTCGCACACAATCCGGATGAACCTGATCGTTCTTCACCGTATCGCATATCTCTAGAAAGTCCTTCAAGTGTCTAGACGGGCACTCTCCATCTATACCATTGTACACCACTCAATTTTCCACCATCTGAATCATATTTTGCTTTAGCTCAAAATTTCTTGCATTCACTGGTCTTCGCACGATGCTCGAGGCTGCCCCTTCAAGGGTTGGGCGAGCATAATCAGCTAGTGTGCGCCTCGCACCCCTTTGCGATTGATCGTCTTCATTGGTGTGATGTGAATGGTCCGAGTGGTTATCTTCTTCCACATGGTGAGACATGTTGTTGCGTGTGGTGCTATGAATTAAGTGAGGAAGAGAACGAATTGGTGGTTCAATCACGACCTTGATGCCTTGGAGTCGTGCTTGAAGACGAGTGATTCACCTCATGCACTAGTGCAAGGTTCCTACCCACAAATCAAACAACAAATACCAACGTAATACGACAATGTGTGATAACAAGTCAAACAACACGTAACAAGGAAGCAAAAGTAAAACGGAATGAAGTGTAAAGAACAGTCCACTAATGATTGCTTTCTTAGGAATGAGAGATTCCCCGGCAACGGCGCCAAAAACTTGACGTGTGAATTTCAACTCACAACAATCAAGGTCATATTCCACGAGGTCCTCTCATAGACTAATACTCACAAGGTTCATGGACGGTCTAAATATTTAAATTGAGATTTGTTTTTGGTGACAAAGATTCAAAATCATAAAACAAACAAGCAAGTAAAGCAATAGCTAACAAGGTAAGATGAGGGTCAAACAAGAGAGAAGTAGGCTAGCTTAGCAAGGGGTTTCTTCAAGCTCAAGGATCATAAAAGATGGATTGAATCTCAAGCAACGATGTGTAAACTAATCACCACGCAAATCACTCAAGTAGAATCAACAAACTCTCGCACAATTGACTCTCTACTCCTAGACCAAATGCACAACAAAGGGAATGGAGTGCTTTAGCTAGCTCAATGAAATGCTTAACACTTGATCTCTATGCTAACATTCATCTAACACAAGGTAAATGATGCAAGACACTCTCATGTCAATCATAGAAAACTAGTCTAGCAATCAAAGGGACTTTCAACCTTCAAATGACTGAAAACTAAATGCACACCAAGTGTTCGACAAAATGTCACCAAGGAAAACAAGCTCAAAAAGGTTGCAATTGCATAATCCAGTCTCTCAAATCATTCAATTACAATCAAAACACCTTAGATCAACATCAATCAATCATTCTCATGTATTGAAAGACATAAACAATGTACCAAAAGAACAAGTCAAGATCTCATGGACAACAAGCACAAGGTCTAGGATCATTATCTTACACAAATGGCTATGAGAAACTCAATCCATACAATCAATCACATATCCTAGCTTGATCCATCCCCCACTAAACTAAACCCTAGGTTTAGCCTAGCATAACCATGGAAGAAACCTGAAATTGAGAAGAGGAGATCATCCTTGTTTCCATGGAGGATCTTGCAACTTGGCTCTTCAAGCTTCAATCCAAGGTATGGCTCCTTCTTTCTAGATGATCTTCACTTAGCTCTTAGGTTGAGATGGAGGAGGATGATGATTGATGATAGGAGAGGAGAAAATGGCAATTGGGAATTGGGAGCAAAGTGGCGAGTGTTGTGTGAATTGTAATCCCCATTAAATTTCCACCGCCTCCTCTTTAAATACGCTGCTGGAAACACCCAGAGTTTTTGGCGAAAACTTAAGTTTTTGCTGAAAACTTCTTTGAAAAACCTCTGGCAGCTCTTCACTTCTTCATATATTTTCGGAGAAAACTCTGAATGTTTTCGCCGAAAACTTCTTCAGAAATGCTGTGCATTTTTCTCAAACTTGCATCGGCCATATCTCCTCCGTCCTAGCTCCAATTGACCTCCCGTTTGATCCTACAAGCTCCTTGTCACCAGTACTTCGATGTCATAACCTGGAAATACACAAAAAATACTTCAATAGACAGCGATTTTGGCTTCAAAGTAGCAACAAATAGGCACTTTGCACAAAACTTCAATAAAAGCACATAGAGCATGGCATTTCACGATCAAACACTGTCATTTCATAGGTCAATCATAAGCTCAAAATGCACTAAATAAAGTAACATCACTTGTTCTGGTCCTCCTCTCTACTAATGATTCCAGGTGTTGTTGGCTCCTTCTCTCTCACATGAGGATGATCGGAGAACAGCAGACCCTCGACTTCGAGTCAAACCTAACCCACCTAATGTGAACCGCTGCAACCGTGGGCAGACGACCCTTAAACACCACAAGCTGATGCTCCTAGCAACGAGAAGAACCTACGGAACCAAGGAAGATTAGGACTTTGATCCACTAGCTATAAGGGAGCTAGGAACCAGAACTATCAAGTCGAGGGCGCCACTCCAAGAGATGTATGCTCTTTATGATAAGCCAACCATAAGCAATGCAACAACAAGCAAAGACTTGAAGGGAAAATAACATATGTTCTGAAAAGGGGGTTTTATTAATCAAAGGGTGAGTTACAAGGGTGGCCGGCGGCCTCTATTTATAGGAGGGGTTAGGGAACAAGCTCTCCTAATCCTTCCTTAAATAGTTACTTCCTAATAAACTAATTAAATAATCTAAAGTCCAAAATAAGCTAAGTGCTTCCTAATTAGTTTAACTAAAAGGGAAAACACAAAACAAGTCAAAGAAGTCTTGTGGACGAAGAAAATAGCCTATTTAGGCAAAAACTGGCAAAACTGGGAAACCCTAATCTGACGCTCGGGCGTGTTCCTCCGCCGGCCCGGGCGTGTTCCTCCGTCGGCCCGAATTAGATGATCCTCTTCCTAATCAGGTGGCACTTTCGTGGCAGCTTCCTCAATTCTTCCAGGGATGGTTGACCATGCTTCTTGGGCCTTTAGGGCTTCTAGGGCCGGTGGAAATTCGTCAAAGGCCCGAGCCAATTGTTGGCTCGGCCCAGGTCGCTTCGGTGTAGCGCTCTGAGCTCGATTTGGCGCCAAATCAGGGCCTGGCTTCAGGCCTTTGGGAGTTCTTCCCAGGCTTCTTATCTTCTGTCTCGGGCCATCTTTAGGACTTTCCTTGGGGTTGTTTTTAGGCCCAAGTCTGAGCCTGGTGCCCATCAGAATTCGTTTGGAGCTCGGGGTGAGTGCTTTGGTCGGTCCGGGGATGGTTACGGTGCTCGATCTTAGCATTAGTGCCCGATGGGGCTTCATTTCCTTTTCCAACTCTGGCTCTAGGTTCATACCCTTCCTTGCTTCATGCCTTCATGTAGGTGTTGAGCCGTTCCTTGAAGGCCTTGGTTTGGCTTCAGGTTAGGGTGGCTCAGGTCTGGTCCAGGGCATAGGGGGCTCATCACCACCTTCTGATACTCTTTTCATCGCCAATCACTAAACGTCGTCACCATCATGCCTTGATTTCTATGTCAAAAGAACTAGGCAACAACCATATTCCTCCCTTCTTATGTACGCACAACCCCCCTCTTCCAAAAACTGAGCTCAAGTCCTTCTCCTCCTCAATTCCAATCCAAGCCCAACGTTCAACCCAGCCCGAGCTTCCCGCATCAAGTCAAATGGGCTAAGCCAAACCAAACCTAGCACCAACTCTTCATCTGCGAGCCAACCCTACATCCTTGAGTCCCATCCGCCTTCTAACTTTATCCGAATGACCAAAGCCCTCAGGCCCATCCGATCGCTTCCTTGGCTGCTGGTTTGAGCGACACGGTCTAAAGCTCCCTTGTTGGTGCCACTAAGCAAGACCGAAGGCCCTCCATCAACCTTCATTTAAAATAAACTTGGCCCAAAGGCCCTTAGTTGCTGCCTCTAAGTTTATGCACGTCTAGCATGGCTTGGCCTTGAGACCAACCTCCTGGTGCCTAGGCTGAGCTGGGCACTGGTGCCGGGGCTGGGCAGCTTTCTAGGCTCTGGGGCTAGGGCATGAAAGAACATGCCAATGAACTTCTCTAGCCCTTCTGACTTCACTTATTCTCCCTCTTTCGAATCAACCTTTTCTTCCTCCATCTTTTCATCCTTCTCATCATCCGTCTCAGCCTCTGCTTCTCTGATCACCATGGTCCTTTGGTTGGCGTAGTCCCTTGAGATGTGGCCTCTTGCTTGACATTTCACTACAAAAAAATGGTATTTGGCGTCGGTCATACACGCGTTTTAGCGTCGGTCATGACCGACGCCAAAATATATAGCATCGGTCGGCAAGACCGACGCCAGTTTCGGTGACGCTATATTTTAGCGTCGGTCGTTTGGTCAACCGACGCTAAAATAAAGCACGACCGACGCTAAAATATGGGTTGACCGAATGGGTGGCTGACCAACCCAATTTTTTCGTTTTCTATTTTCAATTTTTATATTCGTTTTTATATTCGATTATTATTTTCGTTTTTATTTTCGTTTTATATTTTCATTTTTCATTTTCATTTTTCAATTTCAGGTAGATCTAGTTTTTTACATCCTCTACTCCGATTTGGATTTTTTTTGTCCTCAGCTACTAGATCTGGGTTAAATTGTAGATCTGAGGAGGAGGAGGAGGAGAGCCTTGGAAGAGTTTCTAAGGAGGAGGAGGAGACGTCGGACGGCAGACAGTGGATGGCGGCGGCGGTTGGGTGGAGGTCAGCTGGAAGGCTGTCGGCGGTGGCTGGGTGGAGGCTCGGTGGTCCGACGCTGGCGGTAGATGAAAGTGGTGGGGGGGGGGGGCGGTGTCGTGTTGGGTGAGAGAGGAGTTGGGAGGTTTTTTGGGTGGGAGAGGAGAGGAGTTGGGAGAGGAGTTCGGTGGGAGAGGAGTTGAGAGGAGAGGATTGAGAGAGGTGAGAATGTGAGATTAGGGTTAGGATGTGGGTTTAAATACTTACGTGTTTTAGCGTCGGTCAATGACCGACGCTAAAACGAGTGTCAACCGACGCTATATAGACGCGTTTTAGCGTCGGTCACAACCGACGCTAAAGTGTTTCTGTTGACCGAGGCTGATCTAACGGTCTGGTTAACCAAAAAATCGAACCAAGGAAGGCATATAGCGTCGGTTGCCACGCTAATTTTAGCGTCGGTCGACCATCAACCGACGCTAAAACGCGAAGTCAACTACTTAGCATCGGTCGTTGACCGACCGACGCTAAATTGCTACGTTTCAACCGACGCCAAACAGCTGTTTTTTTGTAGTGTTTATTGCATATAATTCCACTAGGACGTGAGTTAGAATTTTGAACATTATGAGTCGTTTGAGTAGGTGTTACCCGGGATGCCATATCTTTAGGGTTAGGGCTCGATCGGGGCCCTGTGCTCTGCGGCTATCCTGGCTTCACGGAGGGTTGCCAGTACTTGAGCTCCCTCTTCATGTGCTGCTGGCAGCTAGGTTAGGCCTTCTCCCGTAGCCTCTCCTCATTTCCCTCTCTATTCGGATGGCCACTACTTTCAAGTCTTCATAGTCAACATAGTTGAGGATGTTGACTTGGTTCATGATATCCGGGGTTAGGCCTCCTATGAACCTTGCTATTCGGGCCTCCTCCTCTTCCCTCAGATATATCCTTGTCACCAGCATCTCAATCTCCTTATTGTACTCCTCCACCGTCATGGTACCATACTTCAAAGTTTGAAGTGAGGTATGCAAGTCTCGGGTGTAGGCAGTCGGTACAAAGCACTTCCTCATCCTTCTCTTGAGATATCTCCATGTTTCTATGGGTGCCTCCTCATCTCTTTGAACCTGTCTTTTAACTTGGCTCCACTATAGGGCAGCATAGTCAGTAAACTCAAGTGTAGCCACGAATACCTTCTTTCTCTCGGAGTAGTTGTGGCATTCTAGGAAGTCCTCCATGCTTCTCTCCCAATCTATGTATTCGTCGGTGTTGGCCTTGCCAGCGAACTTGGGAATGGAGAGCTTGAGGCTACTCACGTCATCATCAATTTCCTAGACTATCCTTCTATCCCTTCGGTTAAGCTCATCATGGGGGCCTTCTTTATACTCATCATGGCCGTCTCTTCCTTGATGCCTAGCTAGGGCTTCTTACCTAGGTTGTTCAACCTTCCCTCCATATTGTTGATTCTTTCATCTGCCATGGTTAGTGTATGCAAGCAGAAGCTATTTTCTATCCCCTCTTCTTAAAATCAAACTTACAACGAAAGGAAAATAACTTGGCAAGGGTGGCCTTGCTTTCTTTTCTTTTTCTTAGCCTTTTGATATTTTCTTAATGGCTTTGATGGCCACCAATTTTTCTTTGCTTACAATGAAAACTTAATACAAGAAAATGAAATAGATGGGGCTTTTTCAATAATTTTCTAATAACAAGAAAGTAAAGGATATGAATCGAAGTAAAACTTGGAGACTGGATAGAGTTGGTCCTAGTGTTGAACTGTGCTTTGATACCAACTGATGTGAACCGCCGCAATCGTGGGCAGACGACCCTAACCACCACAAGCTGATCTTCAAATCAACGAGATGAACCTTTGAAACCAGGATGGAATCGAACTTTGACCCACTAGCTATAAAGAGCTAGGAACAAAAGTATCAAGTCGAGGGCGCCACTTTAAGAAATGAATGCGACGATAAGCCAACCTTAAGCAATGCAACATGCAAATACTCGAAGGGTTTAGAAAAAAGTTCTAAAAAGGGGGGTTTATTCAAAGTTGTGATTACAAGGGGGTGGCCGACGACCTCTATATATATGAGGAGTTAGGGAACAAGCTCTCCTAATCCTCTTTGAAAACTATTTCCTATTATAATAATAAAATAAATTAAACACTAACTAGAACTCTTAAAATGACTTAAATAATCCAACTCAATAGGAAAAATAGAAAGAAAATTATAAAATAATCTAATAGAGTCTTGGGACCGAAGAAACAGCCCTAATTATGTAGAACCGGGGAAACCCTAATCTGGGTATGATTCCTTATCCAGATCAGACAAGTCTTGATGGGCTTGGCAGGGATTCTGACTTGGATTTGGCCTTCCTCTCGTGTCCCAGTCCTAGATGGATTGTGTATCATGGGCCCTTGTCCGTGGAATCATGGATTCCCGGTCTGGATAGGAATCTCGGGCACGGTCAGCTTGCATGCGTGGGCCCGAATCGTGGCTCGGGCTTCATTTCTTATCCAAATGCAATGCCATTTGTTGGAGGGTGTTCCTGGGGCTTCAGGCTGTCCAGGGCCTTTTGAAATTCTCCAAAGGCCTGAGCCATTTGTTGGCTTGGCCCAGATCGCTAATTTACGGTGCCAGGCGCACTGTCTAGCGTCCGGGGCTGGGTCAGCACTAAGCCTTCTTCAATTCTGGTCAAGCTTTCGGCTTTCTGCCTCGGCCAAGTCTTCAGGAATGCTCTTAGGGGTTATTCAAGTGCTTGCTCCGTTCTGAGGCGCATGGCATCTGGCCTTGGGCCTAGATCTTGTGCTAGGCCCAATCTGGGGCTCGTGGCAGGGCCTATGTTTGAGTGCCAGCTTTTTCCAATCAGGCCTTCCTTCTTTTCTCTCTGGCGCTGCTCCAGAAATTCTTCTAGAGGGTCCCAGGGATCGTCCTTGTCATCAGGGCTTATGGGGATTAGTCTAGGGCATAATTAAGGGCCTAAGCTCGGTGCTTGGTTCGGCCCTAGGCTTGGCTCGGGGCCTGGACTTGGGGCTTTGGCCAGTATCATGGTCTGGCGTGGCCTGACCTTCATTTTGGTTTTCCTAGCTGCAGGGGGTGGCCTGTGGCTGAATTTAGTCACATACCTACGCCTCATGAATCATTGGAAAGCCCGGTTGTGAGCTCTTCTTGGCCCTCAGCGCTTCTTGTATGCCCTAAGGTTCTTCCCTTAGTAGGTGACCCTGGGGGGTGTTGGAGTGATGGTTGACACTTGGGCAGCTGTGGAGGATCACATCAGAAGGTGTGCTATCAAAGCGGTGGAACAACAGTGGAACCACAACTCAACAAACAAGCACACAACGTGCAACTCACAAAAGCAATCAACGAAGAAAGATTCACAAGAAAAGAACGGGAGGGGCAATCAGGTGGATCAATAAGCTTTGGGGCCACTAGGATGGGGGAAACCGGGTTATTGGGGGAGTTCATGCAAGACTTACACAATTATAATCCTTCTACCACTTCAAAGAATGTTAAGCTAGGCTCTCTAGTGAGATCCTAACCGTACGCATCAAAGCAAGGCAAGTGATGAACCGTCGTAGAGCGGTGATCAAATAACTACCAAGCTGGAAGCTAGGGTAGATCGTATACCAAGCTGGAGGCAAATTACTCAGATTTAACACTTTGTGCGTGGTGTGAGTTCCATGACTTCTAATTCTAAGAAATGCACGGAAATTAAAAATAAAAACTGAAAACAGATTGAAAGATTGGTTGATTAAGCAAAGATGACAGACAAGCTTAGACTTTGAATCCCCCTTCGTTCACCAGAGCATTGGCAATCAACAGATCAGCGGATTTCGATTCTCGTTCAATCAATTCTAAGACACCACCATAACTCCTTACCCTTAGGTTTAAGACTGGCGAACGTTCGCTCTATCCGATCTAGCTACCAAGATTAATTAGCCGCTCGGGTACGGTCGCCTCTCGCAACGACTTAATTAACTGGTGCAATTACTAACGATTTATGAGTTACTCTTGCAGTGGATTAACCCTAACTGGTTCCTACGAAAGGCACACTCCAATGATTAGGTTAATTGTTCGATTTGATGTTTTAAAGTAAGGCGAGCGTTCGCTTCTATCCTCAGCTTAACAAGAATCTAATCTAGGTGATCAATCCAGACAAGAAACATGAACAGTGAAGAACAAATCAAACATGAAAGAGAAACTGACTGAACTTTGAATCTAATCACTGCCGATCCGTGACCGCTTTAAAGCCCTGGGTCACTTAGGGTTCATCTAGTCTAAGCTCTACGAGTTTAGCTACTCATGTTCATAACAAAAGAATCAAAGACAAAGACAGAGTTCATCTTGAACAGAGGAAGAACATAAAAGGATCTGAAAAACCTAATTAAGACGACTCCGACAGAACTTCGATCTCCGGTAATCTGCAATCCTAGCTCCGAGCCTTCGAGATGAAAGGGTTGACGTCACGATCTCTTCCTGGCTCTTCGAACTCTAACTCTACTCCAGAACTCTTGAGAATCCTCGAAGTATTTGGTATTAGTTGGTATTATGAGATGTATTTCCTTTGGGCCGCCGGTTAAGTATTTATACTTAACCCTAATACCGCTGGATTTTGCCTGGAATTTTCGCCGAAAACCTAAGGGAGTTTTCACCGAAAATTCCTTTGTAAATGGGTTGACTGCTCGGCTTCATCTCCTGTGATTTTCAGACCGCCGGTTCTCAGCGAAAACTTGGAGTTTTCGCCAAAAAGTTTAGTTGTTGAACTCAGCCGATTTCTTCTTGAGTTTTCGCCGAAAACCTGGCGGATTTTCGACGAAAACTACAGTGTAAATGGGAGCAGGATTTGGTTCGACTTGATTGACTCCTCGGAATGATTCTGGTGCGATTCCTCAAGGTTCCAATGCCTTAGACACGTCCTTGGCTACTTTATTTGACGGCAAAAACCTGTGCTAACATGAAAACACTAGAAAACCATCAAATAGACCCGAAACGGGCCAAAGTAACACAAATGGCACGAGATAGAGTAGTTGAGTGAATATTCGTTATTCTACCCTAAAAACCATGTCTTAAGCAAGGAAATGTCGCTTAAATGAGGCTGATAATCACGTCAAATCGAGTGTCATCAAAATACCCCACACTTAAGCTTTTGCTTGTCCTCAAGCAAACTGAATAGAAACACTCATGTTCACAAATGATAAGATTTATTAAATTGGAGTTCAATCAAACACAATGAATTATTAGACAGATAATTCCTAGAACAAGAAACCTAATATGCATACTGATCAGCCAAACAACCTGGTCTCACTAAAAACTACACACGACGAGTAGTAGCAACCAATTATGCACGAATTTGACCTGACCGACCAGACTCCTCACACAGGAAATATTTAGTAAAAGGGGAACTCTCACACTCTGTGTTTAAGGACGTGTTTATGCTCTCAATCATTTTCTGTTACTAAATTTTGTCATAAGTTTGCAATTCGACCACATCTCCACCATTGTGACAGCACGAGTAACTAGTCAAGAAGGACTTCCCTGCTAGGACTGTAACGAATTCTACACTACAAGGGTTTATGATGAGATGGATGATGGGAATGTATGATGATGGCTTTGGTGCGGTGTAGCTTCCGACTAACTTCCCTCGAACCTAGCCTGTGGCTTCCTACCGTCTAACCAGACACGGGTGGAATAGTGAATGCTCATCCTATGATACCCTCAAGCAACCTAGCACTTTATTTTCTTTATACTTTTCTTTCTTTTCACTTTTCTTTTAACTTCGTTCTTCCATTTGTAGGGAGAAGAACGTTATTGACTAAACTTGAAACTTTTCTGATTTTTTTTCTGATTTCTCTTCTTTTCTGCTTTCTTTTTCGACATTCTTTTGTTTTTTTTCTTCTCTTTTTCTTTCTTTGTGCCAATTCTTTCTTTTAGTTGCTAGAGGGGTTTACACGTTTGGACATAATAGCTAAGACCACCTGTTTAATGGCTATAGGCAGGTTACCACAAACCGACTTCCGGTAGGTCAATCAAGAACTACAACCACAGGGGATCAACGGGGAATGAAAGAATGGGAAATGGCTGTAATGTATTATCAAACCGAAAGAACAGGCCAAGCTCAAGGGTTTAAACCTAATGGATTTATCGTTAGGTAGGCTATCTGGCTTAGTAGCTGAATCTAGGTGCCCCTATCATTCTAGAACTCGTGTCATCGTGTGGTCTCGAGTAGGTCTCATGCAAATTCTAACTCATTCAAGCAAACAGAAAATCACTCAAAATAATTGAAATTGCAAGTTACGTGCAATGGATCAAAAGCTCACAGTTGGTTTGCTAGTCAGATTCGGTCATTTTCATGCAATCAAGGCTACAAACTACAAGTGTGATTTTAAAAATCTGTTCTGACCAGGCAGTTTAGCATCAAACTAAACACGTTGGTTCTCAAGTTCTAGGTTAAGCAGTCTAAGCATCATTATGAAAGATTGAACAACAACTTAACATAAAAAATCAAGAACTGAGCCATTCTAATGCTAGAGAGACTGGATAGGAATCACGAGGCACACAAAAACACAATCAAGGGCAATCAAGTTCATGCAAGGTTCTCTAGCATCCTACCCCACACTAAAATCGTACTGTGTCCTCACAGGACTAAAACTAGAGTTCAGAGTAAAGTAGAAGAACCTGGACCGAGATGGTTGGCGTAGGGAATGAGCATGAATCCTCGGAGCAGAGGCAATCTACCAAAGCGAAGCAAAGGGAATCTCCCAACTGCCTGCAAAACAAAAACAAATGAAAGATAAAAAGGTAACCGGGACAAGTGTCCCGGATCCACACAAAAAAAAGTTGGATCGAAATCCGAAAAGAAGAAAGAAAAAGAAAGGACCAGAAAAGGAATACAACCCGATCACTACTGGTCAGGTGCATCGGGAGGGGGAATGTGGAGGGCGTCACCAACCTGTCGCTGCCATGCCAGCTGTGCCTCATACCACTCGTCATTACGGCGCATGTGCTGCTGCATAATAGTCCATCTGGCGTCCTGAGCAGTGTTATCAGTGATGCGCCACTCCTGGAGTTGCTCGTACAGCTCTCTGACGTCAGCTAAATGCGGTCGGTGTTGAGGATGAGGTGCCTGGTATGGATCTGGAATGGGTACCTGGGGCTGGTATGCATACCCTGCCTGATGATGTGGCGAGGGTATATGGTCGTCAAACTCTGCTCTGACTGGGGCTGCGGCTCCCCAGAATCATCTTCTTCCTCTGCACGGCCTCGCGATGGAGAGGAGGAGGTGCTGCCACCTGTGGACTGAAGTCCAGCTCAAGGGCGTACTCGACCGCTAAATCTCCACCGACGATGTACACTCTGCGTCGTGGGACGTCTGGGCCATATTCTTGGCTGAGACCGAGGGAGATGATGAGTTGGCCGACAAAGTTACCTCCCAGGAGTGAGTGAGGTGGCTTCGTCTTCTGAGTCTTCTGGAGGAATAAGCGTGCAAGCACCATTCGGGATGAAGAGGGTAACCCTCCCAGATGGTGCGATGGAGGAGAAGCTCCTCTCTGCTGATATGGTGGCAGTCCTTCTCTGGAGCAAACAGTAGTGATCTACGCCAAACCATATGAATGAATCGATAAAGAGGGTAAGAGAGGGACTTAACTGAGTTAGCTCCAGAGCGCGTCATACTCGTCTCCACTGCCAGAGTTTTTCTCCCAGTCGAGGTGATGTCCCTCGTAGTGCTTGCGGGGGATCCCGAGATGAGCTGCAAACTCATCGTAGGTGAAGTCCTTGTACACCCCCGCCAAGATAGAAAGAGACGACCTTCTTGCGTTGCCTCTTCTTGTGCTCGTCCAGATCGAATGTCGCCCAAAACTCCTGGAGAGCAACGTCTAGGAATGTCAGCGGCTAGCGTGGTAAGCTCCAGCAGTCCTGCAGGTATCAATGCCTCGAGCACATTCTGGTGCCAGTCCTCATCGTGCTCAAAGAGTGACTTCATAGATAATGGGCGAACATCAGCTCCAGGAACATGCTCGAGCCGCTGGTAGCACTCAAAGTAGTGCACAAGGAGGCGGGCGACGGTGGCGTGGTACCCGACACAGCCAAGGAAAGCTGGTGGAGGGCCCTAGGATGGCGGGTGTGACAGGAGCGGGGGCTCGGGAGCTAGAGCCGGTGTCAAGTCGTGCCTTAGTCCTGCGCTCATGAGTGACATTCCTAAAACCAGAAATGAAACTAGATTAAGTAACTAATAACCCACCCCACACTTAGTGGAAAAACTCAATTTCACAAAGAAATGAGGAAAAACCGGGCGGGGGTAAGCAAAGTAAGTAACCGGTAATCACAATAAATCAAAGAGCATGCATATGTCTAGCCGGAATGTTCAAATCATAGTTAGAGATCGTAAGTCAAACCGACATTCAAAAAGTAAACATCATAGCACATTGAACCCTAATCATGGCAATTACTAGCTCAAAGCGGGAAACGACCGCATAATCAATAACTCAGATGGCAAGTACAGATATATGAACGTGAATGAACACACATGGCAGCCAAATGAACATAGACAAGTCATGGTCAAACCGAAATGTCTCAAAAGTCAACACCGTAAAGAATTGATCTTTAAGCATATCAACACATGATCAAATGGTATTACAATTCAGCAAAATTCTCCCTAAGCATGCTAGATCAGTCTGAAGCATTCAACTAACCTAGTTCACACAAAATCAGTCAGCACGCAAATCGAGGTAAACGAGAAGTCAACCAAAAGTCAACCCTGACGAAATTCAGCATTTAACATGTCAAAAGATTCGGAATGAAAAGTTCTATAACTTACCTTGAAGCCATGAGTGCTAAAAATGAACGGAGAAAGAGAAATCGGTGAAAAATCGAGAAAATTAGGGTTTGGCTGAACGGGAGCTCTAGAGCTCCGATTCGACTGATCTATGGCTCAAAATCATCGGAAAAGGGAAGGGAGAGGTGCGGCGGCGGGGCGGCGGTTGGGTTTTAAAACTGGGGGAGAGTTTGGGTTTTATTGTTTCGAAAATGAAAAGAGGTGAGTAAGGAGAGAGAGAAAAGAGATGGGAAATAGAGGAAAAATTGTTTGATTTTGTCTCAAGTTTTCCGCGAAAATGTGTGCAATTTTTCGCCAAAAACATAAGTGAAAATCGTATGCCGGTTTTCAAAAGAGTTTTCGCCGAAAACTCATAGATTTTTCACCGAAAAGTTTAGTTAAAATCGACCAGAAAACACAGTGGGATTTACAAAGAAGTTTTCGCCGAAAAATGGGTCAGTTTCGCCGAAAAGTTTGACCTGTACGATTGAAAATATTTTCGCAATCCCGGCAAACTTCAAAAAATCACAATTAAATCCAAAAAAATCAGAACAACCTCAAACAACTTGCGATTGAAACGATGACAAACAGACTACACACGAAAAGTAAGAAATCATGCAAACTGACACTTTGGCTCCCCCGAACCGACTCTAAAACACTAAGTTTAACACAAATGAAAAACTGACTCTAGCCGTGGGTTGCCTCCCACGAAGCGCTCTTTTATTAACATCCTTGAGCTGGACGATACCTGGACGGTATTAGGAGACATCCCAACTCAGGATCTGAGCATCGGAGTTCACGAAGTAGAGCTTCGGGGCATCTCCGTGAAGCATAAATTTCTTCCCGTTAGCATGCAAGAGCTTGGTACGTCCATCAGGAAGGTGATCAGTGATCTTGAACGAGCCAAAAAGTTCTTTCAAGGGATCATCCTTACAAGGAAGACGGTGGACGGAATGAGAACGATCGGCTTCGTCTTCTCTTTAACCTCCGGCTTTGTATCACCAAGATCAGTGGTCGTCGGTATTTCCTTAGGAGATGCTTTTGACTTCTCCTTCAATACTTGCTCTGGCGCCGGTAGCTCGGAACAAATTGGTGGTGCAGCTGGCTCGGTAGAAGTTGGTGGAACAACTGGTCTCCAGACCATTTGAGTCTTCGCCTTCTTCTGATTTCTTCTCCGCGACCTGCCAGGTTGCTTGCTCGGCGGTGAAGAAGAGGCTTTCAGTTCCTTCTTCTTTGGCGGCTTCTGAGTAGCAGATTTTGGTTTTTGCTTGGTAATCTGTTCAACACCTGCAACAACAATTGATCTAGGAACACTTGAAGAGATGTTAGTAACGGAGTTGACCAGAGTCAACTCCACAGTTTCAACAGCTAGACAGTGAGATTCTTCATTCAAATGAGTATATTTCATTCCGTCTTTAAGGCGGAACGTTATCGTGTCCTTGCCAACCCTCAAAGTTAAGGAACCATTTGGAACGTTAATTTGCATTCCAGTTGTAGCCATGAAGGATCGTCCTATGAGAATGGTAGAATCATCCTTACTAGTATCTATGATCACATAGTCAGCTAAGAACGTAAAAGGACGACATTTAGTAACAACGTCTTTTATCTCTCCTCTCGGAGTTTTCAGTGATCTATAAGCAAAGACAAGTTGTATGCTAGTTGGTTCAAGTTCTACTAGGTTCAATTTTTTAAATAAACTCATAGGCATAACATTGACAGACGCGCCTAGGTCAACCAAACTATGTTCTATCTCAACATCATTAATAACTAGAGGAAGCGTGAAAGAACCACGATCAGAACACTTAGCTGGATATGGCGATGAAAGCTTCTTGCTACGAGCGGCAGGATATCCTTCTTTACCTCCCCACATGCCAGTCTCGATCCGTGCGTTCGGCAGTAATGCTCTTGGAAAAGGAGGCTTCACGTAGTACGGAGCAAGAGGAGGATTATACTCCTTAGGCGCCTCCTTCGGTGCTTCCTTCTTCTCCGGAGCTTCATCGGTCCTGCATAAAATAGAAGAAGCATTAGTAGATGAGTTTGTCGGTTCTTGAACGGATAACATCTTAGCTTGCTCATTTCTCGGATGTGGCTCGGTTTGGCTCGGAAGTTGGCCAAATGGTCGACCAGATGCTAGCATGCTAGAAATCTGGTTCACAGCCTGCTCAATTCTTTGACAGGATGCGATCAGTTCTTGGTTGAGAAGAGCTTGGGCCTTGAACTGACTTTCGTGATCGTCAAGTCTAGTGATGATCTGACTAAGCTTCTTGTCTAGTTCACTGACGTTGTTGTCCCTCTGATGTTGCTGCCCTGTATAGGTAATATTCATATATTGATTCTGGCGATTGCCAGACCAGTTTCATAGTTACCCGGATTGCGGTGCGGTGGCTGGTAGACACCTACCGGCGGATGATCCAGCTTCTAATCCTGAGCTGGACCAGCTGGTCGGCTGTTCTGGTTCTGGTTGTGTTTCTGGTTGGCACCGACATTGTAGGGAGGTCTGTCTTGATAATTCCCTTGTTGCCTGAAATTGTGATAGCCAACATAACCATTCTGATTGTTGCTGAAGCACTGTTGAACGAAATTGACTTCTTCAGCAGACCAGACTTCTGTTTTACCAAAATTCTGGCATCGGCCTCCATACCACTCGCAATCAACAACATAGACAGCGGGCTGCTGGTTGCTTGATGGGTGTAGTAGACTTCTTTAGATGTTTCTCTACTTCTGCCTTGATAGTTGCTTCGAGATCGAGCTTGCTTCTTGATCCTTCAGATTGTCGTTCCCAGTTCCTCGACTTGGAAGCACAGTTCGCGAAATGAAGAAGAGCAGCTTCAGGTGTAAGTGTAGTGCAATCCCCTTCAGTTAGGGAATTGACCCATTTGGCATATTCTTCTCGAAGACCTCGAGCAAAGATTTCAGCTAACTGCCTCTGCTCGAATCCGTGGTGCGGACAGTTGTAGAGAAGTTCTTGGAATTAATTCCAAGTATCATATAAGCTCGCTCCTTCCTTCTGAGAGAATCGGGCGATGCTGTCCTTGAAGGCTATTGTCCTGGAAGGAGGGAAGTACTCTTCGACGAAGTCCTGAGCAAGAGTCTCCCAGTTGGTGTAGTAGGCAGGTGGTTTGCCAGTAAGCCACCTCTTAGCTGCGCCTTTCAGAGAGAACGGGAAAGCTCTCAAGCAAAGAGTGTTCTTGTCGAGATTCCCATTCTTGAAAGTGCTGCAGAGATCAAGGAAGTCCGCCAGATGTGTGCACAGATTATCTAGTGGCCTGCCTTGAAACTGTAGATCCCTAGAGATCATAGTCAAGAATGGAATCTTGATCTCATAGTCAGGATCTCCTTCAATGTGCGGCACGGCGATAGAAGATCGAACGCTAGTTGCGCTCGGCTTGTTGTAGTCAGCTAGACTCTTCGGTGCAATTGGTGGTGGTGGTGGTGGTTGTTGATGACCGCCTGGCGGTGGTAACTGATTATCCATGGTTGGAGATGGAGGAGGTGAAAGTGACTCTGTGTATGAAGTGGATGAAGATGACGGTGAAGATGGAGATGAGGAACTCTCCTTCAGTTCCTCATCTTGATCGAAGTGACGGATGGAGGTGGATTGGTTCTGCCTCTCCTTGGAATCTGTGATTGCTTTGGTGGAGCAGAACTGCCTGGTCTTTCTACACTCTTAGCCTTGTCGTCCTTGGCGGTTTGAGAGCGCGTGTGAGGGCGGCGGTGCATACACTTGTGAACAACCTACAAATAACAAAAACAAACAAAACCAGTGTAAAATTGAAGTCGATGGAAAGATGAAAGATGGAAAGTAGAAGAATAAGATGCCAGTTCTTCTTTCAAACAATCAAAAGAAGTCCCCGGCAACGGCGCCAATTTGATGAACCGTCGTAGAGCGGTGATCAAGTAACTACCAAGCTGGAAGCTAGTGTAGATCGTATTCCACGGGTCTTCTAATGATTGACTACTCAAATATAGAGGCAAATTACTCAAATTTACCACTTTGTGCGTGGTGTGAGTTCCACGACTTCTAATTCTAAGAAATGCACAGAAATTAAAAATTAAAACTGAAAACAGATTGAAAGATTGGTTGATTAAGCAAAGATGACAGACAAGCTTAGACTTTGAATCCCCTTCGTTCACCAGAGCATTGGCAATCAACAGATCAGCGGATTTCAATTCTCGTTCAATCAATTCTAAGACACCACCATAACTCATTACCCTTAGGTTTAAGACTGGCGAACGTTCGCTCTATCCGATCTAGCTACCAAGATTAATTAGCCGCCCGGGTATGGTCACCTCTTGCAACGACTTAATTAACTGGTGCAATTACTAACGATTTATGAGTTACTCTTGTAGTGGATTAACCCTAACTGGTTCCTACGAAAGGCACAGTCCAATGATTAGGTTAATTGTTTGATTTGATGTTTTAAAGTAAGGCGAGTGTTCGCTTCTATGCTTAGCTTAACAAGAATCTAATCTAGGTGATCAATCCAGACAAGAAACATGAACAATGAAGAACAAATCAAACATGAAAGAGAAACTGATTGAACTTTGAATCTAATCACCGCCGATCCGTGACCGCTTTAAAGCCCTGGGTCACTTAGGGTTCATCTAGTCTAAGCTCTACGAGTTTAGCTACTCATGTTCATAACAAAAGAATCAAAGACAAAGACAGAGTTCATCTTGAACAGAGGAAGAACATAAAAGGATCTGAAAAACCTAATTAAGACGACTCCGGCAGAACTTCGATCTCCGGTAATCTGCAATCCTAGCACCGAGTCTTCGAGATGAAAGGGATGGCGTCACGATCTCTTCCTGGCTCTTCGAACTCTAACTCTACTCCAGAACTCTTGAGAATCCTCGAAGTATTTGGTATTAGGTTGTATTATGAGATGTATTTCCTTTGGGCCGCCGGTTAAGTAGTTATACTTAACCCTAATACCGCCGGATTTTACCTGGAATTTTCGTTGAAAACCTAAGGAAGTTTTCGCCGAAAATTCCTTTGTAAATGGGTTGACTACTCGGCTTCATCTCCTGTGATTTTCGGACCGCCGGTTCTCGGCGAAAACTTGGAGTTTTCACCGAAAAGTTTAGTTGTTGAACTCAGCCGATTTCTTCTCGAGTTTTCGCCAAAAACCTGGGGGATTTTCGCCGAAAACTTCAGTGTAAATGGGAGCAGGATTTGGTTCGACTTGATTGACTCCTCGGATCGATTTCGGTGCGATTCCTCGAGGTTCCAATGCATTAGACACGTCCTTGGCTACTTTATTTGACGGCAAAAACCTGTGCTAACATGAAAACACTAGAAAACCATCAAATAGACCCGAAACGGGCCAAAGTAACACAAATGGCACGAGATAGAGTAGTTGAGTGAGTATTCGTTATTCTACCCTAAAAACCATGTCTTAAGCAAGGAAATGTCGCTTAAATGAGGCTGATAATCACGTCAAATCGAGTGTCATCAGCAAGCCAATCACTCTCACTTGGCAAACTTGACAAAATAATCATGCACAGGGGTCGGTACTTGGGAGGTCGCGGGCGCGGGGATCGCTACCACGGGTAGGGGCCTTGGTCACCATTTTATGCCCAAAAAATTTGACGCTGACCGCGAATAATTAATGCACGACCATAGTGAGTAAAGGGGCGCGGGCTGTAGCCATCCCGGGTGCCAACTTCTCGCAATTACTATAGGAGCTTCAGACCTTAAAATGATGATCCGTTTGAACTAGATGAAAGCTCTAGCAGAACTCTCTAGACATGTAACCTGGGCCAAAAGTACATAGCTTATGGGGGCATATGGTCAAGATCACGATCCACGCCATGGCAAACCTCTACCAAGCACCACCCATGCAAGTTTTGTGAAATTAATTTTCGAACTTTTACCGGGCACACATTTGAGATACCCACATCACCACTTCATTTCTTGCTTAAGTTTAGTGAGGTTGGGCAAGGTAAGAAAGACTACATTCTCACAACTTTGGGTCACCAAAGATACCCCAAACGAAGTGAGTTATCTAACCTTAAATCTTTACAAAATTAGTTTATAGAGTACTAGAAAACAAGAGACACGGTAGTGCAAGTTAAACGTATAAATTCAAAAAATCTTATTTTAGGACTCAATCACCACATCAAACTCTCCAAGAATTCAGAACCTTAGAGTGAACAAGCAGAATTTAAAGCGGCAAGATGAGTCTAAGGCTCTCATAAATGAGCACCAATCAACTAAAAACGAGGAAATTCTAAAAAATTGCTAAAATTTTGGGAAGAAGTGAAAGAACGATAAAACAAAACGCAATCACCACCCGATGCTAGGAAAAAGAAAAATACAAAAAAATAGAAAATTATAGAACTGGGAAAATCTCCTAACTAAATCACCAATCCTCACCCAACACTTAGATATTGCAATGTCCTCATTGCAAAGTAAGGACTAGGACAAGAAAGGAAAGATGATATGTAACATCCCGGCCCAACCAAACGGGTTGAGACTCAAGTTCGGTTGACTGGAGTGCTAGAATCAGCGCTTACGAGGTCCCATTAAGGTTCAGGACTTTCGAGTTTGGGTCGGGTTGAGGATACAAGTGACTGTGCTGGACTGTGAAGAACACACGCCGTGTGTTATAACACACATCGTGTATTGTGGGATACACGGCCGTGCACTAATTCATGCAATTCTCGTCGAAACTTCCAGTGCATGGTACACGGCCGTGTCTTATAAAAAACGCAGTGTAGTGTAAAGAAACACGCCGTGTTTTATGAAACACGCCGTGTAGTGTAAAGAAACACGCCGTGTTTCTTGACCTGCATATAAAAGGACAGATTTGCACGGAAATCCATAAGTCTTAACTCATTTTCTCTCTCCGCGAAATTCTTTGACGAACCAACTTCTAGCAATCTTCAAAGGGTGATTCCGGGAGCTGTAGAGGTCGGAATTGAGTTCCGTTTGTTGTTATGGATTCATAGAGACGAGGAGAAGAGATCGCTAATCTCTATTTTGGGTTTCTGGGTGTAGGTCGTGAGCAGTGAGGAAGGGTAGAGCTACGAGTTTGGTGGTTGGGAAATCGAGTTTCTGAGGAACTAGAAGACGATTAGAGCCTCGTCTTCTATTCCAGGTGAGGGCTTAGAATTGTATGGGTAGTGTGGACAGTGTGAGGAGTTTCAATTTTGACTTAAATTAAATCTAGATGATGCATGAAAATGATGAGTGTAAAAGGGGATAAACTGTACTCTGAATGTGCTTGATTGCTGTTGATGAATGTTGTGGTTGATTGTTGTTGTTGATTGCTATGATGTGAGTTGGGTGTGGACTGAATTGAACTGTTTAATGGATTGACATAGAAATGAGAGTTAGGGTGTTTGGGGAATGGGTGCAAGTGCCTTGATGTTTTGAATTGCCAATTGTGGATGCAGGAGAGTGGCCCTGCCAATGTGGGGTTGCTCTGAGTATGTGGAACAGGTGGGTGGCCCCTAGACTCATGACATGGCCTCCCCTGTACTTGCAGGTGGGGGGTGGCCGGTGAGCTAGCCGGTTACCTTTATTGATTGTGATTGTGACATGACAAAAGTGTGGATTGGATGGAGCATGTTGTGCATTGTGAACTGTGATTGTAATGTGGATGGTGAGATGTGCGTTGTGGATGTGAATATGACGAAATGAGTTGGAAACCTTATGTTGGAACTTACATGTGAAAGTAGAACCTGAAGGAGCCCACCCTACCCCACCCAAAATACCGTTGAGATCGAGTCTGATTCACTGGGGTGAATCCCATGACGAGTGGTCATGGATGTTGATATCTCCGTTGAGGAAGGATCCCGATGGGATGCGTCGTGATAGCTCCGTGGAGGAAGGATCCCTAAGGGGATGCGTCGTGTTATCTCCTCGCAAGGGAAAGATCCTACGGGATGTCTGTTGATGTGATGGCCGATGGTGGTGTGGAGAACTCCTTGGCGCCTAATAACTCACCTAGAAAACATGAATGTGATTGATTGTGCGATTGTGTTTGAAGTTGTGCTTGGGTTGATGGATGTGACTTGTTGATGTTGTGTGTGTGTGTTGTGGATTGGTGTGTTGGTTATTATTATGCTACTGCTGGTATTGTGCTTGTGAATGAGAACTGACCAACGTGATCACCTAGACTGCTGTAGGGAAATAAAATATGGAAAGGGGATAGGTTGGTTCCACTGTTGTATGTCTTGTGCGGAGTTGGAACCGCTCCATAGAATAGGTCAACGTGTAGGTAGGCCCGTGGGTTCACTCAATTTCAATAGGAAATTGATCCCTTTCTCCCTTTCAGGATCTTGTGGCTAGTGAGAGTGGTGTCGGTGCTCAGACTTGAGGGTGGATTTCGGGAAGTTCTGGATTGAAGCTATGAGGTGAAGACTGGAACCTACTTCGAGTTGACCCATTTCATATTTCAGTTGACTTTGGATATTTTGGGGGATTTTCTATGGATTTATGTAACTCTTGAGTTTATGTTGGTTTTTATGGTTTAATGTTGGGAGTAGACTGTACACGTTTTCTTTGTGGTTTTCACGGATTATTGGAGGCCTCTTTGTTGGTTTTAATCAAAGCTTGATTTTCATTTATAAATTATGTTGTTTTATCGCTTAGTAATACTCAAGAACGGTTCAACCATGGGTTTCACCATGTTGATTCGGGACGGGTGTTACACGATACCGCGGGTAAAAGAAGGCGGAGATGAAGAATCTGGTCAAGTAGCCTGTTTAGGTCGAGGACCTGAATCAGGACCTGCAGAAACACAAAGAAAAGAAAACACAAAAGAAGCACACGACACAACAAAATATTTACAAAACCTGAAACTGAAACTGAAAAGCAAACACTACAAAGTATAACATATTCTGCAACCTAAATATCCGATAAAGAGTGTCATGCAGGGAAAATTAAAAAACCTAACATACAAGGAAGCTACAACATGCACTCACAATTACATAATCCGGGTCAGAATTGGACAAGTCCTATTTAAGAAGCTATTCAGCCCCACTTGAGGGAGTTAGTTTTTTAGACTTTCCACACATTAGAGGAGATAGTTTAGAGTATTTCTGGAGTTCTCGGATATATTTTTAGACAATATGTTCTTCCTGGAGGTGCTCGGAGCTAGGAGTTGAAGAGTTTCTCGAGATCAGAGCTGCACGGAATCGTCATAATTAGGTTTTACAGTCTTTCTTAGTTCTTACTTCTTAAGATGAATTATATTGTTGTTTTTTATTCTATTGTCTCGAATATGAGTAGCTAAACTTATTGAGCTTAGATTTGATGAACCCTAAGTGACCTGGGCATTAAAGTGGTCACGGATCAGCGGTAATTAGATCTTAATTCAGACAGTTTTTATTCATAATTGATTTGTTCTTCATTTATGTTTCTTTTCTAGCTTGATCACCTAGATTAGATTCTTGTTAAAATAAGGATAGTTGGTGAATGTCCGCCATGGTTTAGAAAGTCAAATCAATTAATTAACCTGTTCAATGGAATCATTCCTCTAGTAGGAAGCGTTTAGGGTTAATCCATTTCAAGAATAGCTCATTAAAATCAATCAGGTGCACCAGTCAATTATCCGTTGCAAAAGCGAACGCACAGACTAATAATCGATCTTGCTAGCTAGTTTAATAGTAGCAAACGTTCGTGGACTTATACCTAAGGGTAAGGAGCTATGACAATGTTGAATGATTTAGGATTGAAAAGTCACAGGTTTTGTGATCGCCAATGCCTTGGTAATCTTAGGGGGATTCGAGTCTAAGCTTTTGTCTGTCAATTGAAATCAAACCCAATCAATCAATATATTTCTTAATTCAATCTCATTTCCCTTGCATAGTTTATAAAGTCGTGCAACTCGCACCACGCAGCTTGAGTTAAACCCGGATACTTGTTAACTTCTTGGAGTAAATTATTGGAAGAAATCCCTTGGAATACGATCTATCCTACTTTCGTGGGATAGTTATTTGACCACTGTTTTTACGGTTATCAAATCGGCGTCATTGCCGGGGAGTTCTTCTTAATCATTTCAAAGAAGAGTTTGAAATTATTCTTCTGCTTTCCATCTTTTCATTTTCCATCATCACACTATGATTTTACACGGTTGCTCTTGTTTTTGTTGAATTGCAGATTGAATGCTGGTATATGAACAATCCAGCTACTCGTTCTCAGCTCAAGCATATCAAGACTAAGAGCTCAGACATTCCTATTAGTTCTCTGTCGACCAAGCAACATGAAAAAAGAAACAAGTGATAATCAACCCGCCTTCCCCCATAAAAATCAAGGAGACTAAAGAAGAAACCTCTCCATCCCCTAAGTCTTCCAGCTGTCGATCACCTACACCTCACACCACTCCATCACCACCATTTACTCCTAGAATGGCTGCTCCACCACAACCACCACCTCCTGCTCAACGTACTCCCACAAGTTGGGGTCGAATGGCTTCTTAAATTGGACTTGTCCAATTCTGACCCGGATTAGGTCAAAGTTTTCGGTGAAATAATTAAGAAGTTTTCGGCGAAAACTTATTTCAAACTATTTCTCCAATCTTTGACGCTAGAATTTCAACTTCTTCTTCACAAACTTTTCATCGAAAATGTTGGACTCTTCGGGAGAAGTTCTTCAAAACCATTATGATATTTTCTACGCAGATTCCCCACTATGCTCTTCACATACTTTTTGGGGAGAACCTTGAACTCTTCGCCGAAAAGTTCTTTGTAATCGTCTCTCTAATTCGTTTGATGATCCCGTGTCTCTATTCTGATGCTTCATTGCAACTCGAATACTCTCAATGGCTACTTATTCGATGGCTAACACATGTGTACTAACACAAACACTAGAAAACACATCAAATAGACCCGAAACGGGCCAAGGTAACAAGTTCGGTAAGAAATAGCGTTAATTAAAAGAAATCCACTAAACTACCCCTAAAATGTGTTTCAGACAATGGAATGTCGCTTAATTGGGGCTGATAAACATAGTATTTCTAGTGTCATCAAATCACCCAAAACTTAAGCTTTTGCTTGTTCTCAAGCAAATTGAATTAGAACATACTCAAGTTCACAGATGACAAGATCAATTCAATTGAGATTCAAGTCATAATAATGTAATTTACACCATTACACTTAGAACAATTAACCTAGACATGCATACACATCAACCAAACAAACCGGCATCACTATTATCTTCATACAAAAAGTAGTAATCACCAATCATGCATAGTACGGACCGAACCGACCAGACTTCCTCACACAATATATTTAGTAAAATGGGGGAACTCTCAGACTCTAGGTTTAGGGTCATGTTTATTCTCTCAATCGCTTTCTCGACCGAATTATGTCATACGTTTGCATTTTGACGACAATCCCCACCACGGTGACAACATGAGAAACTAGTCAAAAGGACTTGCAAGGGACTGTAACGATCCTATACTACAAGGGCTTATGATGAATGGATGAGTGATGATGAAGGGTATGGTGCGGTGTAGCAATCAAATAACCTCCCTCGAATCTAGACCTATGGACTCCTACCATCTAGCCAGACTCGAAATGGAATAATGTGTGCTCGTTCTAAGATACCCTCAAGCAACTGCATGCTTTCTTTCTTTCAAATTTTTTTCTCCTCTTCTTTTTTTTTCCGAATTAGCATCATTTTTTTATTTCTATTTGTTTTCTCTTCTTTCATTTGTAGCGAGAAGAAGACATTAATATTCCTACACATTTTTTGCTCTAAACATATTTTATTTTCAGCACAAATTTTTTTCTCATTCTTATTTTTCTTCTAAAATTTTTTCATGCAAATTTTTTGTTGTTGCTTAGAGGGGTTTATACGTATGGACATACTAGCTAAGACCACCGGATTCAAGCTAAGGTAATTCACAACATGTTTCGACTTCTAGTTAGCTAATCTCAAGCTACTACCACATGAGATCAATGGGGTAAACAAAAACATGGGAAATGGTTGTAATGTAATATCAAACCGAAAGAACATGCCAAGCACAAGGGTTTAAACCAGGAGGAATTAAAGTCGGGATGGCGTCTGGCTTAAGTAGCAATTCTAGGTGCCTCTATCATCCTAGTACTTGTGTTATCGTGCGGTCACGAATAGGTCTCATGCAAATTCTAACTCATTCAAAGTACGAGAAAGCCACTCAAAAAGAAACACGTTGCTAGTTATGTGCAACGGATCAAAAGCTCACAATTGGCTTCTAGTCAGACTCGAGTCATTTTTCGTGCAATTTAAGAGTGACATTACAAGCATGATTCTAATTTATGTTCTGACCAGATTCATTTAGCATTAATGCAGGAATGTTGGTTACGAGTTATAAGTTAAAAAGTCTAAATATCATTGTGAAGCATTGAAGTCAACTTAACATCTCAAGTCAAGAACATAGCTTATTCTAACAGAGGAAATACACAGGAATCACAGGAAAGCAGGCAAATTCAACACAAATCTAAGATCCTACCCCACACTTGAATTGGACTGTGTCCCCACAGGACTAAAAGAGATCAGATTCATCTAGAATACCTGGAGGGTGATAATCAATGTCGTGGATGAGGTGGAGAACTAAGAGTGGAGCGAAGTAGCTACAAAAATCCTACAAAACAAAAACAACA
Source organism: Linum lewisii (assembly GCA_034768395.1). Lineage (NCBI taxonomy): Eukaryota > Viridiplantae > Streptophyta > Magnoliopsida > Malpighiales > Linaceae > Linum > Linum lewisii. Next base: position 49,141,902 of record CM068298.1, on the reverse strand, counting down.
GAAAGATCAAAAGTAAATCAGGACAAGTGTCCCACATCCACACATAACAAAGTTGGACGAAGTTCAAAAAGAAAAGATAAAAAAGAAAGGGAAAAGGATACTACCAGATCACTGGTCGGGTCCGGGTGGTGGTGGAGGCATGTTCAAGTGGTTCCTCAGCTCCTGGCGCCATGCCATCTCCTCATCATGCCAAGCTTGCTGGTGCTCATGGTGGCGCTGTGTGATAATCCACCTGACATCCTGGTCCACCCTCCATGTGTCCTGCTGCTCCCTCCATGTGGAGATATCCCTCTCTGATAAACTGCAGTAGAGCGGGTTATCAAATAACTACCAAGCTAAAAGCTAGGGTAGATCGTATTCCACGGGCCTTCTTCAATTGTCTACTCAAATATAAGGGCAAATTACTCAAGTTGAAACACTTTGTGCGTGGTGTGAGTTCCACGAAATGAAAAGTAAAAGACAGATTGGGAAATTGGGTTGACTTAACAAAGACGACAGACAAGCTTAGACTTTAAATCCCCCTTAGTTCACTAGAGCATTGGCAATCAACAGATCAGTGGATTTCAATTCTCGTTCAATCAATTCTAAGACACCACCATAACTCCTGACCCTTAGGTTTAAGACTGGTGAAGTTCGCTCTATTCGATCTAGCTACGAAGATTAATTAGTCGCCCGAGTACGGTCGCCTCTTGCGACCACTTAACTAACTGGAGGAATTACTAATGATTTATGAGTTACTCTTGCAGTGGATTAACCCTAACTGGTTCCTACAAAAGGCACACTCCAATGAATAGGTTAATTGTTCGATTTGATGTTTTAAAGTAAGGCGAGCGTTCGCTTCTATCCTTAGCTTAACAAGAATCTAATCTAGGTGATCATTCCAGACAAGAAACATGAACAACGAGGAACAAATCAAACATGAACGAGAAACTGATTGAACTTTGAATCTAATCACCACCGATCCGTGACCGCTTTAAAGCCCTGGGTCACTTAGGGTTCATCTAGTCTAAGCTCTACGAGTTTAGCTACTCATGTTCATAACAAAAGAATCAAAGACAAAGACAGAGTTCATCTTTAACAAGGTAAGAACAAAAAAGGATCTGAAAAACCTAATTAAGATGACTCCGGCGAAGCTTCGATCTCCTGTAATCTTCAATCCTAGCTCCGAGTCTCCGAGGTGAAGGGATGGCGTCACGATCTCTTCCTGGCTCTTCGAACTCTAAACTCTGCTCCAGAACTCTTGAGAATTCTGAAATTATGATGAATTATGAGGTCTATCCTTTATTGGGCCGCGGTTAAGTATTTATACTTAACCCTAAATCGCTGGATTTTGCTTGAGTTTTCGCCAAAAACTTGAGTGTAAATGAAGGCTACCGTCAGCTGATTCTCCTGTGATTTTCGGACATTAGGGTTCTCGGTGAAAACTTGGACTTTTCGCCGAAAACTTCTCTTTGTGAACACAGTTGATTTCTTCTTGAGGTTTCGCCGAAAACCTGGGGGTTTCGCCGAAAACTGCAGTGTAAATCGGGGCCGAATTTGAATTGACTTGATTGACTCTTTGGATCGATTCTGGTGCGGTTCCTCGAGGTTCCAACGCCTTAGACACATCCTTGGCTACTTTATTTGACAGCAAAAAACTGTGCTATCATGAAAACACTAGAAAACTATCAAATAGACCCGAAACGGGCCAAAGTAACACAAATGGCACGAGATAGAGCAGTTGAGTGAATATTCGCTATTCTACCCTAAAAATCATGTCTTAAGCAAGGAAATGTCACTTAAATGAGGCTGATAATCACGTCAAATCGAGTGTCATCCAAATACCCCACACTTAAGCTTTTGCTTGTCCTCAAGCAAACTGAATAGAAACGCTCAAGTTCACAAATGATAAGATTTATTAAATTGAAGTTCAATCATGCACAATGAATTATTAGACAGCTGATTCCTAGAACAAGAAACCTAACATGCATACTGATCAACCAAACAACCTGGTCTCACTAAAAACTGCAAACGACGAGTAATAGCAACCAATTTTGCACGAATTTGACCAGACTCCTCACACAGGAAATATTTAGTAAACGGGAAACTCTCACTCTCTGTGTTTAAGGACGTGTTTCTGCTCTCAATCATTTTCTGTTACTGAATTCTGTCATAAGTTTGCAATTCGACCACATCTCCACCACTGTGACAACACGAGAAACTAGTCAAGAAGGACTTCCCTGCTAGGACTGTAACGAATTCTACACTATAAGGGTTTATAATGAGATGGATGATGGGAATGTATGATGATGGCTTTGGTGCGGTGTAGCTTTCGACTAACTTCCCTTGAATCTAGCCTATGGCTTCCTACCGTCTAACCAGACACGGGTGGAATAGTGAACGCTCGTCCTATGATACCCTCAAGCAACCTGGCACTTTATTTTTCTTTTTAGACACATTTTTTCTTTTGACTTTTCTTTTGACTTCGTTCTTCCATATGTAGAGAGAAGAACGTTATTGAACTTTTAAACTTTGAACTTTTCTTTTTCTCTTCTTTTTTTTGAGATTTTTCTTTTGTTTTTCTCCTTCTCTTTTTTTGTGCCGATTCTTTCTTTTAGTTGCTAGAGGGGTTTACACATTCAGACATAATAGCTAAGACCACCTACTTAATGGCTATAGGTAGGTTACCACAAACCGACTTCTGGAAGGCTAATCTAAAACTACAACCATAAGGGGATCAACGGGGAATGAAAGAATGGGGAATGGCTGTAATGTATATCGAACCGAAAGAACAGGCCAAGCTCAAGGGTTTACACCTAATGGATTTAATATTGGGTAGGCTATCTGGCTTAGTAGTTGAGTCTAGGTGCCCCTATCATTCTAGAACTCGTGTCATCGTGTGGTCTCGAGTAGGTTTCATGCAAATTCTAACTCATTCAAGCAAATAGAAAACCACTCAAAAAGAATTGAAATTGCAAGTTACGTGCAATGGATCAAAAGCTCACAGTTGGTTTGCTAGTTGGATTCGGTCATTTTCATGCAATCAAGGCTACAAACTACAAGTGTGATTTTCAAATCTGTTCTGACCAGGCAATTTAGCATCAAAGTATACACATTGGTTCTTAGGTTCTAGGTTAAGCAGTCTAAGCATCATTATGACAGGTTGAATAACAACTTAACATAAAAAATCAAGAATTAAGCCATTCTAATGCTAGAGAAACTGGAAAGGAACCACGGAACACACAGAAACACAATCAAGGGCAATCAAGTTCATGCAAGGTTCTCTAGCATCCTACCCCAGACTTAAATCGTTTTGTGTCCTCACAGGACTAAGACTAGAGTTTAGAATGAAGTAGAAGAACCTGGACCGAGATGGTTGGTGTAGTGGATGAGCACGGGTCCTTGGAGCGGAGGGAATCTACCAAAGCGAAGTAGAAAGAGGTAGACCCTAAGCAAAGGGAATCTACCAAAGTGAAGTAGAAAGAGGTAGACCCTAAGCAAAGGGAATCTCCCAAACTACCTGCAAAACAAAAACAAATGAAAGATAAAAAGAAAACCGGGACAAGTGTCCCGGATCCACACAGAAAAAAAGTTGGATCAAAATCCGAAAAGAAGAAATAAAAAGAAAGGACCAGAAAAGGAATACCACCCGATCACTGCTGGTCAGGTGCATCGGGAGGGGGAAAATGGAGGGCGTCGTTGACCTGCCGCAGCCACGCCAGCTGCGCCTCATATCTCTCGTCAGTACGGCGCATGTGCTGCTGCATAATAACCCATCTGGCATCCTGAGTGGCGGTGTCTGTGACTCGCCACTCCTGGAGTCGCTCGTACAACTCTCCAATATCCGCGGGATGCGGTCGGTGCTGAGGATGAGGTGCATGGTATGGATCTGGAATGGGCACCTGGGGCTGGTATGCATACCCTGCCTGATGATGTGGCGAGGGTATATGATCATCAAACTCCGGCTCCGGCTGAGGCTGCTGCTCCTCAGAATCATCTTCTTCCTCCAATTCTTCCTCGTGTTGGAGAGGAGGAGCTGCCGCTACCTGCGAACCAAGGTCCAACTCGAGGGCGTACTCAACCGCTAAATCACCACCTATGGTGTATACTCTGCGTCGTGGGACGTTCGGGCCATATGACTGGCTGAGACCGAGTGAGATGATGAGTCGGCCGATAAAGTTGCCGCCTAGAAGTGAGCTAGGTGGCCTTGGCTTCTGAGTCTTCTGGCGGAATATGCGTGCAAGCACCCATCCGGGATGAAGAGGATAACCTTCCCAGATGGTGCGTAGAAGAAGGAGCTCCTCTCTACTAATGTGGTGGCAGCTCTTCTCTGGAGCAAACAAAAGAGATCTACGCCAAACCATATGGATAAAACGATAGAGAGGGTGAGAGAGTGACTTAACTGAGTTATGGGCCGTGGTCCGAGCGTCTGGCACTCCAGTCATGTGGCTCCATAGCGCGTCGTACTCCCCTCCATTGCCGGAGTTGTTCTCCCAGCCGAGGTGATGACCCTCGTAATGCTCCCGGGGGATGCCGAGATGAGCTGCATACTCATCATAGGTGAACGCCTTGTACACCCCGCCAAGATAGAAGGAGACGACCTTCTTGTGCTGCCTCCTCTTGTGGTCATCCAGATCAAATGTAGCCCAGAACTCCTGGAGAGCGACGTCTGGAAAGTCAGAAGCTAGGGTGGTCAGCTCCAGAAGTCTGGAAGGTATTAATGAGTCGAGCACATTCCGGTACCAATCCTCATCGTGCTCGAGGAGGGGAATCCATGGATAGTGGGCGCACGTCGGCTCCAGGAACATGCTCGAGCCTCTGGTAGCGCTCGAAGTAATGTACAGGCAGGCAGGCAACAGTGGATTGGTACCCGACACAGCCAGGGAATGCTGGTGGAGGACCGGCCATGGATACTCGGTGTGACGGGGGCAGGAGCTCGGGAGCTGGAAGCGGTGTCAAGTTGCGCCTTAGTCCTGCGCTCATGATTGACATTCCTAAGCCAGAAACGGAACCAGATTAGTTAACTAATAACCCACCCCACACTTATTAGAAAAACTCAATTTCACAAAGAAATGAGGAAAACCGAGTGGGGGTAAGCAAAGCAAGTAACCGGTAATCACAATAAATCACAAAGCATGCATATGTCTATCCGGAACGTTCACATCACAATCAGAATTCAGAAGTCAAACAGACAACCAAAAAGTCAACATTGGAACACATTCAACCCTAATCATGGCAATTACTAGCTTAGAGCAGGAAATGACGGCATAATGACAAACTCAGACGGCAAACACAATAATATGAACTTGAATGAACACACATGGCAGCCAATCGAGCATAAACAGTTCATGGTCAAACCGACATTTCACAAAAGTCAACATCGCATAGAATCAATCTTGAAGCATAGCAACACATGATCAAATGGTATTAAAATTCAGCACAATTCTACCTAAGCATGCTAGATCAGTCCAAAGCTATCAGCCAACCTAGTTCACACGAAACAGTAGGCACGCAAATCGAGGTAGACTGAAAAAGGTCAACCAAAGTCAACCCCACGAAATTCAGCATTCAACATGTTAAAAGATTCGGAATGAAAAGTTCTATAACTTACCTTGAAGCCATGAGTGCTGAAAAACAAACGAGAAGAGAAAAATCGGTGAAAAATTGGAAAAACTAGGGTTTGGCAGAACGGGAGCTCTAGAGCTCCAATTCGGACGATCTACGGCTTGAAACGATAGGAAAAGGGAGAGGAACAGGGCGGCGACGAAGAAATGGGTGGCGGCGAAGGTTTTCGAAAACAGGGGGTTTGATTTTTTTCGAAAATGAAAAGTGAGGGGAGAGAGAGAGAAAGAGACAGGGAAATAGGGGAAAGATTTTTGATTTTGTCTCAGAATTTTGGCGAAAAGTAGTGCAATTTTTCGCCGAAAACTCAAGTTCAAAATGTGTGCCGGTTTTCAAATAAGTTTTTGCCGAAAACTCAAGAGATTTTTTGCCAAAAAGTTTAACTAAAATCGATCAGAAACACAGGGGGTTTTCAAAAGAAGTTTTCGCCGAAAATTTAGAGGGTTTTTGCCGAAAACTTTGCCCTGCAGGACTGAAAATATTTTCACAATTCTGGCAAACTTCAAAAATCACAACTAATTATACAAAAATCGGAACAACCTCAAACAACTTGCGATTGAAACGATGACATACAGACTACACACGAAAAATAAGAAATCATGCAAACTGACACTTTTGGCTCCCCTAAACCGACTCTAAAACACTAAGTTCAACACAAATGAAAAACTGACTCCAGCCGTGGGTTGCCTCCCACGAAGCGCTCTTGATTAACGTCCTTGAGCTGGACGATACCTAGACGGTATTAGGAGACATCCCAACTCACATTCTCCTTAATGCTAGCGTCGGAGTTCATGAAATAGAGCTTCGGGTATCTCCGGCGAGCATGAATTTCTTCCCGTTAGCATGAGTGATCTTCGTACGTCCATTGGGAAGGTGATCGGTGATCTTGAACGGACCAAAGAGTTGTTTTGATGGATCATCCTCTGCAAGGAAGACGGTGGAAGGAATGAGAACGATCGGCTTCGTCTTCTCTTTAACCTCAGGCTTCATATCACCAGGATCGGTGATCATCGGTGTTCCCTTGGGAGATGCTTTTGGCTTCTCCTTCTTTACTTGCTCTGGCTTCGGTAGCTCGTAAGGAATTGGTGGTGCAGTTGGCTCGGAAGAGGGTGGAGGGACAACTGATCTCCAGACCATTTGAGTCTTCTTCTTCCGGTTCTTCCTCTGGGACCTGCCAGGTTCCTTGTTTGGCGGTGAAGAAGAGGCTTTCATTTCCTTCTTCTTTGGCGGCATCTGTGCCGTGGCTCCGATCTTTGTGATGACCATCTGTTCAACACTTGTAGCAACAATTGATCTAGGAACACTAGCAGAGACATCAGTAACAGAGTTGACCGGAGTCAACTCCACAGTTTCAACAGTTAGACAGTGAGATTCTTCATTCTTAGGATTATATTTCATACCGCCCTTAAGGCGGAAAGTTATTGTTTCCTTACCAACCCTCAAAATCAAGGAACCATTCGAAACGTTTATTTGCATTCCAGTTGTTGCCATGAAGGGTCGACCTATAAAAATAGTAGAATCCTCCTTGCTAGTATCTATGATCACATAGTCAGCTAAGAACGTGAAAGGACCACATTTAGTAACAACGTCTTTGATCTCTCCTCTAGGTGTTTTCAATGATCTATCAGCGAAGTTGTATGCTCGTCGGTTCAAGTTCTCCTAGATTCAACTTCTCAAACAAACTCATAGGCATAACATTGATAGACACGCCTAGATCAACCAAACTACGTTCTATCTCAGTATCATTAATAACTAGAGGAAGAGTGAAAGAACCAGGATCAGAACACTTAGCTAGATATGGCGATGAAGGTTTCTTACTACGAGTGGCAGGATATCCTTCTTTGTTCCCCCACATACCAGTCTCGATCCTCGCGTTCGGTAGCATTGCTCTTGGAAAAGGAGGCTTTACATAGTATGGAGCAAGAGGAGGGTCATACTTCTTAGGCGCCTCTTCCTTTGCTTCCTTCTTCTCCGGAGCTTCATCGGTCCTGCATAAATTGGAAGAAGCATTAGTAGACGGGTTGGTCGGTTCTTGAATAGATACCATTTTAGCTTGCTTCGGATTTGGCTCAGTTTGGCTTGGAAGCTGGCCAAATGGTCGACCAGATGTTAGCATGCTAGAGATCTTGTTCACTGCCTGCTCAATTCTTTGACCGGATGAAATCTGTTCTTGGTTGAGAAGAGCTTGGGCTTTGAACTGACTGTCATGATCGTCAAGTCTGGTGATGATCTGTCTGAGCTTCTTGTCGAGTTCACTGACGTTGTTCTCCTTCTGATGCTGCTGCCCTATATAGGTATTGTTCAGATATTGATTCTGGCGATTGACAGGGAGCAGTTCCATAGTTACCCAGATTTTGGTGCGGGGCTGGTAGATGCCTCCCGGCGGATGGTTCGACTTCTGATCCAGAACTGGACCAGTTGGTCGGCTATTCTGGTTTTGGTTGGCATCGACATTGTAGGGAGGTTGATCTTGGTAGTTCCCCTGCTATCTTTAATTGCGGTACCCAACATAACCGTCCTGATTATTACTGAAGCCTTGAGAAACAAAATTTACCTCTTCGGCAGACTAGACTTCTGTTTTACCACAATTCTGGTATCGGCCTCCGTTATGTGCACAAGCTGCACACCACTCGCAATCGGCAATGTAGACAGAGGCTGCCGGCGACTTGATGGGTATAGAAGACTTCTTCATATGCTTCTCAACTTCTGCCTTAATGGTTGCTACGAGATCGAGCTTGCTTCTTGATCCTTCAGATTGTCGCGCCCAGTTTCTTGACTTAGAAGCACAGTTCGCAAAATAAAGAAGAGTGATGAACGTTGTAATGCGTGCAGTCAAATAACTAACCTACCATGGTAGACTAGATCGTATTCTACTCGAGGTCTCTTCTTTTCTACTCAAATATGTTAGCAAATTACTCAGGTTTTAACAAGTTGTGCGTGGTGTGAGTTCCACGACTTCTAATCTAATAAAGTAGGGAAATTAAATGACAGAAAGTAATAAACGGTTGTGGTGAACGTGTCGTTGTGATGCGTTCAACCAAATAACTAACAAAGCTCACAAAAGCTAGGGTAGATCGTATTCCAAGGGTCTTCTAAGATTGACTACTTCAAAACTGGCAAAATACTCGAATGCAAACAAGTTGTGCGTGGTGTGAGTTCCACGACTTCTAATTCTAGGAAATGCAGAGAAATTAAAACAAATTAAACTAAAGCAGATTGGGAATTAGGGTTTGAAAATAAGGATGACAGACGAACTTAGACTTTGAATCCCCCTTCGTTCCCCAGAGCATTGGCAATCAACAGATAAGCGGATTTCGATTCTCATTCAATCAATTACTAAGACACCACCATAACTCCTTACCCTTAGGTTTAAGACCGGCGAACGTTCGCTCTATCCGTTCTAACTACCAAGATTAACTAGCCGCCTGGGTACGGTCGCCTCTCGCAACGACTTAATTAACTGGTGCAATTACTAATGATTAATGAGTTACTCTTGCAATGGATTAACCCTAACCGGTTCCTACGAAGGCACGCTCCAATTATAAGGTTAATTGTTCAATTTGATATTCTAAAGTAAGGCGAGCGTTCGCTTCTATCCTTAGCTTAACCAGAATCTAATCTCGGTGATCAATCCAGACAAGAAACATGAACAATGAAGAACAAATCAAACATGAAAAAGAACTATTGAATTTTGAATCTAATCACCACTGATCCGTGACCGCTTTAAAGCCCTGGGTCACTTAGGGTTCATCTAGTCTAAGCTCTAACGAGTTTAGCTACTCATGTTTATCACAAAAGAAACAAAGACAAAGAAAGAGTTCATCATCCAGAGGAAGAACAGAAAAGAATCTGAAAAACCTAATTTAGACGACTCTGACAGACTTCGATCTTCGGTAAACTACACTCCTAACTCCGGTTCTCCGAGATACAAGGGATGGCATCACGATCTCTTTCCAGCTCTTCGAACTCTAACTCTTCGCTCCAGAACTTCAGAGAAAATTGTAGGATTCTGATTCGAAAAGTATTTTCTGATGTAAATTATGAGGTATATCTTTTCTAATGGGCCGCCGGTTAAGTATTTATACTTAACCTAGCTCAGCCGGATTTCTTATAGTATTTTCGCCAAAAATAGTGAATTATTTTCGCCGAAAATATGCTTGTGAATGGAAGTCCCGCCGGCTGATTCTCCTTTGATTTTCGTTTCGGTCCGAAAACCCAACGGTTTCACCGAAAACTTCTTTGGCTGAGCATCAGTGAATTGTTCTTGAATTTTCGCCAAAAACCATAGGCCATTTTCGCCGAAAATGTAAGTGTGAATGGGCAGACTTTTGGTTTGACTTGATCGGCTCCTTAGATCGATTCCGGTTTGATTCCTCGAGGTTCCAACGCCTTAGACACGTCCATGGCTACTTTTAGTGGCAGTTCTTTCTCTAGACAGTCTCAAGGCGCACAATCCGGCTTGGCACTCCACCATTGACACCGCCCTTCATAAAGCCGATTTATGAGTGCTGACCGCTCATGGTTCCCCCTACCCGCTTGTCGCTCTTCATGAGTTTTGGAGTTCGTTCCGGCGCCTCACCACGAAGCCCATACGTGAGCAGAAATTCGTATCATTCCGCCTCGGTGGTGTTCTCCACGAGTTCGGCCGCCTGCTGGATCTGCACGTCGACCTCAATACAACATCCGTTGGTTTCACGGACACCTACTCCATTACGAGTGCTCCGTACCCAGACGTGTGGAGGTGGGCAGCTGGCCTAACCGAGATCGAGCCTATTGTCAACCCCACGGTAGGTGATATTGTTCACCCTATTCTTAAGTTCTTACATTATGTTTGGGTGCAGTCTTTGTGTTTTTGCAGCAAGACAGGCCGTCACCATATTCCCTGGAAGAACTCGTTCTCTTCCGTGCTTTAGAGGAGGATGCGAATTTCCATCCCGGATGGTGGCTTGCACGATTCTTTCACAAGCGCACTACAACCAAGAAGCTTCCTTCTGAGCTTCCGGGGGGCCTTTTCATTTCACTTCTGATCGACAATCTCCAGCTCGGTGACAAATGGGGCCCCGACACTCCTCGCGTCCCGATTGAGTACATAGGAGCCGACCTTGCCATAGCACGGGGCATCGACCTTTCATTGGATTTTGAGAATTGCACACCGCTCCCTCACCGCATTCCCCTGCCTGTTGAACGCCCGCCGTCGCGAATGCAACTCACCGCAGAGATGAATGAGAGGCTGGCGCGTATTGAGAAGTGGCAGCTAGACTACTCGGCTGGTTCGCTTCAATGGCAGAAGGACCGAGTAGCACATGAGGAGACTCAGAACGAGCGTTGGTCCATTCTCCAGCAATTCATGGCATACCACTCCACCCGACACACGGATGATACCGCATGGCGACAGCAGCTGGAGCAGCGACTTGGCATTTCCCCGCCTCCACCCCCACCCTCGGAGCAGTGATTAGGTTGTTTCTATCCTTTCCTTTTCTTTTCTTTCTTCTTTTTGGATCTCGATCCACTTTTATTCTGTGTGGATCCGGGGCACTTGTCCCGGTATCCTTTTGTTCTTTTTGTTGTTTGTGTTTTGTAGGATTTTGAGTAGCTACTCCGCCCCGGCCTCTCCGCGTTCATCCACTACACCGCCCTTCACCTTTTAGGTTCCTCATTTCTCTCTACTTTAGTTTGGTCCTGTGAGGACACAGAACAGTCTAAGTGTGGGGTGGGATGTTAGAAAACCATGCATGATCTTGATTGCCTTTATCTTTGTGTGCCTCGTGATTCCTGTCCTGTCACTCTAGAACTGCTCAATTCTTGACTTCTGTTGTTAAATTGACTTCAATTTTCAACAATGACGTCTAGACTGTTCCACTTAGAACCCGTAACCAACGTGTCGGAACTGAGATAAAATGAGTCTAGGTCAGAACAGATCATACATCACTCTTGTAGTTGACATTTGAATCAATTAAACAGTTTTGCTTGTTAATCATAAAGCTTGTTAACACCATTCTAAGATGATAAATGCTAGCTTCTTCCATTTTTTTCACTCCATATTTGATCACCTGTGATTTTGGCTTGAGATTACACAGAAATCCAATTCCAAATCTTGTGTAAAAAGTTATAACTAGCTAGGATTAAGTGGCTAAATGGTTAAATCAAGTAATTGAGTTAATCGAATCAATGCTAAGCTCTTTAAAGTGCTGAAAATAAAGCTAGGCAAGCCCGACACCTAAGTGAAGTGTTCGGGTTGAGCACTAGCAAAGGCACAAATACTGTGAGCTAGGCAGGTCCAACACCTATGTGAAGTGTTTGGTATCGAGCACTAGTATGCAGTAAATAATTTGAGAAAGTTTGAATCTTGAAAAAAAAAGAGAGAGACGAATTGATGCTTAAATCAGTCCTAGCTAGAACATGTAACGTACAGATCTAGAAGCGGATGAAGTCGAGTCGATAGCCACGTCACTTTTCCTTCCTCCACGTCCACATCATGGCTAGAGCTTAAGGTCGTTTTGATTAGAACGGGTGTTATCGCAATCTGTTAATTATGATTCATTTGTTTTGCCAAGAAACGTGCTTTGTTAAAACTACTACTTGAAGTGTGCAGAAAACAGTGAGATCGAAACTTGTTTCGTCGATGTTCTTGCATGTGTAGGTCACCTTTTCTACGTGGAACAGTCTAAACCAAATTGCTGGAACTGAATCTCAATTTAATCTCGTGTCATTAGTGAATTTGAGTGTGTTCTAATTCAGTTTGCTTCAGGACAAGCAAAAGCTTAAGTGTGGGGTATGTTGATGACACTCGAATTGACGTGATTATCAGCCTCATTTGAGCAACATTTCATTGCTTAAGACACGACTTTTAGGGTAGAATAACGAATATTCAATTAATTGCCCTATCTCGTGCCATTTGTGTTACCTTGGCCCGTTTCGGGTCTATTTGATGGTTTTCTAGTGTTTTTATGTTAGAACAGGTTTTTTGCCATCGAATGCGGTAGCCAGGGACGTGTCTTAGACGTTGGAACCCCGAAGAATCACACATAAATCTACCAGAGAAATCACTCAAGGCAAACGAATTCCTGCCCCATTTACACATATATTTTCGATGAAAATACCCTTGGGTTTTCACCGAAAATAGAAGAAGAATCCACTGACCCGATCAAGAGGGAGTTCTTGGCGAAAATACATAAGCATTCTTGGCGAAAACTCTAAGCAGAATCAGCCAGTAGGAAGAGACGAATGAAGCCACATTTGAACAGATACTTTCGCCGAAAATAACCTTGGATTTTCGGCGAAAATCCCAGTGAAAATTCAGAAACCACCGGTTAGGTATAAATACTGAAAAACACGGGCAATCAAGGACAACTTACAACTTACAACTTACCACTTACAACACACAACTAGAAGGAGGAGAGAGAAAAATGAGTAGAGAGAGTTCGAGGAGCCAGGAATGGATCGTGACGCCATCCATCCATCTCGGAGAACCGGTGCTAGGAGTTGAAGATTCAACAGATTGAAGCTGCCAGGAGTCATCGAAATTAGGTTTTAAAGTTCTTCTCTGTCTACCCTACCTAAGATGTATTCTTTGTCCGCCTTTGATTCTTCTGTATTGAATATGCGTAGCTGAACTCGTGTAGCTTAGATTAGATGAACCCTAAGTGACCCAGGGCTTAAAGCGGTCACAGATCGGCGGTGATTAGATTCGAAATTCATTCAGTTTCATCTTTCATGTTTGATTTGTTCTTTGTTCTCTGTGTTTCTTGTCTGGTTTGGCCACCTAGATTAGATTCTTGTTAAGCTAAGGATAGAAGCGAACGCTCGCCTTACTTTAAAACACCAAATTGAACAATCAACCTTATAATTGGAGTGTGCCTTTCGTAGGAACCGATTAGGGTTGATCCATTGCAAGAGTAACTCATTAATCATTAGAATTTGCACCAATTAAGTTAAGTCGTTGCGAGAGGCGACCGTACCCGGGCGGCTAATTAATCGTGGTAGCTAGATCGGATAGAGCGAACGTTCGCCAGTCTTAAACCTAAGGGTCAGGAGTTATGGTGGTGTTTGTGAACTGAATGAACTAGAATCGAAAATCGCTGGTCTGTTGACTGCTGTTGCTCTGGTAATCTAAGGGGGGATTCGAAGTCTAAGCTTATCTCTCATCTTTTTAGTCAATCAATCTTCAATCTTTCTTCGCTTTAATTTCATTTCAATTTTTCCCTGCATTTTAGTATAGAAGACGTGGAACTCACACCACGCACAACGTGTTTAACCTTGGATTATTTTGCCAACACCTTTGAGTAAGGAAGTAGAGGAAACCCATGGAATACGATCTACCCTAGCTTCACAGCTTGGTAGTAATTTGATCGACCGCTATTCTGCAGCTCATCAACGAGCTTAGATTTCGAATCCCCCTTAGATCACCAAGGCAACGACAATCACAAGACCAGCGGTTTTCAATTCTAATTCAATCGATTTCTATACACCACCATAACTCCTGACCCTTAGGTTTAAGACTGGCGAACGTTCGCTCTATCCGATCTAGCTACCAAGATTAATTAGCCGCCCGGGTACGGTCGCCTCTCGCAACGACTTAACTAACTGGTGCAATTACTAACAATTTATGAGTTACTCTTGAAGCGGATTAACCCTAACTGGTTCCTACGAAAGGCACACTCCAATGAATAGGTTAACTGGTTGAATTGATGTTTTAAAGAGAGGCGAGCGTTCGCTTCTATCCTCAGCTTAACAAGAATCTAAACTAGGTGATCAAGGAAGACAAGTTTATGCGCCAAAGCAGGGAAGCTGTCAGGCGACTAACCCTATCTTGCATAAACCTAATCTAGGCGACCAACTAGAAGAGAAACAAAAACAATGAAGAACAAAACAACCATGCAAAGAGAAACTGATTGAACTTCGAATCTAATTACCGCCAATCCGTGACCGCTTTAAAGCCCTGGGTCACTTAGGGTTCATCTAATCTAAGCTCTACAAGTTTAGCTAATCATAATGATAACATAAGAATCAAAGGCAACAAAGGAAGTAATCATACATAGGAAGAACAGATAAGAACTGAAAAACCTAATTCTGACGACTCCGGCAAAGCTTCGATCTCCTGGATCTTCAACTTTAAGCTTCGAGCTCTCCGAGGTGGAAGGATGGCGTCCCGATCTCTCCATGGATCTTCGAACTCTCTAAACTCTATCTATCGACCCTAGAGTCGGCTGACTATCAAAAGTCTAATTTGTGAAAATATGAATAATGATTGATTCCTTTGTTGGCCGCCGGTTTAAGTATTTATAATTAAACCCTAATACCGCCGGATTTGCCTCGAAATTTCGCCGAAAATATGATGGAATTTTCACCGAAAATTCCTTTGTAAATGGGGTGATCACCGGCTGTTTCTCCTGTGATTTTCGGACGCCGGGTTCTCGGTGAAAACTTGATGTTTACGCCGAAAACTTCTTCTTGAAAGCTCTGCTGATTTCTTCATGAGTTTTCGCCGAAAACTCCAAGGGGTTTTCGCCGAAAACTCCAAGGGGTTTTCGCCGAAAACTTCAGTGTAAATGGGAGCAGGATTTGGTTCGACTTGATTGACTCCTCAGATCGATTTTGGTGCGGTTCCTCGAGGTTCCAACGCCTTAGACATGTCCTTGGCTACTTTATTTGACGGCGAAGACCTGTGCTATCATAAAAACACTAGAAAACCATCAAATAGACCAGAAACGGGCCAAAGTAACACAAATGGCACGAGATAGAACAGTTGAGTGAATATTCGCTATTCTACCCTAAAAACCATGTCTTAAGCAAGGAAATGTCGCTTAAATGAGACTGATAATCATGTCAAATCGAGTGTCATCAAAATACCCCACACTTAAGCTTTTGCTTGTCCTTAAGCAAACTGAACTAGAACACACTCAAATTCACAAATGACACGAGATTAAACTGAGATTCAATTTTAACGATTTGGTTTAGACTGTTCCACGTAGAGAGAGTGACCTACACATGCAAGAACATCAACCAAACAAGTTTTTTGATCTCACTAATTTCTGCACACTTCAAGTAGTGGTTTTAACAAAGCACGTTTCTTGGCAAAACAATTAATTATGATTAACCAACTATGATAACACCAATTCTAATAAGAAAAGACTTTAAGCTCTAGCCATGATGTGGATGCGGAGGTAGAAAAAGTGACGTGGCTATCAACTCGACTTCATCCGTTTCTAGATCTGTACGTTACATGTTCTAACTAGGACCGATTTAAACTACAATTTATTTCAAGTTTCAACTTCTTCCTTCAATTTATTTACTGCATACTAGTGCTCGATACTAAACACTTCACTTAGGTGTTGGACCTACCTAGCTCACAGTATTTGTGCCTACGCTAGTGCTTAACCCGAACACTTCACTTAGGTGTCGGGCTTGCCTAGCTTTATTTTGAGCACTTTAAAGCACTTTAAATTGATTTGCACAACTTAATTACTTGATTTAACCATTTAGTCACTTAATCCTAGCTAGTTATAACTTTTTACACAAGATTTTGAATTGGATTTCCGTCTAATCTCAAGCCACAATCACAGGTGATCAAATATGGAGTGAAAAACATGGAAGAAGCTAGCATTTATCATCTTAGAATGGTGTTATCGAGCTTTGTTATTAACAAGTCAATCAGTTTAATTGATTCAAGTTTCAACTATAAGAGTGATTTGTGATCTGTTCTGACCTAGACTCATTTAATATCAGTTCTGACACGTTGGTTACAGGTTCTAAGTGGAACAGTCTAGACGTCATCGTTCAAAATTGAAGTCAATTTAACATCAAAAGTCAATAATTGAGCAATTCTATGCTAGAGAAATTCAAAATTGAACCACGAAATCACAGAAAATCAAGCAATATCATGCAAAGAATCTAGCATCCTACCCCACACTTAACGGTTCTGTGTCCTCACAGGATTAAACTAGGGTAGAGAGATACGAAGAACCTGGAAGGTGATGGTCGGTGTAGTGGATGAACACGGAGCGTCCGGAGTAGAGCGGAGTGGCTACTCAAGTTCCTACAAAACAAAAACAACAAAAAGATCAAAAGGATACCGGGAAAAGTGTCCCGGATCCACACAGAATAAAAGTCGAACAAAGAAGGTTTAGGGGAATTTTGAAAAAAAAATTTCAGACTATTTTTTTAAGGTTTTAGAAAATTTCTGACCCAACTAAAGTTTTCGCCGAAAACTGGTGAAGTTTTCGGCGAAAACTACTCTGAAAACCCACCGGAAAACAGACTCGAACAAACTAAAGTTTTCGGCAAAAATTCTGACCTGACACAGAAAATTAAAACAGACGAAAATAAAAGAAAATCACATTTTGGCTCCCCGAAACTGACTCAAACGACGAAAAAGGACTGACTCAATAATTCAAAAATGGACTCCAGCCGTGGGTTGCCTCCCACGAAGCGCTCTCTTTTAACGTCCTTGAGCCGGACGGTACCTGTTAGGGTCCCCAACTTAGGAGTTCCTTGAAGTCAATTGTCTTCTTCAAAGCCAGCGGTTGAGTGCCATGTAGCACTCCAGACGGGTGATGCATAGTGCTCCAGTGGATCGCGGTTTTGGTTGGATGACCAGTTCTTCTCGAATTCTCCTACTGGAGGAGGGAAGAGGTAGTACGGCGTGGCATGGTCAATGAGCTCCATCTTCTCCACCTGATGCTCATCAAGAGGTCTCTCGGGATCGAGTGTGTATACTTCCAAATCCTTGACGTCTTTGATTCCCATGTGCTCATCTCTGGCTTTATCCATAGGTTGGCTCGGCGGAAACTATCTCCTCGATTTCTTCGTGCTCCTCTTCAGCTTCAACTTCAACACAGGTGAATTCCATGCTTTCAAGATAGACGAGCTTAACGCCTTCATCAGCCACCTCCGCCAACAATTCTTCATTGGATTCCTCTAGCTCATAATAGTCATGGACGGGCTCATCTTCTTCTTTGAACATCTCCTGAGCGTGTTCTTCCATTAATTGATTTGGTTGCTCGAGCTTGATGTCCGTCGTGAGATGAGCTTGTATTATTGCAGAGATATTATCCAAGGCGGATAGGGTTCTCGACGAGCATTGTTGATGTTCATGTGCTTGTAGAATGATCTCTTCGTTATCTCTAGCGCCACTTTGATGTGCTTGTTGGTGTATCTCTTGATAACCTTGTAGCATTGCAGAGATATTATCAAAGAGGGACTCAAATCTCGCCGTTTGTTGTTGTTGTTGATGTAGCATCTCTTGGATTTCCTCAATATACGGTGCTTCATTGATGTACTGCTCTCGGTACCGGTCATCCCACCTGTAATCCTGCATAATCAAAACTCAAAAGCACTACCCAGGTAAATCATGGAAATATGGAGGAAAAATAAATGGTAAGGCGGAAAGGTAGAAGAATAATTTGCCAACTCTTCTTTCAAACAATTAGAAGAGTCCCCGGCAACGGCGCCAATTTGATGAACTTTGTAATGTGTGCAGTCAAATAACTAACCTACCAAGGTAGACTAGATCGTATTCTACTCGAGGTCTCTTCTTCTTGTCTACTCAAATATGTTAGCAAATTACTCAGGTTTTAACAAGTTGTGCGTGGTGTGAGTTCCACGACTTCTAATCTAATAAAGCAGGGAAATTAAATGACAGAAAGTAATAAACGGTTGACTAGCAGGAAGATAGACAAGCTTAGATTTCGAATCCCCCTTAGATCACCAAGGCAACGACAATCACAAGACCAACGGTTTTCAATTCTAATTTAATCGATTTCTATACACCACCATAACTCCTGACCCTTAGGCTTAAGACTGGCGAACGTTCGCTCTATCCGATCTAGCTACCAAGATTAATTAGCCGCCCGGGTACGGTCTCCTCTCGCAACGACTTAACTAACTGGTGCAATTACTAACGATTTATGAGTTACTCTTGAAGCGGATTAACCCTAGTTGGTTCCTACGAAAGTCACACTCCAATGAATAGGTTAACTGGTTGAATTCATGTTTTAAAGAGAGGCGAGCGTTCGCTTCTATCCTCAGCTTAACAAGAATCTAAACTAAGTGATCAAGGAAGACAAGTTTATGCGCCAAAGCAGGGAAGCTGTCTGGCGACTAACCCTAGCTTGCATAAACCTAATCTAGGCGACCAACTAGAAAAGAAACAAAAACAATGAAGAACAAAACAACCATGCAAAGAGAAACTGATTGAACTTCGAATCTAATTACCGCCAATCCGTGACCGCTTTAAAGCCCTGGGTCACTTAGGGTTCATCTAATCTAAGCTCTACAAGTTTAGCTACTCATAACGATAACAGAAGAATCAAAGGCAACCAAGGAAGTAATCATACAGAGGAAGAACAGATAAGAACTGAAAAACCTAATTCTGACGACTCCGGCGAAGCTTCGATCTCCTGGATCTTCAACTTTAAGCTCCGAGCTCTCCGAGGTGGAAGGATGGTGTCCCGATCTCTCCACGGATCTTCGAACTCTCTAAACTCTATCTATCGAGCCTAGAGTCGGCAGACTCTCAAAAGTCTGATTTGTGAAAATATGAATAATGATTGATTCCTTTGTTGGCCGACGGTTTAAGTATTTATAATTAAACCCTAATACCGCCGGATTTGCCTGGAATTTTCGCCGAAAATATTATGGAATTTTCGCCGAAAATTCCTTTGTAAATGGGGTGATCACCGGCTGTTTCTCCTGTGATTTTCGGACGCCGGGTTCTCGGTGAAAACTTGATGTTTACGCCGAAAACTTCTTCTTGAAAGCTCTGCTGATTTCTTCATGAGTTTTCGCCGAAAACTCCAAGGGGTTTTCGCCGAAAACTTCAGTGTAAATGGGAGCAGGATTTGGTTCGACTTGATTGACTCCTCAGATCGATTTTGGTGCGGTTCCTCGAGGTTCCAACGCCTTAGACATGTCCTTGGCTACTTTATTTGACGGCGAAGACCTGTGCTATCATAAAAACACTAGAAAACCATCAAATAGACCAGAAACGGGCCAAAGTAACACAAATGGCACGAGATAGAACAGTTGAGTGAATATTCGCTATTCTACCCTAAAAACCATGTCTTAAGCAAGGAAATGTCGCTTAAATGAGACTGATAATCATGTCAAATCGAGTGTCATCAAAATACCCCACACTTAAGCTTTTGCTTGTCCTCAAGCAAACTGAATAGAAACACTCATGTTCACAAATGATAAGATTAGTTAAATTGGAGTTCAAGCATGCACAATGAGTTATTAGACAGGTAATTCCTAGAACAAGAAACCTAACATGCTTATTGATCAGCCAAACAACCTGGTCTCACTAAAAACTGCACACGACGAGTAATAGCAACCAATTATGCATGAATTTGACCTGACCGACCAGACTCCTCGCACAGGAAATATTTAGTACAAGGGGGGACTCTCATTCTCTGTGTTTAAAGGCGTGTTTCTGCTCTCAATCATTTTATGTTACTGAATTCTGTCATAAGTTTGCAATTCGACCACATCTCCACCACTGTGACAACACGAGGAGCTAGTCAAGAAGGACTTCCCTGCTAGGACCGTAACGAATTCTACACTACAAGCGTTTATAATGAGATGGATGACTACACACTGGTGGAATAGTGTACGCTCGTCCTATGATACCCTCAAGCAACCTAGCACATATATTTTTTCTTTTTTTTTTTTACATTTTCTTTTGACTTCGTTCTTCCATATGTAGGGAGAAGAACGTTATTGAACTATACTATAAACTTTGAAACTTTGAACTTTTTCTGTTTTTTTGAATTTTTCTCTTTTTCTTTTTCTTCTTTTTCTATTTTTTTCCTTTTGTGCCGATTTTCTTTTAGTTGTTAGAGGGGTTTACACGTTTGGACATAATAGCTAAGACCACCTGTTTAATGGCTATAGGTAGGTTACCACAAACTGACTTCCGGTAGGTCAATCTAGAACTACAACCACAGGGGATCAACGGGGAGTGAAAGAATGGGGGTTGGCTGTAATGTATATCGAACTGAAAGAACAGGCCAAGCTCAAGGGTTTAAACCTAATGCATTTAACGTTAAGTAGGCTATTTGGCTTAGTAGCTGAATCTAGGTGCCCCTATCACTCTAGAACTCGTGTAGGTCTCATGCAAATTATAACTCATTCAAGCAAACAGAAAACCACTCAAAAAGAATTGAAATTGCAAGTTACGTGCAATGGAACAAAAGCTCACATTTGGTTTGCTAGTCGGATTCGGTCATTTTCATGCAATCAAAGTGACAAACTACAAGTGTGATTTTGAAAATCTGTTCTGACCAGGCAATTTAGCATCAAAGTATACACGTTGGTTCTCAGGTTCTAGGTTAAGCAGTCTAAGCATCATTATGACAGATTGAATCAACAACTTATCATAAAAAATCAAGAACCGAACAATTCTAATGCTAGAGAAACTGGAAAGGCACGCGGAGCACACAAAAACACAATTTAGGGAAATCAAGTTCATGCAAGGTTCTTCTAGCATCCTACCCCACACTTAAACCGTTCTGTGTCCTCACAGGACTAAACTAGAGTAGAGAGATACGAAGAACCTGGAATGAGATGGTTGGTGTAGGAGATGAACACGGTTATCCTGGAGTGGAGCGGAGTAGCTACTCGAGTTCCTACAAAACAAAAACAACAAAAGGTCAAAAGGATACGGGACAAGTGCCCCGGATCCACACAGAATAAAAGTCGAACAAAGACGGTTTAGGGGAATTTTGATAATATTTTGACCCTCTTTTTTTTAACTGATTTTCTTAGATTTTTCGGTGAAAATAAGTGCAAGTTTTCGCCGAAAATTCCAGTTCAAAATGTCTGCCAGTTTTCAAAGCCAGTTTTCACCGAAAACTCAGCAAGTTTTCGCCAATAAGTTTATCAAAAATTGATCAGAAAACACAGTAGGATTTAAAGGGCAGTTTTCGCCGAAAAGTGAAGTACTTTTCGCCGAAAAATTTGACCTGCACGATTGAAAATATTTTCGCAATCCCGACAAACTTCATAAAATCAGAAATAATTTGACAAAAATCGAAACAACCACAAACAACTTGCGATTGAAATGATGACACACAGACTACACACGAAAAATAAGAAATCATGCAAACTGACACTTTTGGCTCCCCCGAACCGACTCTGAAACAACGAGTTCGACACAAATTAAAAACTGACTCCAGCCGTGGGTTGCCTCCCACGAAGCGCTCTTGCTTAACGTCCTTGAGTCGGACGATACCTGGACGGCGATCAAGAGACATCCCAACTAAGGATTTCTCTTAGGCCCGAGTCGGAGTTCATGGAATACAACTTTGGGAATCCTCCGGCAAGTGTGAACTTCTTCTAATTTGCGTGAATTATCTTGGTTCGTTCTTCAGGAAGATGACCAGAATGTTTACAAGGCCTGAACAGTTCTTTCGAAGAAGTGTCCTTTAGAGGATCATTCTTCCCTGGTGGCTCGATAGACGGGGGCTGAGCAATCGACTTCCAAACCGCCTTCATCTTCTCTTTATTCTCCTTCTTTATCTCGCCAGGATCTTTAACGTTTGGTGATTCATGAGGGGATGCCATCAAATCCTCCTTCTTTCTCGGCTTTTGTGACGACAGCTCATTCTTCAGATTAGGGACCTGTCTGACACCTGGCAAACAAATTTCTGAAGAAGCTCTAGATTTTTCATTAGAACTAGAGTTGACCAAAGCCAACTCCACAGCTTCAACAGATAAGCAATGCGCCTCTTCTTTGACCGGGACTTGCATACCGTCCTTGAGGCGGAATGTCATACTATCCTTGAGCCAGAATAGTAAAAGGACCACAACTAACAACCACGTCTTCTATTAATCCCTAGGTAGTTTAACAGATCTGTCGGCAAACACTAAATGCATGCTAATTGGTTTTAGCTCTCCTAGGTTCAATTTCTCATACAGGCAAGTAGGCATGACATTAATGGAAGAACCTAGATCAATTAGACTACGATCAATTTTCACATCATTAATAGTGCAAGGCAAGGTAAAAGCACCGGGATCTCGACACTTAGCTGGGGGAGGTATGGGTGTCGTCTGGCTCTGGATAGTGGGGCATGCTTCCTTGAGGAGACGGAAGACAACTTTTCCTTCTTCTTGTTCTTCGCAAGATCCTTTGCGATTTTGTCAGCCTCCGGTATCACCTGGATAGCATCACTAACTGGTATCTTCATATTCGTGTTCTTCAAGTATCCATACCACTTTATGTATCGGGTATCCTGATCTTTACGGCTTGGTCGGCTCTTAGCTGCTTCAAACTGTCTCTCCCAATTCCTGGATTTAGATGCGTAGTTTGCAAAGTGAAGAAGAGCAGCTTCTGGTGCGAGTGCGGTTTAGTCTCCATCAGCTAAGGACTTAAACCATTCGGCCGATTCTTCGTTCATCCCTCGAGCAAAGATCTCTGCTAGCTGTCTCTGCTCGAATCCATGATGAGGGCAGTCAAAGAAGAGTTCTTGGAATTTGTTCCAAGCATCATGTAATCTTACTCCTTCTTCTGTCTGAACCTTGAGATGTTGTTCCTGTAAGCAGTTGTTCTGGAAGGAGGGAGGTATTCCTCTACGAATTCTTGAGCAAGATCCTCCCAGTTGGTGTAGTAAACCGGGTGGCTTGCTAATGAGCCATCTCTTTGCGGCGCTTCGAAGTGAGAATGGGAAGGCTCGCAAGCACAAGGTATCCTTATCGAGGTTCCCACTCTTAAAGGTCTCGCAAAAAGCAAGGAAATCCGCCAAGTGTGTGCATGGATTATCATGAGGCTTTCCTTCAAACTGCAGATCCCTAGAGATCATTTCCAAGAAGGTGATCTTGATATCATAGGTAGGACCGTCTTCATTGCACGGCACAAAGATGGAAGACCGAACACTAGCAGCACTTGGCTTATTGTAATCCGCAAGACTCTTTTGAGCGGCCATTGCGGTAGGGGAAGGTGGATCGGAGGTGATTTGCTTCTGAATTTTCTTAACCAACAAAAGACAAAAACAAACACAACCGGTGTAAGATTGAAGTGTGATGGAAAATGAAAGATGGAAAGTAGAAGAATAAAATGCCAACTCTTCTTTCAAACAATATAGAAAACTCCCCGGCAACAGTGCCAATTTGATGAGCTGTAAAACAGTGATCAAATACTACTAAGCTAAAAGCTAAGCAGATCGTATTCCACAGGGTTCTTTCTAATTGTCTACTCAAATATGAAGGCAATTTATTAAGGTTTAACACTTTATGCGTGGTGTGAGTTCCACGACTTCTAGACTAAGATGCAAGAGAATTAAAATGAAATTAAAAACAGAATGATTGGTTGGTTTAGACAGACAACAGACAAGCTTAGATTTCGAATCCCCCTTAGATCACCAAGGCAACAGCAATCAATAGATCAGCGGATTTCAATTCTTGTTCAATCAATTTCTATACACCACCATAACTCCTGACCTTATGTTTAAGACTGGCGAACGTTCGCTCTATCCGATCTAACTACCAAGATTAATTAATCGCCCGGGTACGGTCGCCTCTCGCAACGATTAAACTAACTGGTGCAATTGCTAACGATTTATGAGTTACTCTTGCAGCGGATTAACCCTAACTGGTTCCTACGAAAGGCACACTCCAATGAATAGGTTATCTGGTTGAATTGATGTT